>VZQC01002933.1:530604-705452 GCA_009823505.1 Rhizomys pruinosus
GGGGGGGGGATACAGAAAGACATGAAACCTTTTCATCAAACCCTTGCAATTCAAATCTTAAAACTAACTATGGGAAAAGATTTGTTTGTTCCAACAGGACAAAACGTCACCAACTTAACGGCTGAGAAAGAAAAGATACAGGTTTGCATTGAGTAGGATGTACCAAAAAGTGGCAACGGAAAGGCTGACCCGTCTGAACATTCAAAGGAAGAAAAGCCTCAGATTGCCATAAACATCGAACCCCTCTGTGGATCCTACATGTAACAACTAGTTATAATGAGTCCTAATGAAACTTACCTTCTAGGTGCCACAAAGGTTCTGATATGAGAGACTTCCTTGCCTTCCCACCCATAGAACAAGGAGAAATATGACAATGATGAGGTCGCTCCCCAACTGTAAATTGGAGACAACTATTGTAGAGGTGATCTCTTATAAAACCGGTAAAACTGCTTTCTTTAATTGACTACTAGACATGGGAACTGTGGAAGGGATTACTCTCTGTTCAGAACCAAATATAATACTAAAGTCCTAGGGCTATGCACTCAGGCAAAATATTTTTTTTTTTTTTTAACCACCGAGTAGAACTCTACTGTGTAAATGTACCGCATTTTTATTATCCACTTGTTGGTTGCGGGACACTTAGGTTGCATCCATCTCTTAGCTATCATGAAAAAAGTAACAACAAACATGGATGTGCACATATCTCTGCAATAGGATGAGCCCTTTGGGTATATGCCAAGGAGTTGTATAACTAGGTCAAAGGGTAGGTTCATTTTTAGTTTTGTAAGAGTTCTCCAAATTGTTTCCATAGTGGTTGATGAGTTTGCAATAATATCAGCAATGATCCCTTTGCCCACATCCTCTCCAGAATTTGGTATCATTTGTTCTCTTGATCTTAGCCAGTCTGATGGGGAGAAAGCAAAATCTTAAAGTGGTTTTATTTTGCATTTTCCTAATTACTGATAATGGTGAACACATTTCAAGATGATTTTAACCATCTTTGTGTCTTTTTTTGAGAATTCTCTGTTCATATCCTTAGCCCATCTTTTAACTGGGTCACTTTTTTATTGGTTTTTGATGCTTTGTTTTTTGATAGGGACTAGTTTCATTCTGCTATAAGTGGAGATCCAGCTTTGCCAGCACCATTTGCTGAAGATGTTCTCTTTCATCCACTGAGTGTTTTTTGCCCCTCTGTCAAATATCAAATTGCTGAAACTCATGTTTGGGTCTTCAACTATGTTCCATTGATTTGTAGATCTATTTTCGTTTCAGTACTGTGCTGTTTTTATGACTACAGCTCTGTAATAGTGTTTGAAATCTGGTATAGTAATTCCTCCATCATTAATTTTTGTGCTCAGGGTATCTTTGGCTATCCCCAGGGTCTTTGGTGCTTCCATATTCCATATGAATTTTAGGATTTTTTTTCTAATTCTGTGAAGAATGTCATGGGGATTTTGATTGGGATTTCATTGAATCTATATATTACTTTGAGCATATGGAAGTGGGACCCCACTCATGCTCATGTGAACCTACAGCAGTGGTGTCAGCACGCACAAGACCCGTGCAAATTCAAGCAGACAAAAACCCAGTGTAAAACTGGGGAAATGGGCAGCAGACCCCAATTGTAGCTGAAGAAATATTGGCAGCTGATTATTGCTGGGTAAGGAAGAGCTGATCTTCTTAAAGTGAGGGACTCTAGATGGGCTGACTAGACCTCAGTAGATGAACTTGCACTGAGGAAAGTCTCCGGATGCTAACTTGACACAACAAGCCTTATCACAAATGACAGAATATATGAATTCCAGTGGGTGGGGGTATGAGAGAGTACCAGTGAGGAAGGGAGTATGAAGATTAAAACGGATTGAATTGTTCTATATGAAATACACACAAAAAAAATCAATAAAAATTTACAAAGAAAGATTAAATGCAGTGAATGAGCATACTTTTTAATGTTCAACATCTTTAGCCATCAGGAAAATACAAATTAAAAGTACTTGAGATTTGATCTTATCCCAATCAGAATGGCTAAGATCTAAAAACAAATGATGACAAATGTTGACAAGGATGTAGGGAAAAGGGAATACTTATTCACCACTGAAGGGAGGTCAAGCTGGTCTAACCACTATGGAAATCACTGTGGAGCTTCTTCAAAAAGCTGAAAAGAGATCTGCCACATGATTCAGTCATGCCACTCCTAAGCATATACACAAAGGACTTGATATTCTACTACAAGGCACCTCCTCATTCATGTCCACTGCTCTATTCACATGCTCTATTCATCATAGGAAATGGAAATAACACAGATATTGGTTGACAGTGACTGGATAATGAAAATATGGCACAGTTACACAATGGAATGATATTTCACAGTTAAGAAAAAATGGGATTGGGGCTGGAGAGATGGCCTAGTGGTTAAGAGCACCAACTGCTCTTGCAGAGGACCCGGGTTCGATCCCCAGCACCCACATGGCAGCTGAGAACCATCTTTAACTCCAATTCCAGGGGAATCTGATGCCCTCTTCTGACCTCTGCGACATGGGTGCACAAACCTACATGCGGACAGTACATTCATACACATAAAAATAAATGGCCTAATAAAATGTCATGTAGCCACTTCAAAAAAAATAAAAAATAAAAATAAAAAAATAAATGGCCTAGCGGTTAAGAGCGCCGACCGCTCTTGCAGAGGACCCGGGTTCGATCCCCAGCACCCACATGGCGGCTGAGAACCGTCTGAAACTCCAACTCCAGGAGAACTCCAGCTCCAGGGGAATCCGACGCCCACTTCTGACCTCCGCGGCATTGCACTACACGGGTGCACAAACTTGCATGCAGACAATACATTCGTACACATACAGAAATAAATAAAATTTAAAAAATAAATAAATAAATAAATAATAAATAATAAAATAAAAAGGATTATAAAATTTTCAAGTAAATTCATGGAACTGAAAATAATCATCCTGAGAGAGGTAGCACAGACCCAGAAGGACAAACACCACATATGCTCTTTCATAAGTGGATTTCTTGAGAAAGGTATGTTCCAACTGGAAAATTCAAATAAATAAGGAAATTATTAAGGGCCATGGGGAGGGCTTCATAAAGGGAAGATAGAATGCAGTGATATAAAGTAGGAAAGGAAAATAATGGAATAGGAAAGGTTAAATGTAATGGGGGTGGGAGGTCAGGGCAGAGGACCCAGGGTGGGAAGGGACAGGTGACACTAGGGGCCTTTTGAAAAACCCATGTAGAAATCTACTGTAGAAATTTCTTAAAATATATACATATGCACTATAAAAAGGGTTTAAATTTTATTGCCTTATAACAATGGGGCAATGTCCCAACAGACACCATAGGTTAACAATGAAACTCCCAGTGTCAGGTGTGCAGTCCATCCATTTAGAGTTGTCGATCATTGAGGCCCCACAGACCCTCAAACCATGCGGGCCATTGACGTTGCTCTTGCTTTACCTGACAGAACTTGACAGTAAGATCCTCTTGCTGAAGACACTACATACGCAAGAACAATCATGGAGAAATCAAGTTGGTGCTGACCTGGAAGCTCTATCCCACTGCCTAGCTTCCATTGTACCAGAAGGTGCTATACCACCCTTTGACAGGACAGAAGTAATCATCAACCCAGCTTTGCACCCAGTGAGCTACAATAATTGTCTTGGCAAGATATGCCCACTAGTGGCACACATGTTATGGGAGTAACCAACAACTTTGTGACTGGATTTAAGACCCCTTTTACAAGATGGAGCCCATAACTGGCACTATTATCAAGGCCAAAAAAATCTGTGGCAGGACAGGTCACAAGTCATAGGGGAGAACCCACTATTATTATTCTGCTAGTAGACACTATTAAACTGACTGCTAATGGCTTATTTTTATACTGATAGATTATCAACTCTTTTTCATTTTAATTTTTTAAATTTTATTTATTTATTTTTTATGTGTATGAATGTACTGTCTGCATGTAGGTTGGTGCACCTGTGTCATGCAATGCCACGGAGGTCAGAAGAGGGTGTTGGATTCTCCTGGAACTGGAGTTAAAGACAGTTCTCAGCTGCCATTTGGGTGCTGGGGATCGAACCCGGGTCCTCTGCAAGAGCAGTCGGCATTCTTAACTGCTAGGCCATCTCTCCAGCCCCAGATTAGCAACTCTTAAGAGAGAAACTAGCCGGGTGTGGTGGCGCACGCCTTTAATCCTAGCACTTGGGAGGGAGAGGCAGGTGGATCTTTGTGAGTTCAGGGCCAGCCTGGTCTACAGAGAGAATTCCAGGACAGCTGGGGCTACAGGGAGACCCTGTCTCAAAATACCAAAAAAAAAAAAAAAAAAAAAAAAAAAAAAAAAGAGAGAGAGAGAGAAACTTCTTCTTACAGCAGATAGTGATTAACACAGAAATCCACAACTGGTAAACATGAAAAGAATAAGAAACTGGGGAATTCTGAGCCCTAAATGGGATGCTTACTCACCTCTTCTCCTCCAAAGCTTTGGGAATCACTGTGGAAGAGGAGGTGTGAAAATTGTAAGAGCCAGAGATGGTAGATGAATACAAGGAAGCTGCATTTTCCGGACACAACAAGGAAGTTGTGTATATGGACAGACTAGGCCTTTGACAGCATTAAAAATATCCTAAATAAGCCCAAGCCACACAATAACCCAGCATAGAAGAGGTGAAGTGGGCAAGAAGCCCTGCTCCCTAGCTGAGGAACTATAGACAATTGATAGGTTTGGGAGTGAGAGAGTCAGTATTCTTTAAGGGTATAATGCTGGGTAAGTTGGCCAGGCTTCAGGCGATGGAGCCATACCCAAGAGCATTTGAGGAACACAAAGTAGAGTCAATAGGGTTTTACAAAGAAAAAAATCGACACGACATCAGGAGGTATGCTAAGGTGGGCTCGGAGCTGGGGTAGGGGCTCTAAATATGACAAAAATACATTGAATAAAATTCTCAATGAATTAAAATATTAAATTAAAATTTTTAAGAACAATAAACTTTATGCAGCTGTTGTGTTGTGAGCAGTAGAAAGCAAGCTGACACATGCAGCAGTCAAGGGGTTTTTAGAATAGGCAAGGACAATTGAGCTCATGTGAAAGTCTTGAAGATGATGTGCATTGGGATATTTTATGCTCTGATCAAGAATAGCTCAAATGCTTTACTTAGCCATGGGCTGTTAGGGGGAAAGATATCTACCACAGGAGTGGTATTTCAGAGTTTCCAGGCTTTCAATGACTTTATTGATACTCCTGTGCTGGGAATTATTGACTCAATTTTGGTCCTAAATTATTTACCCTGCTGTGTGATGTACAAGGTTGAATCATTGGAGTGAAGTGTTGCTACCAGTGTCAAGGGCTGAGTTCACATTGCTATTTTGTTTAAAACTCAGAAACTCCTGAGATGGAAAGGGGGTCAAATGTTGGGAATGACCGGGATGTGCAGACTCAATAATTGGAGAGTCCTTTGGCGGCTACTAGGGGAGAGGCTTAGGGGGAAATAAAGGGTTGCTTTCCACACTCCTGTCCACATGATTATCTATGATAACCAATGGCCAGTTTGATCTGTCATTTAATATAAACAAGGAGCAACGTTTTACTTAGACAAGAAGAGCCATGCTGGCAAGAGACCGTCTTTGCCATAAATTCAATATGTGGCATTGTGTCATTAGCACCAGTCTCCATCAACCACTGTTATTTACATGGACCAGACATAACTCCTACACTTACTAGACAAAGATATTTGTAGAAATCAGCATTGCCTGTTCATAAGGGTCTCCTGCATCACTGTCAGCATTGTCACTGGATGAGTACTATCAAGGGTCTCTGCAGTCACTTGCTAGATGATGTGTCAATTTGAGAAATGCATAGACTGGCAATTTTTTAGATGCTACTGTAGTTATATACCTAGTTACCAAATGGATACATTGTAGTATAAACCACTAGTTACATATCAGTGTTTTGAGTTGATCATGTTAAACAAAATATTTTAGGCTCTGAATGAGAGGGATAAAGGAGGGAAAGAATTGGTTTAATAGATCATAATAGCAGAAGCCAGGTCCCTGTTTAAAATCTAACTTTAGGACCAAAAGGTGGCACAATGGGTAAAGTTACTTGTCCTCTCTAGGCCTGATAATCTGAGTTCAATCCCTAAAACCCACATCGTGGAAGGAGAGAACTGACTTCTTCATGTTGTCCTCTTAACAACAGTGGGATCCAGGGAATATACACACAAGCACACACACAGAGATAGACATATGCTGAAAAAATGAAATAAAAGAAAGAAAAAAGAAATTGAAGCCTAACTTTAGATAGGTTCTAGTGTTGTCTAGAGGTCTATTGTCTTTCCACCAGAATCTTTCTACTCTGCCAAGGTTGTGGGTTATCATTTACTGAACATATTTGGGACCAGAGAGGAGCTTCAGTTTCTACCATCTATAAACAGCTGTCATTTCCCTATCAACAGTGTTTTGTTTGTTCTCTTTCTATAGGGAGATTTTTTTTTTGTTACTTGAGTCAAAAGTTTGATAGATATCTGCCTGTAACACATAAATGCATTCATGCATGCACACATCTACCCATCCCTCCCTCCTTCCCTCCCTCCCTCCCTCCCTCCATCCCTCCCTCTCTCCCTCCCTCAGTTTCTACTTCCTGCCATTGTTCCTGGAAAGCACACTCTGGTGGGCTCTAAATAATCTGTCAGAACTTCCACTTGACTGTGGCCAAGTGACTTTTACCTTGTATGGTTTGATTACTTTCCTCCCAGTATCACTATACAACATACACCATAGGCATATTGCATGATAAAAGAGATACCTATTTCCTAACCAACAGATTTAGATTTGGAGAATAATATGAATGAACTTTAAAAACAATTAGATTATTTTTGTATTCAAAGAAAAGTGTCAGCTAATTGTTAAGAGAAGGAGAAATTCCAGAGAAAACATGCTTGAAAAATGAGGAAGCTGCTTTTTATTGTTGTTTTGTTTTGTGTTTAAAACCAGGCCTCCTGGTACAGTCCTATAATCCAAGCTACTGAAGAGAGGCTAAGGCAAAAGGAACATATGTTCAAGCCTGAGATACAAAGTGAGTTCAAAGGTAGCCTGGGCTTAGCAAGATCTGAGGACTCAAGCAAACTTTTTTTGAAAGCCTAGGCATGTAGCTCAGTGGTATTTAGTCAGCATGCATTAGACCTCTAAGTTCAATCCTCAGTACTGCATAAAATCAGTAAATAAAAGAAAGCTGTGTTTTTAGTAATAGGTGGCAATTAAAATGAAGGGGGTGTTAGTATACTACTATTTCTGGGCGGACTTTTGGGATCAATAGAAGACAAACAACAGACCAACATCGAGACACCACTCCAATCCAATAAAGCCCACTGGGGGTTCCTTACAGAAGAATGGGTGAGGACTTACAGGAGGGGAAATGACACAGACAGCTACATCATCAAAGTCCAGCTCCAAATATAATACTAAAGCCCTTAAACTATGCACTTAAGCAAAATATATCAATACAGGAGCTCTGACATCAGTAATGGATTATTCTACCAGGGAGATGTTGGCCAGGGGATCTAAGGCCCCACAAAAGGTAAAGGCTTCTTGCCTCTAAACTGGGATATCTGCAAGAAGAGAGGCGATAAGGCCCTGCTACTGAAGACCTGACGTTAACATTGGGAAGATGTATTGAGACCACACATGCAAGTGTACAGATGGCCTCTGGAACACCAGAGAGTGTTACCAAAGGCCACTAAACCAAACCAATAAAGCAAATACGGGTCTCCTTAAGTCAAGCAAGACTCCACCGTCAACACCAGCTACACCTCACCTGCCTGGAAATACTGTGCAGCAGAGGCAGCCGTATGCCTGTATATCCCAAATCTAATTGGCTATTGGCTTTCTCCTTGGAGGAATAACCCATGGCTGATGCCACAAGCTTACATCCTCTACAGGTTAGGAGATGTCATAAGCCACAGTAAGACCCTGTCATATTTAACAGGAAAAAATGTAACTCATGGATCAACATATTAACTAAACATATGTGTCTATACCAAAGTAACCTACCATAACTATTAATGCTGTTTAAATACCTATATATCTAATTGCTTGTGCTTCATTAGTAGGATCAAAAGGTTATTCCTGGACAAACTATCAGCCCATGAAAGGAAACAGCCAGAATTGACCAGAGTCCAAGACAACAGCTCCAGAGAGAGTGGACTGTTTTGCTTCTCATCCACCTGTGCCCCTTTTCTAAGCCTAGGGAACAATCTGCGGAAGAGGGGGGCCGTGGTAGAATGTAAGGACTGCGATTGGGTGAATGGAGAACTACAGGCAATGTAGTCTTGGACACTCATTTGATCAACCTGGTTGAACATACAACCCCTCACCCCGCTGGAGGTGGGGCGTGGGGGTTTGGGCACAAACAGCCTGCAAATTGGTTTACATGAAGGATGCTTGTACTCTGGATTATCACTTATAGCTAAAAATGGAAAAAAAAACTGAGAGAAATATGCAGGACAGTTATGGCAGAATGCATGATCTCGGTTGGGGGGGGTGGGAGAAGGGAAGGGAAATATGCCTGAACGAATTGGAAAATGATGTATGAATGCACAAGCATCAAGATAAAAAAAAAAAAAAAAAAAAAAAAAGTCCAGCTCCGCATGGGTGACAGCTCATGAAATCAGGTAACCTGGAACATACTGCACAGCCTGCAGGCAGCTGGACAGGTTGGAGAGTGTCCTTTCCAGGCAGCTCAGCTGGCCTCTGCTTCTTCTTCTTTTTTGGTCTTTTTGAGACAGGGTCTCCCTGTAGCTCTGGCTGTCCTGGAACTCACTCTGTAGACCAGGCTGGCCTTGAACTCACAGAGATCCGCGTGCCTCTGCCTCCCAAGTGCTAGGATTAAAGGCCTCTGCTTCTTTTAGCTTGTCTGAGCATTTTTCTCAGCAATCTTGAAGGGGAGGGGCCTAGTGAACCTGGTCAATTTTAGGGATTTCCTGAGGCAATTAAGTTGTTTTTCTACAGAATACCATGTCTTAACCCCTCTCAAAACTGCCTGTTGTCTATCTACCCAGCTTCCTTCCAAGATGGAGGTTTTATTTCAGAGGAAATAGCTATACAACAGGGAAGAATCCAGGCAGACAAGTACCAATAAAGTTAGTAGAGAAATGTATTTAACATTATAATTGGAGAAGGTGAAGCACAAACAAGTCATTTTATGTCTGTGAGACATAAGACCATATATTAACCTTGGTTAAATTCCAGGCCAAGGACATAGAGCCTTCCAGTTGAGCCAAGAGGGAAGATTGAGTAGAGAAATATAGATAGATGTTTGAGAAGACTGGTCTGTCAATTTGGAAAAGCACAAACTGATTTTATGGAACAGAATTTGGAGGCAGAGTGACTAGACCCAAATGTCTTACTCCAAGTTGGCTATTTTTTTTCTTCAGGTAAAACAACCACACACTCACAAACACCACAATACAAAACTCTTAGTTTCCAATAAACTGTCTTTTATTATGACACAGAAGCTATAAAAGTGGCGATGTATATAAAAGGAGTGCAGGCTGTTTTTACTGGCTTTATGAAATAAAAACAGCAGTAGATAGTTAAAATTGGAATGTCCTGGATGAGGTTATAACCATCTAAGTTCTGGAAGTTTCAGTAGCAATGTAATCATATTTTTATAGCTCTAGCCTGGTCTTTTCACTCAGATAACTGAACTAAGTGTGGATGTGAAGGGGGAAAACAGGAAATCAATGTCATTAAATAGTAAAGTATGAGAATCATTGAATTTCAGTGGTCAAAACGGTTGTAACTTTGGTGAAAGAATCATTATTTTCCCAAATCAGAAATAAGTGTGCCATGAATAAAAATAAGAATGACACTTTGGAAATCAAGTTCCCAGATCAATGACAGTGTCAGTAAGGACCAGCCATTCCACACATTTTGGCATATATGCCTTCATTTGTCACCTGTCACTATTTTGGGAAGATGACTTTCACAGATTCATAAGTGTAGACACCAAGGTCCATAGAAATTGAGAAACCTGCCCACGGCCATGTGGTTAAAACGTATTCTCCCTGGATCTGTTCTGAGATGTATTATACATAGCATGTGTTATCTACCACCGAGACATGAAATTTATGTAAATGTTGGTTTTCTCTTTATATGTTTGTGAAGATTTGCCCCTGGGAGGTCATAGATTGGAGTGTTTAATTTCCATTGTTTACCTAGATGAGACAAACCCTGCTCAGGAGTTTTAGAAAAGATCCTGTTCATTAGTAAAGTTATCTGTCCCAGATCTTTTATAAGACCCGGAGATAGAAATCTAGATGTAACATCCATCTAGAGATGAAAATAAATGTCCTTAGTGATTATATAGTCAAATGAAGGAAAGTTTGCTTGAAGTAACTGGTTTAGTTGGTACAAGATATTCAGCGTATCACCAGGGATGTGGATGCTGACAGACACCATGTGGCATGTTCTGTATTCAGTATGATGTCCTTCCATGTTGTTCCCTACCTTCTTCCAAGCTGGAGTTAGTCAAATTATATGTTAATTAAAAATATTATTCTAAAGAATAAGTGAAAGCTAAGAGATTGTAGCATATAAAGACTCCTGTAACCAATTAATTTATATTAATGTTTTCATGGTTCAGAAAGGAATCCTAGGCCTGGAACAGTCATATTGAATTCCCACACCTACTCATAGGGGCTTGGGAGATAGCTTAGTAGATAAAGTGCTTGTTGCCTAAGGACTGGAGTTTGGACCTCTAGAACCTATCCTTGGAGAGAACAGTTTTATCTGTGTTCATGAGAAAGCCTGGTCTCAGTCTCACTTGTCGCGCTGTGGCCCACCTGACTGCATGCATATAGCATGATGTTGGGTGTAAGGTTCAATCTACCTCACAGAAATGCAGTCAGATTGAATGAGATGCCATGGACCAACATGGTGGTTGCTCTAAGAGTTATGTTTCGGTGAGATTTTTATCTCTAAAGGAGACCTCTGAGAATTCAGAGAAAGAAAAACTGATCTCTCTCTCTCTCTCTCTCTCTCTCTCTCTCTCTCTCTCTCTCTCTCTCTCTCTCCCTTCTCCTGTTTGCAGGTCCAATATTACCATCTGCCTCAGGCTGCTGACTTAGTTCCCCACCACGATGGGCGATGGGCTAACTGTAAACCAAAATAAATCCTTCCTTCAGTAATAGAAAAGTAACTAAGACAGTTCCTGAAAAGATAAAATAAAATAGCAGAAGCAATTTAACTGATATACCCCTTAGTACCTAATAGAAATACCAAACCTGTTATAAATGTTGTGTGCTATTTGTTAAAGCCCTTCATAATGAGTATGTCTATCTAAAGTTGTACAAACCTGTAACTGCTGTTATTTCTCAAGGCCACCTAGAGGGTAGGTGGTTCATTTGTAATGTGCATAAACTCCCAATCTAGTGCTCTTTCTCATACCCTACTCTCTCTGGAAGCCTCTTTCACACAAGTAATTGTCTTGAGTCAACTGAAAGAAGATTCAATTTTAATTCCAAGGTGTACAGTGTAGCCCATTAATCACCAGGGCTTGCTTCAAAGCTTGGTCCCTGTGAGCTAGATTCCCCAGGAAAACATTTATTCATCATGATTTTGTTTTCAATGATGAATGATCAATTGTAGTGGAAGGAGTGTGGGATGCTTGTGGTGGCAGAATCAAGATTAGTCTCACCCAATGCACAGGATTCATCAGCCATTGACTAGGAACCAAGAAGGCACCCGGGTGCTTGGCTCTGAATGTGTGAATAGCAGAGCTCACACACTGTCCTCGAGGTAGATATTATACTCAGTTATGAGGGAGAGTGAGGCTTGGTGGAGTTAAATGATCTGTACCAGATCAGACTGTTTATAAGTGGGTGGCAGAGCCAGGATTCAAACCCAAGCCTGACTCACACACCAAAGTCCATTTCTTTTCCACCTAAGACTGTTTCTGCTTGTTTTCTTTGTTTTTGTTTTTGTTTTTGTTTTTTTATGTGCAGTGATAAAGAAACAAAGCATCTGATTCAGGAACCAAGAACATACTTCCCTTGGCTCTCCCTCCCACAGTGTCCCACAAGGAAGGAATGAGCAGTGTCTTGGTCTTGTGAAATCTCTGTGACACACTTAGGGATTGGACCGTGGCTAGGAATGCTTGCCCGGCTGGACGCAGAATGCCTGGAGCACTGAGCACTTCACCTTCCACATTTCTGCAGCCACAAAACCCATTCATTTTCAGAAGCCATAGTATGGCTGGGTCTTTGTTACAAGCCTGAGAAATTTCTTCAGGGTCTTGCTTTGGTCGCTGGAGGGGCCATTAGAGGCCAAGCCTTCTGAGTGCTGGGGTCACAGGCCTGATCGACCAGCTCCATGCACTTTCATTGCAGTTTTATTTCAACTATGTGATCCAATGCATTTACACATTTTGGGACTGAAGCTGAAATGCTGTCTGTCTCGTGTGTGTGTGTGTGTGTGTGTGTGTGTGTGTGTGTGTAGGTGTGTGTAGCCATGGTACACATGTGGAAATCTGGGAACAACATTATCAGGTTTTGGTCCTTGCCTTGTTTCTGGTTTGAGACGGGGTCTCCTATAGGCTGCATATGCTAGGCCTCTAGGAATACTTTTGTCTCTGCCTCCCATCTTGCTGTGGGAACCTTGGGATTAAAGCTGTGTGTTAACACACCCTGTTTTATGTGCGTTCTGGGTGTTCAAGTCTGGGTCCTCGTGTTCAAGTCTGGGTCCTCCTATTTGTACAGTATGCACTTTACCCACTGAGCTATCTCCCCAGATCCTCAAATAATTGTTGGCTTGTGAAGATTTGGGCTCATGATAATGTCATTGGCTCTGAGTACTTTGTTGTGTTAAGGGAATGAAATGGATCTGAAAAATAAGCAGAACATTTGGGGGAGTTATATGTTGTTTAGTTTACTGATGTGCCGATAGGGAATGGGACTGGAAAACAAATCCAGGAAACAGCAGGGAGATGCAACCAGGACTTAAGTTGAGAGTGGAGAGCCCCTGAGAGAAATCAGATGGAGGAACTTCCCACTGAGAGTCAGTGAAGGGGAGTAGGTGCATATCTCAGGTCTTAGGGACAAAGGGGCCTCTGGTGTGTGTGACCCGCCATTCCGCGGTTGGGAACTTTTGCAACAACCAGGTTTTTGGTACACCGCATCCACCCCAGGCTGTAACCAGAGGCTAGAGGTATCCATCAGCACCATGGGGATTTTCATTTTGGATGAAGTAAAATGTGAGAGCTGAAAATCTGACCTATGGCCTTGGCTGGGCAACGGCTTGCCAAGTGTGCTTGTTAAAATGTCAGCAGTCTTCTGTTGCGTGAGAAACCTCCTTCTTTCTCAGTCCCTGGTATGTGTTCACCCCAGGAGGAGGTCAACAGGTCACGGGTAGGGCCAGAGTTCTTACTTCCTGCTGTTCCTGGGCCTGAACTATGAAGGCAGGAAACGGCAGAGTTGAGTAACAGGATTAGCAGCAACTGAGTCCAGAAGGGGCAGGCTGAGTGTCCAGAGCTCAGGGAAGAGGCCTGTCATCTTGCAGAATGGCAGGGAAGTTCTGAGGACACTAGTCACAGGCCTGCTTAGTGTGTGCTCTCTGTGTACCTGGCTCTATGCTGAGCAATGTTATATCTGCTCTTTTTAATAATTCTTAAAGGAATGTTTAGGTGTCTATGGAGGATGAGTGTCAGGCCAAACTCACAGAGTTAGCAAGCTAAAATCTTCCATAGTTACCAATCACAGAGTCAACTATCACTTATGTTTTTGCAGTTTGTGTCCTCTTTATCCAACAAGTTTAATAGTTCTCAAACCAGGGATGAATTTTTACCCTTCTGTTTCACAGAGAGCACTGATATGGGGCTTTTTTCATTGTTTCAAGATGGGACATAGCTAATTGCATACAGCGGTAGAGATAGAGACGCTGCTTCACAGTGTTCAGGGAAGCCCTCAGAACCAAGAACTACCCTTTTTGAACTATCACTGACTGAGAAAGCCTGATCAAGTACTGGGGACAAAGTCACCATCCAAACAATATTTGCACACTGTCAGACTGCACACTGTCTCCTACCCTCTTCCCTTTCTTTCTTCTACCTTCAGTTGTTTGTTTACTTTTTCTTTGTTGAGATATAGCAAACCTTTGGAAGGTTTTAGCATCATCCCTGAAAACACAAGGTGGTGAGGTGAATATTTTTACTTGGCTCAGGATCTTTTAACCGGGAAAGAAAATCACACACTGCTGCTTTCACCTGGACCATCACTAAACCTGGGTGGGGAACACATTTTTTTAGAATAGTTGGGATATTTTGGTGCTTCTTAAATAATCAGTTTGGGGTACCGTTTGACAAAGAGTGTTGATGCCCAGGCACCAGAGGTACCACCCTTGTGAGAGGCGAACCCCAAGGAAATCAGTGTGATCCTACAGAAAAACAATTAGAACCATGTGGCTTTTCATTCACCACTGTTTTCAGAAGCCCTGCCAAAACATTTGTGATGAGGACAAAAGGGTCATTGATGGCCAGCGGTGCCAAGGGGGAAACCGTGTCCTCTGGAAGGAGAGAGGCAGGCAGTCTGCTGGCTCCCACCATTAGGCTTTATGAGTGGGCAAACATGATTTAGGGAATTAACGAGGGGGTCACACACTGCTCCTAGTTAAGTGAGGAATCCTTCTATGCTGGGGAGCTTGGCAGGGAAGAGCTCCCACCTAATTAGAGTCTTTCTGAATGTTTAAAGGCAGAAGCCTATGAAGAATCTCTATGACTATTTAATTATGGCAGGGTTTCTTTTGTCTTAAAACAGACTAGAGCCTGCCAGGAAATATAGAACCACAGGGGAGCTTTACAAAGGCCCTAATGAGTTGGCCTTCCCATGTTTCTGCCATGCCCCAAGGGTGAGAGAATCGTGTTTGTCCCAGAAAAGTGCCCATAGAAATCGCAACCTACTGAACCTTGGGGACCTCTAGAAGCAACCGGATTCTCAACAATAGAGCAAGTCAAGCCTGTGCAGAAGGGTCTCTTGGTTTGGAAATGAAGAGAGAATTCAAAACTGAAATTGAGAAAAAAGAAGAAGCAGATTCAACTACATTTAAAGAATCCCAGATATGAAATCTTGAGCTTATAAATAAGTCCTGACTATAAAAACATATCTGGCACAAGCAAGACCCTTCATGTTTACCAAATGATCAATTGAATGAGTAATGTTTATTATCCAAGGTTTGGAATATACTTAAGTATTTTAGCATAAAAATTACCTATATGAATGCAAGATTTCTTCCATAAGTTTAAGGGGTATATCAAGTCCTCACTTAAAATTGATCAACTCTGAAAAGAGTATCAGGCTTCAAGGAATCAGTAGCTTTCTTTTTTTCTACATTCTTAGAAACTTCAGAGAAGATATTTGCAATTAGTTTGAAATCTTAGAAATATATAAGGCAAAGAAATTGTTGCTAGTCTTACTCGTGTACAAGGTTATTAGGTAAGTACTGTGTTGTAATAACTTGACTAGGAAAATGAATTTTAAAAAATGCAAAACAAAGGGCAGTCTAGCCCAGGGTGACATGCAAGTTCAACAAAATTTCCTTGACTTTTTATTTAAAGCACAGTTGCTCAGCAGGGTGTATAGAAAGTGAAATCTAATGACCAGAAGTTCAGGGATTTGCATAGAGAAACTTGGAGTATTTTGTGATTTGCAAGGTGGCCTTGAAAAAAATCACTTCCTCTCTAAACTCCATTTCTTCTACAGAATGGAAAGAGTACCGCTAACATATCATTTTACATATCTTTCAATACAACATGAGATGTTGCACATTAGTGTCATTAAAGATTATATAACATTATTACAAATTATTTTGTTGGCATATTTTATGGTCCTATTTTTTCAACACCTAATCTCAAATATCAGTCAGTACTGTAAGAGCTCTTTAATATCGAAAGTCTAATTTTTTTTTTTTTTGGTCTTTTCGAGACAGAGTCTCCCTGTAGCCCCAGCTGTCCTGGAACTCACTCTGTAGACCAGGCTGGCCTTGAACTCACAAAGATCCGCCTGCCTCTGCATCCCAAGTGCTAGGATTAAAGGCGTGTGCCACCACGCCCGGTCAAAAGTCTATTATTCCATATTAAATTCTACTTGAACTAGAAGACAATATTATTCACATTCTATTTTCATTAACAATAAAAAGTTTGCATGGTCAATTTTATTTTACTTTCGGATACCTGACAGAATAACGATGAAGTAAGAGAAAGGGCTCTCCCAAGACGAGACCATCAGGGTCACTCTGCTCTTCCAGTTGTCTTCCCTTCTTTTTTCCCCATCTTCCTGTTTTACTCAGTCCCTCCTTCCCCTCCCTCATATTTATATGACAGGCATAATTTATCCTGTGATATAAAACTCATGACACTGATCCTTTGATCTCAAGACCATCATAAGTTACTGGTGGTAAAAGTCAAATCAATAAGAAATTAAAACAAAACACCAATCCTGTACAAGATGGTATTGAAAAAGATTTCTTGGACAATGAAATGTCTGAGTTTGGAAGAGTGAGTCAGAATTTAGAGGGAAAAGGATAGGATGAGAACACAGACTGAGGAAGTTTCACAGAGGTCCCTAGAACTGAAGGGAAGGGTGTTCATGAACACATTCTAGGAAACAAGGCAAGGTAGAGAAAGTGGGGCCATTTCAACCATGAAACACTTTGGTTTCATATGAGGGTTATGTAGAACCACAGCCTTGCTTAAAACCAAGGCAGTGATATGAATCAAATGGTATTTTGGAATATACCATTCTTAGTTCTGCCTCAAGTCAAGCCATTTGCCTAGGTAAATCACTGTGCTTTTTAGAATAGTAATGTTTTCGTACAAAAAGCTCAGTTTATGTAGTTCTCTTTTAGAAAGCAGTGTGTGCTAAGGGGCCATATGTTCCCATTGCTTCTTGGAGAACATTCCAGGTAAAAGTATAATTAGTTTGTTGTTGATTTGTTTTTATAGATGAGACCAATTTGGCCATCTTCTCTTCTATGTTTAGGTAGAAACAATCACCTCCATCAATTTCTGTAGATCATAGAAGGACAAGGTAAGGGTGGGTTTTAATGTTCTGGTTAGCCTTAAAATTTGCAAAGTTTTGCAAGTTTTGATTGAACAACCTAGATAACTTGATTGTAACTCAGTTTTCTGATGACACCTTAAATTTGACCTTTTCCCCATTTTCTTTTCTTTCCTAATGTTCTACACTCCTCTGTGTGATCTCCTCCACCTTGAGGTACTGTGCCATCACCTACAGTCCAAACAGGTACCATTTCAGACAGGTTAGTCATAGCTGCACTCCACTGGGATGCACTAACAGCCACTTGTACTTTTATGCTCTAGAAGAGATCTTTTGGGGGGCTGGAGAGATGGCCTAGCGGTTAAGAGCGCCGACCGCTCTTACAGAGGACCTGGGTTCGATCCCCAGCACCCACATGGCGGCCGAGAACCGTCTGAAACTCCAGTTCCAGGGGAATCCGACACCCTCTTCTGACCTCCGTGGCATTGCACGACATGGGTGCACAGACTTGCATGCACACAGTACATTCATACACATACAGAAATAAATAAAATTAGTAATAAAAATTTTTTTTAAAAATTAAAAAAAAAGAAGAGATCTTTTGGGTGTATTCCTTAACTCTTTAATTTTTCCCGGGGCTGGAGAGATGGCTCAGCAGTTAAGAGCACCGACTGCTCTTGCAGAGGACCCGGGTTCAATTCCCAGCACCCACAGGGTGGCTAAGAACCGTCTTTAACTCCAGTTCTAGGGGAATCGACACCCTCTTCTGACCACTGCAGCATTGCACGACACAGGTGCACCAATCTACATGCAGACAGTACACTCATGCACATAAAGAAATAATAAATTAATTAAAAAATATTTCATTGTTAAAAAAAGAGAAAGATAATTTTTCCCGAGCACTTGGTCTTGTCACAGTCACTCTCATTTGACCTCAGTCAGGAGCTCAATCTTGACGATATTATGTGTAGAACTACCTCCATATTTTGGTTCTATTGCTCCAAAGATCAGTTAATAAGGCTATTAGTAGAAGGAACTCTCCAAATCTTGGAAACATTCCCAAAGTTGCCCTTGAAGGACACCAACTGAACTTCTACCATGAAACCCAAAGATCTGGTTTTCCTAGAAGTGTGGATGACTCTCTATTTTAGTTCTTTCCTCTGTACTCACAGTGTGATTTAGATGTGTAAAACTTCAAACTCTGAAGATGAAAACTGGAAATAATCATGTACAGCTTACATAAATGTTTAACAGATTCAAACATATACAGGCCTTGTGAGGATTGTGTCAGATCAGTTGGATTATGCTACAGAAACAATCAAATTTTGCTTTTAAACTAGTTATTAGTTTGGGGGCTGGAGAGATGGTTCAGTGGTTAAAAGTACTGGCTACTTTTGCAGAGGGAACTCAGGTTCAGTTCCCAGCATGGACATGGCAGCCAACAACTGTCTGTAACCCCAGTTTCAGGGGAATCTGATGCTTTCTTCTGACTCTGTGGGTATTGCAAGACACAGGGACACTTACATGTAAGCAATACACTCATATATGTAAAATAAAAAAATATTTTAGAAATTGGTTATTTTTTTCAGGGTATATGACTAATCAGGTTCATAGTCTGGAAGGATCTAATCTGATGAAGTCTTGACCATATTATAGCATTAAAATCTCAGTACTGGGCTTCAGAGTAACCTGCATAGGTTATAGCCACTCTTCATTTTATAAAATAGATGCATCTTCATGTTGTATTTTGAAGGTTAAGGAAAAACATAATCTTTCCATGCTCTTGGATGTGTGTGAGGAGTAGAAATAGTAGTGTGCTCATACATGTCTGAGTATCTGAACAGTTCAACTGTCATCTACACAAGAATGCATCAGTCTATGCGGGAAAAGGTACGGGAGCTGTGTATGATGATGAGTGGAGGAAAAGTGAGATTTGCAGAAAAGATATGCTGACAAAGTTATTGACTTCAGTTATGTTAGTAACGTGCCAGTAGCCTATAAATTTCCAGAGGTTAATGGAGTAAATAATTAGTCTAAAATTTCACTTAATGGTGCATTTTGAGTATGTATTAAAGTAACTCAAAATAAGGTGCCTGATACCTAAAAAGAGACAGCAGCTCTCAAGAGGAGCAGATTCTTGCTAGAAAGAGAAGGAAAAAAAATTCTGAATTTCCTCATAGTCCTTTTCCATTGTCAGCAGGACAGAAAGCAACATTTTAGCCTTAGATGGAGCAGACAGCCCACTCCTAGCTTCATGTTAGGCAAACTGCATTACTTCCCTGAGAATTATTTGCCTCAAATATAAAGCAACAAGGATACCCCATTTGGCTTCAAAACATCATACTGAATTCATTACATTTCCTGAGTATCATTTAAGCTCCCAGAGTCGGGAGCATATTGTGTTAACAATGAGGCACATTTCAATACTGTGCAGTGAGAACTACAAAAAAGTGTTTCTTATGTTAAGTTGAGCTCTTTTCATCCATCATCCAAGGAATAGTTCTCCTGAGTTATACCAATCTTCAAGATGCAAGGTAGCTCCTTAATCTTGCTCACATTCCATGTAAAGTATTCCATTTCATGGATCTTGCTTTGGTATGCATGATGAAGCTATTTCAGAATAGTCCTTAGCCAACGAAACCATGTTCTGAACCATTGCTAATAAGCATTGTATAAAATAATAAGGGGGGAAAGATGAATGTAAAAAGATCTCTGTGTGTACATGTGTTTGTACGTGTAGTCTTTATGCATCTGCCTGTGTGCATGTGTGTTGTATTAGTCACTTTTCTGTTGCTGTGATAAAACCACCATGACCAAGGGAACTTATGAAAGGAAGAGTTTATTTAAGCTTACGATTGACGGTTCCAGGGAATTAGAGTCCATCGTGGCAGGAGGCATGGTGGCTGGGGCTGGAGCAGAAAGCCGAAGTTCACATCTCACAATGAGCACAGGAAGTCAAGAGAGAGAGAGAAAGAGAGAGAGAGAGAGAGAGAGAGAGAGAGAGAGAGAGAGAGAGAAGCCTTAACAAGGCTTGTTAAGCTCTCTAAGCCCGCCCCCAATGGCCACACCTTCTAAGACCTTCCAGAACAGTGCCACCAACTGGGGACAAAATACCTGAATACTTAAAGCCTATGGGAGACACTCTCATTCAAACCACCACATGTGTGTAAATATAGTCTTTATTTCTGCAGTTGCCTCTTAGGGCATGATTGCTATTAGTTTCCAACTATCTGTATTGTCCCTTTATACAATTTCATCTACCGTTGGTAAAGTACAACCTAAAATATTAAATAGAAAATTCTGCAAATAAATTCATAAGTTTAAATACCTTTTATTGCAGGATATTATTATGTATATTATTGTAGAATAAATTATTATTCCTAACCTCTTACTATGCCTAATTTAAAAATGTAATTATAGGTATGTATGTATAAGAAAAACCAGTGTGCAAAGTGCTTGGTTCTGTCTGTTTCAGGCATCAATATCCCAACTATAATACACCTCCATGGATAAAGAGGGATTTCTATAAATTATTTCCTCTATTTTTACATTAAGCTGAGATATCTGTTTCTATGTTAACTTTTACTTTTCATTATTTCCCTTAATTATTGCTCTTTGCCAGTTGTGTAGACAAAAATCTTAATTCCTATATGGCATAAATTCTTGGTTATTTTGCATTCTATTTGGGTTGCTGTGATTTCCTATTAACTTTTATAATTACGCATGAGAATGGTAAAAGTTATTTGAGTGACTGCTCACAGTTCCAGATACAGTTCATTCTGACCCATTTTTTCTGTTGATGTCATGGTTAGTCATCTAGCTAGGATAGTAATTTATGCAGCCATCTCACAGAAACTCCACCATAGGTTTTGTGATGCAGCAAGCTGTAAAAGGACAGGTGGCCACTGTAATCACTAATTCAATGGAACAGTCATTAAGTCTCCCATGGAATTGGAATACACTTCTCTATTAGTAACTAAGGCTTCCATGTTTGAAGAGTTCCAAGTTTTAGGGACAGGAATTAGGTAATCTTTGAATGGGTCTAATCATGAAAGGAACTGTATGTTTTTCTCAGTTCTGGTTGTGGGAGAAAAATTAATATATATTAGTTGCTTATTCAAAGCATATATTGCATATTTGAACTCACAAATGTTGTTTCTCAATATGTATGATGACTGAATATTCAGCAGACCAGTGTACAAATCTAGCAGGATTTGGGGCAGAGGAGTTCCATGGTCAAGCCACTGAATCTTGTAAAGTTAAACCAATAGTAGTTGTACTCTTTTTGTAAAATGAATTCCCTATGCAAATGAAATTCTGTGCATTATTCTGATGGTGACCAAATGTTCTTTGGTCTCCATGGATGGAAATTGTGACAGTACACTAGAGCAGGAAAGATGGATCTATCTTGAGAACATGTGTGTCTTCCAGTAATGGCAAATCATTGTCCTTTCCTCGATGAAAAGGATTCGACATAACTTGTCTAATATGAGATGGTTTCCACTTTTCCCAGGACAACATAATTAAAATGATAAAATACAGCCATACAGCCATACATTTGCTTCTATGAGAATCTTAGTACAACCATAAACCATAACTTAATAAATTCTTTGTGAGGGTTTAAACCAAAATATAATAAAAAATAAGGAAGGTTCTTTATGCTTAAAGGTACCAATCATAGAATTACATATATTACTAAAACCTGAAGTATCTCACAGAAGTGGGTAAGGGATTAAATTATGCACATAACTTTAAGGAATTACTATAAATATTTAACAGTGGTAAAGTAATAATGAATACTTTCTTAATATTAAGTTAAAAATGCATGGTATGATATCTTTGTATTTGAAATAACACTATTAAGATAAAGAGAAACCTATGGGCAAGAAAAAAAAAAGAATATCTTGTAAAGGATGGTGCATCCCATCAGCTACCCAATTGTTTTTCCTAAGTATCTCTTAAACCTGTGAAGTTTTCTTCTCTTCCATAATTCCTCTTTATGAGGTCTTTCCAAGGCCCTGTGTACAAACTACCACTCAGGTACATTCTCTATGCTGCAGGTAGGGATTTGTTTTCTAAATATAAATTCGATTGCAGAATGTTTCCCACTTAAAATCCCTCTATGGCTTTTCATTATTTCAAGAATAGTTCTGGTGGTTAGAGAGATGGCTCAGCAGTTAAGAGCACTGGCTGCCATAGCAGAGAACCCATGTTCAATTCCAGCACCTACCTGACAGCTAACAACCATCCGGAACTCCAGTTCTGGGGATCTGATGCTCTCTTCTGACCTCTGCAGGCATTGCATGACATGGGTGCACTTACACACATGAAGACAATAAACTCATACATATAAAGTAATAACTAAAATATTAAAAAAGAATAGTTCTAAAACTTCAATGTGCTTTAAAGGATACACACACACACATTATATATATATGGAGATATATATAATACACACACACACACACACATATGTGTGTCCCTAGCTCCTTCTGAGTCCATATTCAGTTCTGAATTCTATTGAGATACTTTTGCTCATAGGTACCAAGCCCTTAACCTTCAACGTTAGCATCGGTAAGTTTTAGGTAATAGGCTGTGAATATTTTATGTCTCTACTCCTATTGTCCCATTTTGATTTTTTAAAATACTCTTCATAGAATAAGAACTGCTATTAAGTCAAATATAATTAATATTAAGATAATAACCATCTTCTCAGTGATATGTTTCATTTTCCCATTAGATGAGAAGGATTCACAAAAGGCAAATTATTTCAGGAGTTGATTAATCGGAATCAGCTGAATGTTTACCACTGCCCAGAAATAAAAAGAGAGACCAAGCATCTGTGTCAACCCCCTGTAATTATTTCATAATTATAAAATAAGTTAAAAATATTACCATAATTTGACAAGGTTGGGGATAAATCAACATAAAATAACATTAAGCAGTTGCTATGAGAAGCATTTAAGAGGGGTGTCCTCCCTTCTCTGGGTTTGAGGTGGAAGTGCTCAGCTTCCATCCCCAGCTCCCCAGGTCTCCAGTGACTGAGGCTTCCTTCATTCTACCCCAGGTGATCTCAACAGGAATCCCTGGTGGCAAATTCCCCAGGTTCCCAGAGTGGGAGCAAAATCCCGGCTTGCTTACTGCTCTGCTGCTGCCAACGCAATTTTAATCTATAAAGGAAGTGGGATTTTTCTAGTTCTATCATGGAAACGAAGATTCTCAGATCTTGCCTTACCTCATTGAAATTCACGAGTATTAGATGTGTTAGCTGTGGCAGATACTCTCATCCTGGTCTTTCTCCTGGGTTAGTGGGTTCTTGTGTCTGGTTGTACGTTCTCTCCACTCCCCACAAACTCTAATTTCGGAGTTTCAACTTGTGGACCTATGTGGAGAATGCTTTTCTAGAGCATTGACAGGTATAGAAAAGACCATAGGCTTATTCCATAATATCCGGCATATCCCTGGACTCCTCTCCCAGGACAGACGCAGGTCACATGTGTTTACTTATAGTCAGCTGAAATCAGAGCAATTGGTCGTGATTTCAGCAAAGGCTGTTCAGCTTCTGTAGCCATACGAACACATTGTAGGCGCCAGCAGCCCTTTGATGATATCTGCAGCTTTTTCCAGTGACATCTTCCTGGATCTCTTTCATTGCCCTGCTTAGGTTCATAACCACTTAGCCTCTTGTATATTTATTTGTATTCTTTCTTTCTGTGTGTGTTTCACTATGTGATGATCCACAACAAGATTTCTATTTTTATTCTCCAGCTTCCTCCCTTTAATCACCATTATAGCTGTAGTGTCTTATCCAGCACAAGACCCATGGCAAAGGTTTTAGGAAACTATTATTTGACCAAATGAACAAGTAAACTTACTCAGGGAGTTTAAATGTAGGAAATTATGTAGCCTACATTAGATAAATTATTCCATTGAAAGCAATAAAAAAAATAGGAGCATAACACAAAAGAGTGGAGAATGAAGAAAGTAACCAGAGGAAGGCAGAAAGCAGTACAGATTGGATCCTTGAACAAAAGTGAGAAGCATGAAGTTCTGTGAGGCTAAAGCTCAGGCCACTGATTTCTGGCTCTGAGGAGTCAAAGAACAGAATCCTTGAATTCCCAGAGATCTTGGGAAATTCTCAGAAATAGTGCAGACACAGAGAGTGAAATCCCAGAATCTGCATGTGAATTCCATGAATTCCTCAATAATCTTTATTGGACTTCTTATGCAGGTGTGGGGGAGACCCAATGGATGCCAGAGACAGTGCTAACAAGTTGAAGGATGGAGTAGCTGAGCAGGAGTTCATCTGCTACCCCTCAAGGACTATGAGGTAGAATCCCTCTGTGTGGGAGAAGTTTGGTAAACATCTTTGGCATTGAAATCTACCAGGGTCAAACCTGGTAAATAAAGACTATTTCTGACAACTAAAACATTTGCCCTGGACTATAGAAAATAAAACAGAACAATGCCAACCTAAAACTGAAATGCCAAAGAATCCAGGTCTCAATGCATGTCCTCCAGCAGTACTATCTCAAATAAGGCCCTATAATATAGTAACAACAGTGCCCAGCACCATTTTCCAAAAACAAAAATCACTAAATATATGAAGACACATGAAAAAATCCTTGAAATCAGTCAGTAAATTTAGCCTGACATATGACCAGAGATTGGAGTTGGGAGATGATCACTCTAAACAACATAAAATGTTAAAGAAATAGATACAATAAATAAGGAAATGGAAATTCCAGAAGAGGTACAGAATCTTTTTTTTTTTTTTTTTTTTTTTTTTTTTGACAGGGTCTCCCTGTAGCTCCAGCTGTCCTGGAATTCTCTCTGTAGACCAGGTTGGCCTTGAACTCACAAAGATCCGCCTGCCTCTGCCTCCCAAGTGCTAGGATTAAAAGCGTGTGCCACCATGCCCTGCTCAGAATCTTATAAAAAAGAATCAACTAGTGGTCTTGAGTTTACAACAATAGCTGAAATAAGAATTAATATGGGGGAGTCAATGACATGTTGGGTCCAACCAAAGAAAGTATTCATAGGCATTAAGACATATCACTAGCATCTATACCAACTAAAGATAGAGACGGATAGGAAAAGAACAACAGAAAAACAAAAGTTATAATTGAGTTCCTGGAGAAGAGAAGGAAAATTTGCCACAAAAATGTTTTAAAATATTAAGCAAGCTATTTTGAAGTTCGATAACAAACATTAACCCATCTAAGAAGCCCCTGAAAACTGCAGGCAGAACAAACACAAATGAAATCAACTGCAAGCACACTATAGTCAAACTTCAGTCCTTGAAGTAAAAGAAAAGGCCTTAGAAACATTTAAGGTGGGGTAGAATCTGGAAAATGACAGCAGGCTTGATAGTTAAGCATTTTTTTTTTATGTGTATGAGTGTACTGTCTGCATGTAGGTTGGTGCACCCGTGTCATGCAATGGTGCGAAGGTCAGAAGAGGGCATTGGATTCCCCTGGAACTGGAGTTAAAGACAGTTCTTGGACTCCATCTGGGTGCTGGGAACCGAGCCTGGGTCCTCTGCAAGATTAGTCGGTGCTCTTAACCACTGAGCCATCTCTCCAGCCTGGATAGTTAAGCAATTTTAAAGGAAACAATAAAATCAAGCAGATGAAGGAATGACATCTCAGAATGTCAGGTAGGGGGTGAAGGCTGGAAAAGCATTATCACATGGGTGATTTTGTCAAGTAAAAATATGTTTTCAAATTAAAAAAAAAAGACTTTTTTTTTTCAAATAGAAAGCTATAAAAAAATGAGACTCTATTTCTTCTAGTAAGAAGAAATCCAGAAGGAAGTACATTGGGGAGAATATAAATAATATAAATAATGTAAACTTAGCATTAGAATCTAAAAGGAAGTAAGAACACTGAAACAGCACATATGAAGAGCTATATTGTCCTTATCAAATGTTGTAAATGCAAAGGGAGAATGACAGGAAGAGAACTTCCTACTTAAAGTTCATTCACTGTGCATGAATGGATTCAATGCCAATTACAGAGACTTACACAAATTAAGAATGTGTATTGTTATCAGTAGAGAAACCCCCAGAAAACAACCCAAAAGTCCTGAATAAAACAAAAATGCCAAGAGAAGATTGGTTAGACAAACAAAATCAAACCAGACTTGATTAACAAAAGAAAACAGGAAACAAGAACAAAAGAAGCAGATATGAAGAGCACAGATAGACAATAAATTCAAGCTGCCATCAATACTGAAAACTAAATGCGAAAGCAGCCCACAAAGGCAGCGACTGTCACACCAAACACAAAGCAAGAATCAAGAATCAAAGACATCATGTTTTTCAGAGACACATTTCAGTTATGAAGACATAGAGGGTAGAGAACAAAAGGAAAATTGATGAGCAGACCTTCCCAGATATAAATAAGAAGTGAAGTTTACATATCAGGCAAAAACAGACTTAGAGGTAGCGGTATTAGTATGTGTAAAGTGCATTATTTCTTCACTAGCAAAGTAATTGCTCAAGAATGCGTGGAAAATATATATGCAATGACTAAGCGTACTACAAAATTCATAAGGAAAGATCAACAAAAGCCATGGGAAAACAGAGGTTTTTTTTTTTTTTACAACACTTAATTAGAACTGGGGTCTACACTAAACAAACATGTAAAAAGAATGCAGGAAATTTGGAAACGGTTTTAACCAGCTTAAGTGTATCGGCATTGATAGAGCAGGCAGCCAGTGGGTACAGCGTCCATATTATTTGAGGGTTTTTTTTTTTGGTTTTTTTTTTTTGTTTTTTTTTGTCTTTTTGAGGCAGGGTCTCCCTTTAGTCCCAGCTGGCCTGTAGCTCACTATGTAGACCAGGCTAGCCTTGAACTCACAGGGATCTGCCTGCCTCTGCCTCCCAAGTGCTGGGATTAAAGGTATGCGTCACCATTCCTGGCAGCATCCATATTATTTTGAAGTGTATCTGGGATATCCATAAAAACAGAACATATGCTGGTCCTTAAAGCGAGTCTCAAATAAATGTCATCTTGTTGGAATTATAGTCAACATACCTCTAGTAAGAGTAAAAATCACATTTGAAGTCAATAATAAGATGATGTCCAGAAAAATCCACAAAAATTTTGAAGAAAAAGAAATAAACAGGACAGTTAAAATAGCTTTAATTTCATGCTAATTAAAACACTGTATTAAGGCCAGGCGTGGTGGCGCATGCCTTTAATTCTAGCACTTAGGAGGCAGAGGCAGGTGGATCTTTGTGAGTTCAAGGCCAGCCTGGTCTACAGAGTGAATTCCAGGACAGCTGGGGCTACAGGGAGACCCTGTCTCAAAAAGACAAAAACAAACAACAACAAAAAAACCCCACTGTATTAAAATTTATAATAGGCGCTCTGAAGAGGTCTCATTGGGAAGAGTATTTTCTTTTTTTTTTTTTTTAATTAGTTTTTTATTGATGCTTTGTGCATTTCATACATTTTTTCCAATTCAGTTCAGGCTTATTTCCCCCCCCCCATCCCAGATCATGCATTCTGCCATAGCTGTCCTGCATCTTTCTCTCAGTTTTTTCTATGCAAGCATGAGGGTCTGAGTTCAAATTCCCAATACACATGTGAGAAGCCAGTAATTGCTGCACGTGCCTTAAGTTCAGTAACTAGGAGGGAGCGGAAGCAGGCCCACTCCAGGAACTCACTGGTGAGGCAGTCTAGCCTCAATGGTGAGCTTCTGGGTCAGTGAGACACACTGTCTCACAGCGACAAAGCAGAGAGCAGTAGCGCAAGACACTTAACGTCCTTCTCTGGTCTCTGCATGTCCCCACACAGGCATGTTCCTAAACATTCAGATGAGTGCAAAACACACACACACACACACACACACACAACGTATGTGTACCTCACATACACATATTATAAGAAGTATCAACAAAAATTAAAAAAAAAAAAAAAAAAAGAAAGAGAACATCAGAAGCCCTGGTATAGCAAACACCAATAGTGATCAATGCTGATCCCTGGTATAGCAAACACCAATAGTGACCAATGTTGATCCATAGAAACAGAGCACAAGTTCACAGTCTGTGCTTTAAAAGGTCCCTAGACCGGGCTGGAGAGATGGCTCAATGGTTAAGAGCACCAACTACTCTTGCAGAGGACCTGGGTTCGATTCCCAGCACCCACATGGAGGCTAAAAAAACTGCCTTTAAGCCAGGCATGGTGCCATACACCTTTAATCCTAGCACTCAGGAGGCAGAGGCAGGAGGATCTCTGTGAGTTCAAGGCCAGCGTGGTCTTCAAAGCGAGTTCCAGGACAGCTGGAGCTATAGGGAGACCCTGTCTCAAAAAGAAAAAAAAAAAAGATACTATAAAGGGTTCCTAGACCAATGTTGTATAAAAATATAAATTACTAATAACAGTATAAAAGGAGAAACAATAATGCACTTATATCCACAATGAATAAAAAATGTTTACAGTTCAATAACGACACGTGATCTGATAAAAATTGGACTTTCAAAAGAAGGTATGTGACTAGTAGTAAGCATATTAGAAGATGCATTCCACAATTAATCTGCAAATAAAAATCTCCCATGATGTTAATTTACAGATAGCAGAATGAGGAAGATTAGAGACAGCAGTATGCAGTGTGGGTGATGATGTGTGTCCTGGAACTCCACCGTTCTACTGGTGACAACATGAAACGGCTCAGCTAAACTGAGAAATTTAGTACCTTTATATAGAATGAAAATTACACAAACATCTTTCATTTATCCAAATGAAATGAATGCATATTTCCACACAAAGATTATTCAAGGTGGCTCAGCTGGGGAAGGCATTTGATGGCAAGCCTGACGACCTGAGTTCCATCCCTGGGACTCACATCCTGGGAGGGAAGAATTGATTCCCACTCATTGTCCTCAAACCTCCACACGTGTGCTGAGACCTGTGCACTCAGATATACAACAGACACCAATGCAAATGCATTCTGCTTTGTAAAAGAATTAGACATAAGTAATACATGTATGATTTTATTTGTAACGAGTTGTAGAACAAGCCTAACCAACTTTGTGGTTATAGATACCAGAGCAGTGGTTGTTTCTAGAAAGGAAGGGGACACTGACAAGGCTGAGCTTTCACAGGTGATGAAAATATAGTCTATATTTTACTTGCAAGAGTGCTTGTTTGGAAAGTACATGTGTTAATACTCAATCGGCGGCAAACTTAAAGTTGGAGAATTTGCTGTATGTAAATAAAAATTCTAACAAAACAAAACCACAAATGTGTTTATCCCTTTGAAGTAGATTGGTGAAGCTGGTCCAGACTCTCTGTGCTGGGATTCTTGGATCTCAATTGCACTCCCTTCTTTGTTTTTAACTTTCCCTCCTCCTGCCTAACAAATCTCACTGTGGGAAGGGCTGCCATTGAACTTTGAACCCATGTGCTGCCAGTCCTTTCTGACCATGAGTCTTGGTAGCTCATTCCTTTGATACCTACAGAGTACCTTCCCCTACTGACTCAATATCACCTTTATGAAGCCCCCTCTTCAAGCAATTTCCTTCCTTATGCCCACGAGCTTGCACAAATTTGCAGCTGATTTCTCCCAGGGGAACAATCTCCATTTAAAGTCAGAGCCATCAAGGGGCTCTTCTAATCTCCAAGCATTTGCAGAGCTGAACACTGTGGGTTCCCCACCCCCAGGGTGACATTGGTGGAATTCCCAAGCTTCCTGCATGAGGATAGGTACATCAATGCTCAAGTCCTTCTGTGTACCAAATGATCCTGAGCCCCTGCTTGCAGAACGATGCTGATGCTGGCCTTTGTTCTCTGAGATTGAGAAAAGCCAGATGCTCTTATTTTCTCACGCCATCAGCTGCACCTAGGGATGAGGATTTTATATCCTGATCGCAGTCTACTGGGACAGACAATTTCTTCCTTTTTCAGCCACATGTAAGCATCTCCTCCTTCACAAACAATGAGTGATAATATTTTCTTCCTGAACTGACACCTGCCTTATTAGTAGCCCGCTCCACCCAGCAGCTGTACCTAAGCAGAACCCTCAGCCTCCAGGCTGCCCAAAGGCAAGCTAAGCCGAACAGGGGAAGGACTCAGAGGGGCAGTTTGGAAAATCAGAATTGAGTTTCAGAGACTTCTGAGCGCCTGTGTCCCTGAGGGATAGCTGATGGTGCACGGGTATTTTCAGAGTCACTGGTTGCATTTTATTTTGGGGCCTTGCTAGCCTTTGTGTAATGCAGTCCTACAGCGTTCTTGCTTCAGGCACATGTGGATTGCATTGGGAAGAGCTGCCTCCTTCAGGCAGGTGCGTTCATGAGCTTAGGGGAGGGAGTCTGGAAGTCAAAGATCAAAGCCAAAGTTGAGCATGGTGGCGACAACCTGCGATCTCAGCACTCAAGAATTTGAGATAGGAAGATTTTGAGTTCAAGGCCAGCATGGATTGCAGAGAAAGCAGCTGACTGAAAAAAAAAAAAAAGTCCAAAATAATAACAACAAAAATATCAAGAGAGGGTCTATACCATCCCCTTTATCAGGTCTCTGCACATCAATCAGTGTGTTAAGTTAGAGACTGCATGTCCTCCTGTACTGCAGGCAAGGGCTGTGAGGACAGAGAATGCAACATGGGAGTTTCATGGTAAAAGCACTGGGCAAAATCATCCTGTTTTGATTAGAGAAACAATCACGCAGACCAGACCCTGAGGCATGTTGTATTAGAGAAGCCTGGGATCTTCTGGGCATTTGATGTTCTTTAATGATCCCAGGCTGACAGTTCCTGGAGAGTGGAATATCCAGTTTTTGGATGTGGGAGGAAACTGAGTGTATAGTTCAGGCAGAAAGAACACACACTTCCAGATCTTACCCTAAAATGAGTTTCTACATCCTGTAACTTTTCTTGCTGCTGTGACAAAATATCTGAGAAAAGCAAATTACAGGAGAAGAGTGTATTTCAGCTTACAGTTGGAGAGGATACAGTCCATCCTGGCAGGGAAGGCATGGCAGTGACAAAGCGGAGAGATGAGTGCTGGGCTCCACTCCCTACATCCTTCTCATTCTGTCTGGGACCCAGCCCGTGGGATAATGTTACCCCCATTCAGGATGGGTCTTTCCACCTCAATTAGCCCGATTTACAAACTCCCTCACAGGTATCTCCGGAAGTTTGATTCTAAATCCCATCAAGTTGACAAGATTACTCATCAAAGGTTCACATGCTGATTTGCTGCAGCCCTGTGCCCAATGTGAAGTGCAGTAGGTTCTACAGACCTCTTCTACCTGCTCTCAGCATGAGATTTCTCTGGTTGTTGCCTGGTGCCACACGTGTGACTGCTATGGCCTTCAGGTCACCAATGAGGCTGACAGAATGACGAGTGCCTAGAACGGCTTTTATAGCTTTAGAAAAGGAAGCAAGGCAGGCAATGCTCAGCCTCTGAGAAATACAGAGAAGCAGCCCAGACGAGGAGAGGCACATTTGTGCGTCTGAAATCCAGCTGTATGGCTTTAGCAAAAACAATTGACTGCTCTGAATATATTGCTTCTTCTTTTGTAAGCTGAGGATAATATATTTCATAAAGTTCTTCTGAGAATCCAGGGCAAATAGTAGATAGAGTAACATATTTAACTCCAGGGTCAGTACATAATACCTGTGAAGTATGTGCTGATCTTTAGTTTACTAATTTATTTTTAATTGTGAATGCCATGTTCCAGGCCAGCAATGCCACCTTGGAATGCTAATGCAGACGTCCTCTCCCACTGTGTGTGTCTGTGTGTTTGTGTGTTTGTGTGGAGGTCTGATGTGGAATTCGGTGTCTTATTCTATTACTCTCCATCTTTTTTTTTTTTTTTTTTTTTTGAGACAGGGTCTCTAGGCAAAATCTGGAGCTCACTGTTTTGATTAACTTATCTAGCTGTGGAGCCTCTGGGATATACCTGTCTCTGTCCACTTTCAATGTTCTGTGATTATGTGGGTGTTTGCTCAGGCTTGTCCAGCAAGCTTGTGTTTACCCCTCACCCATTTCCATAGCCGCCCAGAAATCCTTTATCCCCTGACATGCAGAAGGCTGCTTCACAGGCTTCAATTTGCTCCTGGAAAAAAGCATAGTGTGATTCTATACCTGCATCATTTTTGCATTTCTAGAAAGCCTCCAGGTAGTGTTGTTTCTGCTGCTCTGTAGACCACACTTCCCTGTGTATGTGTATAGTTCCTGTCCTGTCCTCGTGCTTGTGTGTGTGTGTGTGTGTGTGTGTGTGTGTGGTGTGTGTATGTGTGTGTGGTGTGTGTATGTGTGTATGTGTGGTATGTTTATGTGTGTGTGGTGTGTGTGTGTGTGGTGTGTGTGGTGTGTGTATGTGTGTGTGGTGTGTGTATGTGTCTATGTGTGGTGTGTGTATGTGTGTGTGGTGTGTGTGTGTGTGTGTGTTGACCTGGGCCTACTTCTGTCATTTTATCTCCATTCCCTTCTATAGGCAGCAAGTCGGGGCAGAAGGTTTCTTTGCTTCCTGTGCATGCTTTGCGATGCTTTGACTTGATCACCATGTGTTATCTGGGATGGGGAAGCCTTGTTACATCCTTGGAGTAACCCCTCTGCTCCATGTTGGGTCTCCTCTTCCCTTCATTCACGAAATCCAGCCTCCTGGTGGAAGACTGCTGGTCTAATTCAAGGTGCCCTGTGGGGCTAGGCCTGCCCTCGGCATCTTCATACAGGTTTCTTCCAACATGGTGTGTGCTGCTGTTCACTCATGCATCTAGGCTGACCTCCCATCTGCAGAAGCCAGTCAGGAGTCACCCTCTTGATCTTCCTTCCTGTGTCAGGGACTTAGCCTGAGAACGCTGATGTATTAGTCAGTGCCCTGCAGAAACTGGGTCCAATTCCTGAGCTGGGCTGACAGTCCACCCTCAGCTGTCAACTCACTAGACCCTGACTCCCCTCTTAAACTCAGATTCCATTCAGAGTCCGATTACATCCATGTCTTTAAAATGACCATACTTTCTGCACTAGGTTGTAAAGTCATGAACCACATAATCACCAAGACATTGACAAAGTGACTGTAATACACAAAAATTATGTTTTTAAGGGAGAACAAAGAGAGAGGAAAGGTTCTCTTTGAGACATCCAGGAGCTCTGATTGTTAAGGACGTGGTGGGGGAGAGTGAGTTCTCAAAGTCAGAGGAAGCTTTCAAATGCCGTGACTTCCCCAAGGCCAACTCCAAGTTGGGCAACCCCACAACACATTCACACACACCCACACACATACACATTCATTTGAGCACACTGTTACACATGCACACACTGAGACCCCCAGATGAACACCCCACACTCACAAAAATATGCACACATACACATATGTGCACACATTCACATGTACACTACTTAAACATGAACACATACTTATACACACATGGCACACATGCATGCACACCTACTTATACACCTGTATATGCACACACCCTAACTCTCACAAACACACACGCATGTGAACACATACACACACATGCAGGCTCCTTGTGACCTGACTCCTGCCTGTTCTTGTTTGTTTCTTGTTCCGGTTTCTGGGTTTCTGTGCATCCGTCTGTCTGTCAGTCCCCATCCCTTTCTCCCCTAGCCTCTTCCTCTGTGCCTTTCCTCCCTGTCCCTTTTCAGATCCCTGTTTTCTTCTCTTTCTCCCCATCCACGCTCTCTACCATCACCCCTGTTTTCCGCCTTCTCTGCCTGTCTTTGATGTCATTCCTGGTTCTCTGGTCTTCTTCCCCAATTCAACTATTACCCCCTTGTTTCTTCTCACGGGGCTGTGACGTTCGTTCTGTCTTTCTGTCTCTCTCAAGTGGCGAATATGCATTCCCTCTTCATATAGTCAAACAAAAGCAAAGAAGGAACTCAGGGAATTGGCCACCTTGGTTTTACTCCCCAAACCGGAAAGTCTGGACTGGATCCCTGGTGTTGTCTCAACTTTGTGCTGCACAGCCTCGATTTTGGCTACAAAGGAACTGGATCCCCCGCAGCTCCCCCTCAGATCATAGAGCAGGAAGCACAAGCCCCTGGGGATCGGATGGCAGGAAGGCATCTGGAGCAGCATTTGAAAGTTTCCTCTGACAAAGACCAGGCAGCTCAGAGGCCGACATAGCAGTCGAGTTCCTTTCTGAGAAATGATAACCTGGATTCACATTCAACACCTGAACTTACGTTGTTTTGGAGAGAGGGTCTCCCGACTTTTTTATTTTTTTATGCTTTCTGACTGGTCACATTTTCTCATAGTGTCCATTGTCCCAGATGCAGCATTTAATGGAGGAAGGAGCTATTTTGGTTCATGGTTTCAAGGGTTTCAGTTCAAAGCCAGCTGGATGTCTTGCTCTGGGCATGTGGAGAGGCAGAATACCATGGTGATACCATGGACAGTGTGGCAGCAGAGAGTGCTCAAGTCATGACAGACAGGAAGCAGATAGGAGGAATGTCCTGGGCACAAGGTGTACCCCACAGACATATTCTCCCCCAGGGACCTGTGGCCTCCAGCTGAGCCCCACTTACTAAAGTTTCTAGCACTTCTCAAAATAGCACCACTACCTGGGGACCAGTCCTTCAGCACTAGTCATATTCACATTCAAGTCATAAGAAAGTAACTTACAATTTTCTTAGGTCTTTCCATAAGTAATAGATAATGAAATAAACTGAGTATGTTAGGCTGAGCCATCTTTTAGACCTGTCTTCATGGTACCATATCCTATGATGGTATCCTGACTTTGATAACTCCTAAACACACATGTTTGGGCAGGCACACATATACACGTAAATGAAAAACACAACATGATGGGCCAACTTATTTTTCTATACTGAAGAAAGCCATTTCATAAGAATAGCACTTCACTTCTCTCTGGGGCTTGGAAAGAAGAGTGTTAGGTTTGTGATCAATATTTTAAAGCTAGGATAACCAATCAGCGAGTGATTGTCACCTGCCCTAGCAATCACCCAGCTACTCTCAGCTTCTCTGTAAGAGCCACAACATTACTCCATCAGGGATGGCAGAGCATTCAACCATCTAGCGATGTCCATCAAAACTCCAGAACCCCAAAGGTCTTGCAGGTGACACCGAAAATACCGAAGATGCTCTATACACAAGACACCTTGCTTTGATTTCCTGGGTCATTTTAGGAGAGAAACACAATGTCTACAATATTTGCTGACACTTTGTATTATATCTTTCTTCAGAGAATCTTCAAAACAAAATGCCCAGCCTAATTCCAAGTCTGTGTCTTGGCTATTCATGACAGTATCCCACAATTAGCACCATGACGGATGATCGTGGCGGGCAGAATGATATCACTGTGAGTGACCTCTTATTATCCACAGATTACATTTTACATCGAAATTAAATGAATTCTGTCAGAGCTCTGGGGCCAGAGAGAGAAGTAAACGCTGCATTGTTCAGCTCTGTGGGCTAGAGAGACTGCACGTGGAGATAAAGAGACCTGTGTTTGTGCAAACAAGGCGTGGGCTTCCTCTTTGAAAGATGCATTCGTTACACTAAAGCTTGAAATAGGAAATATATGTGGGCAGAAACAACGAAGATGAAAGAGGAGAAAAACTAATTATTACTACTGGTGCATTTGCGTATTGGGGTATTTATATAATATGTTAAACTTCCTCTGCTGGGAAAATGTTTGACATATTCGTGAGAATGGAACTCTACGCAGGGGTATTTTGAGGCTCCAACATGTTTAGCTCAGTTTGTTTTTCCTTGACTTATCTCCTATGTTCTTTCTTTCTTGTTCTTTCAATGAGTGTTGTCTGCGAAGCATTGTGTTCTTCCTTCTGCAGACATCCTGTACTCTTTATTCTCTCCATATAAGCCTGCTTCATTTTTTTTTCTTTCTCCTGGCATATCACAGGTATCAATACTAAAGAAAGTGTGGGTGATACACAACACTGCCCAATTCAGTGAGGTTTGTGAAAAAGACAGGATAACAAAGAAATCTTTGCTGGGTCAGGGGCACATAAAGACTTAAATTTACTTAGATGGCACAATGTATCCCCAATCAGATGCTCTGAGATATAGAGAAATACTAGAATTACCTTGTCCTATAAAAGAAAGGATTCCTGTTCAAGCCATTGATGCTAGTAATCATGTTTTCCCAGGCACAAAAGATGAAGTCATCTGAATTGAGTCCCTCAGAGGTCTCCTCCTGTTGTGATATCTTCATAGTGAAAGACCATCAACCTGACTCCTTAAGTTGGTGCAAGATGTTAAATATGATTATTTCTGAGGCTATGTTTAGTCAGCTTTCTGTTGTTGTAACAAATGCTTGATATAAATCAACTCAAAAAGAAGAAATTTATTTTGGCCAATTGTCTTCCAGGTTTCTACACATGGTCAGTTGGGCCCCATTGCTTTTGGTCCAGTGAAGATTCGGCACTTCACAGTGGGACTGCATGGCAGGGCAGGGGAAGCTGCTCACCTCACAACAGCTGGGAAGCAAAGTGAGATAACAGAGTTGGGATCTTACTATGTGCTAACAGATCCCCCACCAATGACACAACATCCTTTTACTCTGTCTGGTTTCCTAGTGGCCAGGCCTTCGACATGGGCCTTTGGGGAACACAAGTACAAGCTATAGTAGAGATGAATACATGTATGTGGGTAGTCAAAATCTAAGTGGATCCATTCCAATAAGCACCCTACAAAGCCCTTTCCCATATTTGAGGGCCTTGTTCTCAGGACAGTAAATGTCAGCGCCTGTCTAGGCTTGTGGGTCTCTTATTAAATAAGCCTGAGATTGGGAAGTCAAATCAGCAGTATTACTAAAAACGGCTTTAATAACTCTGTGGTGACATGGACATGCTAAATTACTTGTTGTCAGCAGTGTTTCTGCTTCTTTTTTTAAAAACTTTAAAATTTTTTTTTATGTGTATGAATGTACTGTCTGCATGTAGGTTTGTGCACCTGTGTCATGCAGTGGTGTGGAGTTCAGACGAGGGCGTCAGATTCTCCTGGGACTGGAATCAAAGATGGTTCTCAGCCGCCATGTAGGTGCTGGGGATTGAACCTGGGTCCTCTGCAAGAGAAGTTGGTGCTCTTAACTGCTAGGCCATCTCTCCAGCCCTCTGGTTCTTTTTTTTTTATATTGTACTTTCTGGCATGTCATATACCATGAAGAAAGTAACAAACAGAGTTTTGAAGTTATTATAAATGCCGTGATGGTCATTGGGAGATCGGAACCTATTAGGAAATTGCTGAAACACTGTAGTAATGAGGACGAATATTATCGTGCTTTCCAACTTCCTGTGTGTCAGTATGAATTGTGGAAAGTGTGAATTCCCAAGGTTCTGTGAAGAACTGATTCACCTAGTTCAGTGTGCATAAGAAAGGAGCATGGTAACCTTGCAGGTCATCCTTGGCTAACCTAAGTGAAACTCTAAAAGAGAAGAGCTCAAACTCTGTCACTAACAGTTGAGTAATTGTGTGTAAGGTTCTGAAGCACTGTGTGCCTAAATTTGTATGGGAGAGAGTGAATACTGAAAATCTATGTGTAAAAGGTATATATTTATTCTTATCATAGACTATGTCATGAGCAACAGTTGTTTTATTCTCTTAGCCCTGCTGAGAGGGTTTGGGATTGGTCCAGAGCTTACAGAGGTATAGAAACCTCTCATTTACAGTTCCTGGGAATAATATATAACTGATGGAGTCTTTGGGACCTGGAGCCCATGTAAAAATATCCACTCAAGAGGCCTAGACTAGGTGAATCCATTCTTCCCAGAATCTTAGGAAGTCACACTTTCTATAGCTCATTCTAATCTATGAATTTATTTATGCCTATGTGCCCTGGAATTCAGTTTTTAGTTAACTTCCATTGATTTGGGTACAGAATTATTTGCCTTTTTCACTGTTTAGGGGGTTTATAACTTGATTATTTAAGAGCATGCTTTTTGATTTTTTTTAAGTAACTTTGATTTTCACCTGATTTTGGTAACAATTTGTTATTTTATTTATGCTTGGTGAGTATAACTAATAAAATCTTTTTTTTCTAACTTGAGGTTAAGTATATGCTAGTAGTGCTGAACTGGTGTAGTAATTTGAGAACAATTTGTCAATTTCAAAAGGTGTTTTATATGTAATAGCCTTTTCTATTTAAAAAAATATTTTGTTATTTTTATGTTTATGTATATGAGTGTATTGTCTGCATGTATGTAAATGCACTCATGTTGTGCTGTGCCCATGGTGGCCAGAAGAGGGCATGGAATTCCCTGGGACTGGAATTACATAATAAAGATTGTTAGCTACCCTGGGGGTGCTGAGAACTGAACCCAGGTCCTCTGCAAGAGCAGCCAGTGCTCATAACCACTGAGCCATCTGAGCCACCTCTCCAGCCCCTAGGTGTAGCATTCTTTAAGATGCCATTCAACTTAACAGATTTCTGTGAAACTCTTATATAGATACATGTAATAAAAATTTCTATGCATATATCACACAAGGAATATATACAAATTTATGTATTTCCCACACACATGCACACACACTTTGTAAGATTGCAATCTCCGAAATTCTAACCACCCTAATTAACCTACCAGTAAGTGTTTTTTACAATGGATTTGAGAAAGCAAATTGTGGTTAACTCACACAGTGGATTGCTTGCAAAAACTAAAAGGAGTCATTTTATATAAACAGATATATCTTACAAACACATGGTGGATTACAAACAGTAACACATAAAATGATATGCACAGGGGCTGGAGGGATGGCCTAGCGGTTAAGAGCGACGACCGCTCTTGCAGAGGACCCGGGTTCGATCCCCAGCACCCACATGGCGGCTGAGAACCGTCTGTGACTCCGGTTCCAGGAGAACTCCAGTTCCAGGGGAATCCGAGACAGTCTTCTGACCTCCGCGGCATCGCACGACACGGGTGCGCAGACCTGCATGCAGACAATACATTCATACACATAAAAATAAATAAATAAATAAAAATTAAAAAAAAAATGATATGCACAGTATAAGGCATTCATCTAAATTTTAAGCGGTCTCAACAATATTACAATGTTATTTGCAGAAGTAACTGATTGTATTAGAAAAACATGAAGAGAAATGTTACCCATCTGCTTCCAGGTATTGGAGGACCCTGGGATGGGAGGAGGAAATACAGGAATATTGTGGTAGGGATTTAGCTGATAATATTATTTATTCCTTAAAGGAAATTTGAAGCAAACAGAGCAAAATAACAGTATCTGTTTCAGCTGGGATTGTGCCTGGGTTTCTGTTTATTGTTGGTTCCTTTCATGCTAAATTACTAGCCAGTCAAGTAGTTGGGCTTGTCTACCAGTTTCTTCCTCATGAAGCTGAGATATTGAAGGTGCTCAATTTTAAATGGAAAGTTTGGAAGCAAAGTCCAAGTTAAATTGTACAAGAAACAATTGAAAGCCTATTATATTAGCCTAAAAAAAAAAAAAAAAAATAGAAGACTTGACCAGGCTGGAATTACCTTCTAAAAAATGCAGAGATTTTTATCCTTTTGGAAGGAGTTTGTATAGTTTCATGTGGTTAGGAACCAAATGTTGAAATGGTAGTTTAGAGCTGGGAAAATGCAGCTTTAAGCCTACATTATGTGAGATCAACCCCAAAGACAGAGGTGTGTGGAACTGGAATAGAGGGACCAAGTGGAAGGTAAGCCTTCTTGCCAGAAGATGCTTAAGTAGAGACAGATCACTCTTTCCTATGACATGTTCAGCAAGTATTCATGCTATTGGATGCTAATTAATATGATTCATTGAAAGCTTACTGTTTTTAAAAATTATTTTGTATTTATCAACTTATATTTTACGGGAATGTAGTGACCTCAGGCAACTGTAACGGTTTGAAAATAATAGCAATGATATTTGGAAAGCACAGACCATGGTATCTGTGCCTGATTATCTCTCAGGGAATTAGGTAGTTATTTTATGAATAGCTTGATTAGATCCCTATTTCTTGAAACAAAGAAAAAAAAAACAGAAAGATAAAGAAAAAGAAATGTCAGCCAACTACAGGGTTGGAACAGACCCAACCAGAGAACTGACACAACTGTAATTCATTGGTACTTGTACTGTTTTATATAGTCCAGACTGCATCTGCATGAGGGAGAGATAGAAGGAATAAAGAATGGAATGTAAGTGATGAGATGAAGATCACATACTCTGAGTGATAAAGTAGCCTGGATCTTAGCAAAGGGCATTGTACTTAGAAACACACAAGCTGCTGGTGGAGATGTCTCATTCTCTTTTCAGGTTCTTGGTGTCCTTGGGGAAGTATGTTGGTCTCAATCTTTCTGTGTATCCTAGTTTGCTTTGTCTTCAAATTATAGGGTGTTTAGTTCCCATGTGGGGTCAAAGTGGGCAAGTCATCAGAAAAAGCAATGACTCAAACATAGTCAAAGGCGTAAGCCATCCTCCAGTTTAACGTGGCTTAAAGGATAGTCCCCTGAATTAGTTACCAGGGCTACTTGCAATTTGAATTCGCAATAACTGCTCTGAGTTTTTCAAATCCATGAAATTATATGGGTGGATAATATCAGCTGATTATGAATTTCTAGTGTGTGGCTCACAGTCACTAGTGATGAATCAGGCAGCTACACAAGGGGACTTTTGATCAAGAGCACATTTCTGCATAATGAGTAGTAAAGAAGCACAGATAAATGGTGTCAGCCTTTTAATGGGACCTGTGAAAATGGCTGGGTGATGGATCCGTTTTGCTGAGAACAGTCTCAGTCTTCAGACTCTCAGACTTGCATCTTGGGGAGCCCAAGGGGAGCCATTGAAAGGTCACTGTGCCTCTCTTTGACATGTGTTGGCACTTGAGTTCTTACTTGTATCCGCCTCCTCTGTGTTGCTGACCTTTTCCTCATCAAAAGTGACACTCAGAGCAACAGATGTGGAACATTGTCCAGTGTCAGAGACAATGGAAATACCATCATTAAACTGACAAAAAAGTAACAAGTCATCAGGTAGCATTCTGTTCATTAAGATGGTCCCTGATACCCAAGGAGGATCCATGAGAAGTGTGCCGTCTTTATGTCCATGAGATGAAGATACATTTGGTTTTTGTTATTTAGCCTGGGATGGTTCTGTCAGTATTTACACATGGAGGCTGCATACAAATGGCAGATTGGTGCCAAGATCAAGGCTTAGACATTGCAGAAAATTCAGGCCACTTTTGTTAATATGTCAGTGTTTATTGAATGTTTGAGGCTGCCCATTATAGGTACATACTTCATTTATCATGTCAGATAATAATATCCCTCCAATGTAAGTGTCAATATTTACATTTACAGATGAAAACTCGAGGCTTTAGTGTGATGACTTACTTCTCTTGAAATTATATAGCTAGTAATAGTATCAGAGGTAATGATCATGGTTATAATCCTGATCTTCTTTGCGAACATTTGTGGGGTTCTTGATCTCACAGTAGAGAAACAAGCCTGGGCATTGAACTTTCTAATTTGTGAATGAAGAAGCTGAGACCCGGAAGGTTATGTTACTTACTCAGAATCAGGTTGTTGATAAGATACCAAGGTATGACTTGAACCACAGTGTCTGGTGTCAACTGCTCTGCTTTGGCTGCCAGGCTTGAAGTGGCAATTCCTGGTAGTAACTGAGGCACTCTTTCCTTAATTCCCACTGCTTCCTCTCCTTGACCACTTATGCCCAGTTGCTGAGAACTGAGCATTCATACACATTTCATACAGTGTCAAATCAAAAGCATTCTCCTCTGAGTTAGAACTCTCTGCACTCTGCCTATACATCCTTTGTTTTCTTTTTTTTAATTTTTTTTTTTTTTAAATTTTTTTTTTTTATTAATTTTATTTATTTCTGTATGTGTATGAATGTACTGTCTGCATGCAAGTTTGTGCACCCGTGTCGTGCAATGCCGCGGAGGTCAGAAGACGGTCTCGGATTCCCCTGGAACTGGAGTTCTCCTGGAATTGGAGTTTCAGACGGTTCTCGGCCGCCATGTGGGTGCTGGGGATCGAACCCGGGTCCTCTGTAAGAGCGGTCGGCGCTCTTAACCGCTAGGCCATCTCTCCAGCCCCTTTTTTAATTTTTTTTTATTTATTTCTATATGTGTATGAATGTACTGTTTGCATACAGGTCTGTGCACCCGTGTTGTGCAATGCTGCGGAGGTCAGAAGAGGGTGTCGGATTCCTCTGGAACTGGAGTTCTCCTAGAATTGGAGTTTCAGACGGTTCTCAGCCACCATGTGGGTGCTGGGGATCGAACCCGGGTCCTCTGCTAGAGCCGTCATCACACCCTGTTGTGGTTACTTGTGTTATATTTGGTTTTCTCTTGTATACCTTAAACTATAGGAAAGCAGGTATTGATGTTGGGCCTTCCTTGCTTAGCATTATATACCCAAAGTCTATTATGATATCCATACAAATCAGGTTAAAATTCTAGTTGTTTCTTACCATATTTCATAGCAATGTCAATGGAATTCTGGAAATTTAGAAGACGTGTTTGGGATGGTTTCTATTATATTTTAATATAAACTATTTATCAAAGCCAAAACTCCCACTGAGTTGCTCCAGGGGACACCATAAAGACAGGCAACTTCTTTCCTGAGTTGTAAACATTGAAATGCAACAAGATGCCCCAGGATAACCAAATGGAAGAGAAAATCTCTTCCTCCTATGTGGTATGGAAACAACAAACAAACTGTGATTTCAAATACAAGCTCTAAATCAAAAGGCTGTGTGCCTTGACTCACAATCAAAGATCTTCACAGTGGCAACTCTATAAAGCATGTTTAGTGGTAAGTAGGAAATACGATGTATTATTAATGATAGTTAGTGAAATGAACATCTGCAGATGATGGAACGAGTGCATGATCAAACAAATAGATGAATAGAATAAAGCCAGGTTTCTCCAAACCTGAGTAAAAACTGATGCTTTTCTACCATAACGTGATGCCTCTATTTCCAAGGATACTTTGTGTATATGTAAACCTCTTGCTCATGACAAGGCTGTAATCTCAACAAAAGGATCACCATGGTCTGCATTTTATAAAAGGAAAGGGCACTGAAAATAAGTGTAAAGACCTTTAAAATTATGAATTCTTGTTGTTTTGCATTTCTTTTAATCCCATGTGTTTTTTTTAGATGTGTTTTATTTTTATTTGTGTGCGTGTGTCATCTGTCTGTCTGTCTGTCTGTGTCTGTGTGTAGGTAATATGAATGAAGTGCCCAAGAAGGCCAGAAGAAGGCATTGGATCCCTGGCAGCTCAAGTTACAGACTGTTGTGAGCTGCCTGTCATGAATGCTAGGAACTAAACTTGGGCCCTCTTCAGGAGCAGTATATGCTCTTAACTACCCAGCCATCTCTCCAGCCTTAATCCCACATAGTTTTAAGCACTTGTTAATGTGCTACGTACTAGAAGCCCTAAGAACATGTCCAGTGAAGAAGGAGCTCAACTGCCTACTTAGGAAAGGGACACAGAGCCCGTGGCCTGCTAAAGAGCACAAGGTGGCCCAGAGGGGCAGACAAGAAGCTTGTTTACTGAGCCTAGACCTCCTACAACTAGAACCATCTTCTCTAGAAGTTCTCAAATCTTCAGTGCTGACATAATTTTTGTAACTGTGTCTCTATGACAGGTATTTCCACTGAATACACTTCTGACACATTATTTTGTTTATAAACTCAATGCCAATCCCACTACTCATAATTTGCCTTTGATACCAAAATCTGTTTATTAGACATGGCTTTGTTTATTCCAACTTCATTACTCTCTTACATCTTCTTAATGGACTTTAAGCTTAGTGTACTAATCTTCTTATACAAGTTAAACCTTCCTCTCAATATGTTCTTTTGTAGATATTTTCAAGCTTGAAAGCTTACATTCTTTTTGCCCTCAATGGGCTTTCTTGAGGACAAGAATTAGATAGGAACCCTTGTTGCTAGGAGAAAATGGTTGAGTATTAGGTGGGATTTGGAGCTAGAGGTCTCCTGGAATATTTTTCACATTGAATATGAGCAAGTCAGATAGTTTAATTCAGTTCACTCTAGAAAAAAAGATTGAGTTCCTCTTTGCATGTTGTGTGTTGGGGAATAAAGTAAGGTTGTTATCACACAGAGGACAGAGAGTAACATAGCCTAACTAGAGACAGCAGGTGCCATGGTAGAAGTTTGTATAAGGAATTACAAAGGAGGGCAGCTGGGGACCATTAACAGCTCATGCTGTCCCTGAGGAGGACCTGGGCTCCATCTACAACACCTACACAGTGGTTTACAACTGCCTTTAATGCCAACTACTGGGACTCTGATGCAATTCCTTGGCCCTCGTGGGCTCCTGCACATGGGCGGTGCACAGAAACTCATGCAAGCAAACACATAACATAAATCAAATTTTAAATTATTAAAAAATAATTAAAAAGGAAGAAATAAAATAAACTAAAAAGGAAACCTGTAAAATATAAATAAACATTGAGCCATGTATATTTAGGAGGGCGGGAAGAAGGGGAAAAGCACTTAAGACTAAAGGAAATAAATTTAGAAATAAAGATAATGGACAGGAAGACAGTCATATTGCGCATTGGAAAAATCCCCTCTGGTAATGTTCTGCCTTCTTTCATTTTTCATGGCTACAACACGTCCTTTTTAGTCCTTCTTCTTTCCCACTCTTCTTTCTCTGCCCATAGCATCATTTCTAAGGCAACTCTGCTTACTTGCTCGTCCGTATTCTTCTAATTTTCAGGCTAAGCATCATATCTTTTGGGAGGCTTGTCACAAATTCTTTGGGGGTTTTAATTTTGATAGAGTTTCTCTGTAGCTCCAACTGGCCTGGAACTTGCTGTATAGACCAGGCTAGCCTTAGTCTCACAGAGATCCACCTGCCTCTGCCTCCCAAGTGCTGGGATTAAGGCCGAATGCCACCATGCCTAGCCACAAATTCTTTTATTTGTGCTTCCTTCCACAATATTTTCAATGTCCTCTTTGTTAAATTTATTGCACTTGCTTAATTTATGCCTTTCTCTACTATGTGTAAAGTTATTATTTCAGAGAATACATCTGTTCTATTCTCTGTATTCTCAGGACCAACCCAAGATCTGATTTCTAATTAGCACTTCATTATTTGTATTATTGTTCAGTCGTGGGTGAGCTGGAGCAATCAGTATATCACGAATCCTGGAAGGAGATGAAAATATATACCAGCTCACAGTTGACTGATTTAGTGCTTCAGCTCCTGACTGGTTGTTTGCTTGAGACTCGTTCACACAGGATTCATCAGATATACTACTAACTTAGTGTCACTGCCAATCAGTGGACCAGACTCAGAGTTTAACCTTCCAGAATTCATCATCACAGAGGAGAAGGAGATCAAATAAATAATGAAGCCAGGAATTTATTCACCACAATAGAAAGGAGTCTATAGAGAAAAATCCCAGGGAAAACCGCAGTGTGGAGCACAAGGGCAGGACTGATGGTGGTTTGGGCTTGCCAAGGAGGAGCCTTCAAACATGACATCTTTCAGCCTAATTAAAAAAAATCATAAGCTCAAGATGCTTAAAGATATATGTGGCATGCATATGTGCATATTTTAGAGTGATACAAATTGGAAGGAACAACAACAACAACAACAAAGACTGGGTCGAAGAACTGACTGAAATGGTGAACTTCTGCTTGAAACAGCAAAGTTCTGCATCAAAAATTTTAAGAGACTCAGAAAAAAGATGAAAACATATTTGTCAGAATGCATGAGCTCTGGTGGGGTGGGGGGCAAGGAAGGGGAAATGGGTCTGGATTTGATTGGAAATTTTGTATGAAATGCACAAAGCTTAAATAAAAATTGGCTTTGAAAAAAAAAAAAAGAATCCCAGCTTTGAAGGGATTCCAGACCTGCAGCCACATCCATCAGAAGGCATTTGAAGAGGTTTTTTTTTTTTTTGTATACCAGGACCAACACAGGTAAGTTCAAGTGTGACCTTACTTAGGAGTTCTCAAGGGACTTCATCGCATTGTGCCTTGTCATAAGTTCTAGAGATAAGAATTCGCCCTATACATGAACATTTACAGTGACAAGAGCATAATCACATGATTCTCTATACTTGGGAGTGTCCCTAACCTGTCCACCAGTACCCACAACTCAAATGTTTTGCCACAGATGGTCCTTATTATACATCTCATGTTATGCTCATGTATTAAGACCTAGGTCCCCAGCTGTGAGGATTTTGAGAGGATTTGGAACCTCTAGTGGGTGGGACTGAGTTGGCAGGTTGGGCCAAGCAAATGTGGAAGAAACCATCTGCAAACTGTGAGCAAAGAGGACAATTCTTCAAATCTTTTCTAAAGGTGTTTCTATCAGGCTTTTTGGCCACTGTTATACAAACATAATTAATGAAGTCCCCTAATGCAAATTTTAGGGACATTTTACTGAATTTGTGTAGCAGATGACATTCTAGTGAACATTCATGAATATGAAGATGAATTATCACTGGTTTTAGGACATACCTTTTACCTGAGTGAAGTTGTGCCATGACCTTCACATAGGTTTTCATAAATACGACCACTTCTTAAGCAAGTGGGGAAAAGGAGGTCTGAACTCACTGGCTAGAGGTCCATAAAACCCCAACATAGACCCTTATCTTCAGCCAGAGGGGAGGTTTTACCACCTTCATGTTCATTGACCTCCAGGCCAAAGCTGGTGTGAAAGAATGGCAATGGCATATTATCTTTTGGTAAAAGATAGAATGACGTAGTTTAGCTGGGCTTCTTGGTGTCTAGTTTAGAGTTGAGCCTCCCTAGAACATTCTTCCCCTTTTATTCTCTGTATGGTTTCTTAACTGAGTCCTATTGGGATTTAAGGCAGTTGCTTGATCCCTATCTAGATGTGATGTCCTGGAGTCTGCTTCATGTCTCATGATACTTCTATAATTTTAATTTTGGAGAGAATCTCTCATTTGAAAGTCTCTAGAAATCTTTTGTCAGGAATGAAGGGATAGGCAGGGCTGTAGCCAATTCTAAATTGGTCTGAATTAAACCCTAGTCCGGGAAGGAAAGACAAAAGTCCGGGGTGTAAGGTCCTGCCGAGCACACCGCCTTCCCACTTGGTGTGTGTCATTTGTCATAGGGTGGGCTGCTACCTGACATAGGATGACAGCTCAGCTCCTGCATGAAACAGGCCTCAGCTACCTGTACTCCAGGGCCTCACAAATGCAGGGTGAGAAGGGAGAACTGAAGTGTCTGAATTTGTTGGGCAAAGGGAATTCTTACCTCAAGCACTTGTGACATTTTCTGAAATGGTCTGGAGTACAATAAAAGTGCATTGTCCTGTGCTGATTTCAATCTTTTGCAAGCAGATATCCCAAAATCTAGTCTGCTGGCCTGTTTTGGATACTTTTGGAATACATTGTTCTGGGATCGATCTCTATATCTATGTGGTTGTTCTACACTGACCAGCTGTTTGGTGTGATACCTGGAAGGACATTGCTCTGAAGGTGTTTAATGGTGGTAATTTACATTCAGATCAGTAAACTTTAAGGAGAATACCCTCTGCTATGTGAGCAGGCCACATTCATTCACTTTGTAGACCTTTATAACAAAGATAGAGTTTCCTTATGAGGAAGGAGTTCCCCCCAAGACTGGCACATCAAGCACAATGCTTGTTTGCCTTTCTGTGGAATTTGGACTCAAGACTGTACCACTAACTTTAACTTGAATTTCCTGGCCTGATCTATGAATTTCAGACTTTTCAGTCCTTGAAATCTCAGGGGCTAACTCTTACTAATGTATACACAAGGAGAGAGAGAGAGAGAGAGAGAGAGAGAGAGAGAGAGAGAGAGAGAGAGAAAATGTATATGTGCATGTAGATGCTTTTTAACATACAATGGGATTATATCCCAGTAAACCCATTATAAATTGAAAACATAAGATGAAATTGCATTTGCCCCAGGTAACCTACTGAATACTAAGCCTTGGCAGACACACAGACATTGCAAATCATCTACTGCTTACATGGACAGTATCCCACTGCAAATAGCTGGCTTGGGAAAGGATCAAAGTTCAATGTCCAAAGTACGGTTTCTACTGAATAGGAATCATCATATTTGAAAAGTTGTAGATTAGTTGGTGTGTGTGTGTGTGTGTGTGTGTGTGTGTTTCTGCATCTCTAGAGGATACTGACCAATATACTTCCTTTTCCAGAAAGGTTTTGTTCTATTTTCCTTTGCTTTCAAGTAATGGGTGCCTAGGATGGTATTTTTGGAAGTGCTCATAGCCCATTTGGGCAGTAGAAGCAAATCTGTGCCTCCTTTGCACTAAATCTCCAGGATGAAACTTCTTGAATGACAGCTGGGTTTTCTTTCACATCCTTGCCTGGCAGCTGAGCTGTCCACCAACCATTCGCAGGCCACAAATGTGACTCTCTCCTCCAGCTTTTTATCCTTATCCCCCATTTGTTTGCCTGACCCAGCACTCATATTTGGGCTCCACTGAAGAATTCAAAAATGGAGAAGTAAGTTTTCTCCAGCTCTGCAATTGTAAGCTTTTGACTTTGTCAAACTTGGGGAATTAAAGTGGTAAAATGTCTCCTCCCAGACCTCTGCAAGCCACCTCATAGCTTGGCTCCAGAAGAGAGCCTGGAGAGAGGTAATTAACCACAGATCACTAACAGCTCAATGCAAAGGCCTGTGTCCAGGAATTCCTCCTGCCAGAGGTCCTGGGAGCATTTGCTGCAGAGAAATGAGTTTGCAAATAAGCACTTTTCTTTGTGAAGTCTCTTTTCCCAAGCTCCGTGAGCTCTCAGGCCTGTGTTCAGCGGTGAGGGCTGTCTTTTCATCTTGAACTTTACATATTCTTCTCGTTTAGCCTAGTCACACAGAGCCCTTTGGCAAGCCACTCTCTCTCCCACTGTGAATTGTTGGGTACCAAGGCAGAGAATAAAGTTCAGAGTCAGCCAACTTTCCCTGCCCACAACCTTCTTACTCCACCTCTCTTTGTGCTCAACAATGGGTTTCAAAATCTTTGGTTTTCTTTGTCATCGGAAAAGATGTTAGAGTGAAAGGGGGAACAAAAGTTCCAGGCATGCTGAGCAAATGACTGTGCGTGTGCGTGTATGCGTGTGTGTGTGTGTGTGTGTGTGTGTGTGTGTGTGTGTGTATCGAGCGCCTGTGTGTGCCTGGATTTGTGTACTAGAATACTTTCCCCACTGTTCCCCATTCCTTGGTTAGCATTTCAACCCTCAGGAATGTGTGTCATGTAAGGCTGAGTTAGTGGTTTCAGCAGAGTTCCTTCCAACTTCCTGCTGGAAAATTTAACCTCTCTTTAGTCTTTAGAAAAACAATGATGCAAGACATGTATGGCAGAATGGACGAGTTCTGGTGCGGCGGGGGGCAAGGTAGGGGGAAGGTCTAACTTTTATTAAGAAAAGTATGGAATGCACAAAAGTTCAATAAAAAAATTAAGGAAAAAATAAAAAATAAAAATAAAAAAAAAAGAAAAACAATGAAACCAAACCTCCTTCGAACTTGTTCTACCTAGAACATGTCTCTTTCGTTCACTCAGAACTGCCCACTCCCTGTGACCCTGGCTGTTTCCTGGATGCTCACGCAGTATCCTAACTTTGGTCTCCTCTGCAGCTGCCATACTGTTCCCTGTGTATAATCATGTCTAGGCTTGGGGAGGGGCTCCCGGGGTTCTGAGCCTGCCCACTCAAAAGTGCTCTGAACCAATTCTCCAGTGCCTTTTCCACTATGTGTGCAAATATTTCAGTATCCCTATGAAATAAACTCCAAGTAAATTCCTGTGCTTCCTAAAATCCCCAGAATTCTGGTCAATTCTCTTCTTTTGGAAAAAGTGAGAAGTTGCCACTACCTTTCTGCAGTCTCACTGGATCACCTGTATTGTTCCCCTTCCTATGTGGCCTGAGAGCCTTCTAGTCTGAAGGTCTTTGTCTGTGACTGAGGCAGGCTTAAGGCGAGCATAGGGCATATGCTGTATGCTCAGCTATGCTTCTGAATTAATGAGAGACATGATTCAGCATCATCCAGGTCTTAAAGCATTTCACCTCGGTTGCTGGATTTGGATCTTAATATCCATTGCCCAGACCTCCTTTTCCTAACCTGTGAAATGGACAGGTATATATCAACATTTAAGTTCTGATGGTCAAAATGAACAGGAACAATCACGCAAAATGTTTAAGTCATGGCCGAAACCCACCAATACCTCAACAAGCACCTTACTTAGAAACCACTGCCAGTCCCACCTGTGTGCGGCAGCCTTCCCTCTTGCCTGCCCTCTGTTTGCAGTGCTCTCCAGCTCACCCAGTCCTGAAGGGAAGGAAAGAGTTAAGCCTGACAGCAAATCCACAGGCACTAAATACCCGGCTCCAGTGTTCAGGCTTTAAGTATGGGCTGCAGTTAACTATAAACAGCTGTTGGAAGATAATAGCCTTCTACTGGTAAAATAAGGCCAGCCCCGCTCCCTCACAATGAGACATTTCTGTAAAGAGTCTTCAGAAGTGATAGCTGGATCTCAGTCTGGCTGCACTCAAAACTCAAGAGATGGGGGGCAGGGGAAGTATCGCTAGGCTTCCGGGATGGGCTGACTTGTGTATAACAATTCTATTTCCAGTTCCCAAAGCACTCCATGCCTCTTAACTGCAGCATGTTCCCTCGGCTGTTCTTGGGAGGAAACAACACTGGTCCCTGCTTCTCCCTTCCTCTGTGTCATTAACTCTAGGAACTGGACAGAGAGCAGACATTAGCGAAGAAGCCCTGTGTGTTGTGTTTTCTTCTTCACCTCTTCATTCACCAAACGGTCCCTCCCCGTGTTAGGAAGTTAAACAGGAATCAGAGTTCAGCTACATGACTCTGGTATGTAATATGGGTTCAGTTAGGTCCATTTCAGAATTTAACAAAAGTGGATTTTCTGACTCTAATTTCCACTCTGTTGGAGGCACAGGCAGCTGCTTGGTTTGGGAAACTGATGATGGAATACACCAGTTGTTTCAGAAAACAACCAGAGTTTGTTAGGTCCAAATCTGGCATCAGGCATAGAGTAGGTGGTTGATATGTGCATGAACAGATAGTGCAGCCAACACCATCGACCAAGACAAAGCCACGGGGGGCAGCAGTTAATGGAAAATGGACTCTGGACTGCTCTTGCTGGGATCAAAGACAGAGTAGCAGCTGGCAGCAGGAGTCGGGCTGCCTATAAAGGCAGTTAAGGACTTGGCTAACTTTCCATGACGTAAGCTAGGCAGCTTAGCTCTTGATTAGTTGGTCTCTGGACAGGCAGTGAAAGCTGCCTGGGCTAAGCCATTTTAGAATATTGGTAGTTGTACTGCCATTTTAGGAGTCCACCAACAACCTAACAATATTCGATTGTTCTTCTGAGGTTGGTGGATACCTTTATGTGTGACAGTTAGGAAGGAATGGTTAATGGATTTTGAATCTCGGAACTAAGAATTTTCAGTGGGTTGTCAACATAAATATTTTTTTTCCTTTTCTCTACCTTCACCTCTTCTTTCCTCTCTGTGGTTTTTCCCAGTCTTCTTTCTTCCCCTTCCCTCCCTCCCACCCTCCGTTCCATTCCTCCTTTTCTCCCTCCCTCTATCCCTCCTTTTTCCTTTCTTTCCTTCTTTTTTCCTTCTTTAGAGGAACTTGATGAGGCCCAGAACAATGGCTCTAAGAATATCAGCCAGAACTTAGTGCAGAGATACGAATGCACCAGTCTCTGACTCCTGGACCAGTAGTTTCAATTAGCCCAATCAGAAGTCCTAAAATAAAGGAATGGCCTCTAAAGCTTGGCGAAATAAATCCAGTAGAAACATTTGGAGGTGGCAGACTCAGGAGTTTAATTTTTATGGCCATGGTCTCCTGAGAAGTAGAGGTACCTATTGATATCCCTTTCTAGCTCAATGGTAAATCTTAGAGCCTGGACAGGCATGGTATATGCTGTTGAATTAGTGAATAACCGATAGGCATGCCCACTCCCTGACGATGTTCTACACATCCACGAGCATGTGGTCACCATCATTGGCTGTGTCAGTGATTCCTGTTTTGTGAAAAAGACCAAGGTTTAGAAAGATTATGACATTTGCTTATTGCCATCCGACTAAGATTCTAGAGCCAAGTCACAATCAACTAAAACTATTGAAATTCCGTTACTAGCGAGGCTGTGGCAGGATGGCTTTGCTGTGAGTTCAAGGACAGCCTGAGCTACACTGCTCTTGGCTAGCTTGCCCTATAGAATATGAACCTCTCAAGAAAGACAGAAACTCTGTTATGACCCAGAACTTGATCTGTTGACCATTGTCACATCTTATTAGCCAATAAAACTAAAGAAATCACAGCTTCTTGAGTCATGTGATCCAATTTTGTACTTTTTCTCAGCACAGATGGTCAAAATTATGAGCCCGAGCAGTAACTTTATTATTCTTATTCCACAAAGGTAAATTCTGAGGTGCTATTAAGATTGCACAACTTGTCCAAGTTCACCCAACCTACCTTACAAAACAGAGATTTCTAAAATGAAGCCCAGTGTTTTGAATTACTTATTATTACTATTGTTTTTATTTATTTTTATGTGTATGAATTTCATGCCTGTGTGTATGTAAATGCACCCCTGTTATGCAATGTCTGAGGAGGCCAGAAAGGGGTGCGGGATCACCTAGAACAAGAGTTAAGTACAATTGTTAGCCAACATGTGGGGGCTTGTATTAAAACCTAGGTCTTCTGCAAGAGCAGCCAGTGCTCTTAACCACTGAGCCATCCCTCCAGCCTTCATTTATTATTTTTATGACATCATTGCTGTCTCTCTGGATGTTTCTAATCCCTAAAATATTACCTAGACTAGACTTCTAGGTAAACAAACACTGTAAAGATCAAGATCAACTTTCAAACTGATAAAATATCAGCATCAAAATGATCCAAGGGCTTCACAGAATAAGGAACAGAGTCCAGGCTAGCATTTGGCCAAGAATGGCAGAAGTGAGCGGCTATGCTAAGGACATGTGTCATCAAGGACCATAAACTATCTGGAAGACATCGTTAGCTTCAGACCCTGATGGGAAAGTGTTCTATGCGAGCTATGTTGTTTCCCCACCAGAATGAATAGCATTAGCTCAGAAATGTTCTAGCTTCTCTTCCAGATGATTGTCCCCTTTCCTTTGCCTCTGTTCTGTGTCTGACCCTGAGAGTCCATACCAAGGGCTTCCCTTACCCTGAGCTTCCAGGTGGATTTAGCCAATAGGAAGCCTATCCAGGGACTGAGGAGGAGGAAAGAAGAGATTCAGGGTGTGGTGCTTGTTTCCCTGCTTCTCTCCCTGTGGGTGGCTTTGGCTTGACTTAGCTCAAGGATAATAATCACAGCTCCTGTCAGGTAACCCTCTGTACTCAATTTTTTCTCTATGGATTCCTTCCTTCTTTAATATATGAATCCTGTTGCTTCTTCTTAAACTTTAAGGCATAATTCAATGATTCTTACCTCCAGGAGCCCTGAAACTCTCATAGGGCAGGAAGGATTTAACTATCAGCCTTTTATGCCATAAAAACCCTCAGCAATCCAGATCCCTGGAGGCAGATTCTTAAATTAGATGTTGAGCTTCCTGAAGACAGGGATCGATATTGTTTATTTCTCTCTCCCCAGTTCCTGATGTACAATTTACACACAGTAAATGTTTATTGAGTTAATGAGTTACACTGGGTTCTTTTACATTCTATATATCTAAGGTTTTCTATGATAAACACTAACGCATTTACTTATTTTAATTATTTAGAATGAAACATGTGGTAACCGCAAACAAACACAAAACACAATGTCACCATTTCAAGGAGAGTAGACAAAACATTATTTGGATTCTTAAAAAATAATTTGGTAACATTTTTATAAGCACCGATTATATCATTGTGCTTAAATGCTTAATATTATCAGATACTGTGACCATTAGTGCTACTCACATGTTTTCCTATTTTAAATTCTTAGGGCTTTTGTTTCTGTAGCCCCCACTCTTACCGCTCGCCACTTACTGTTTCTAACATACCATGAATGTGGATATTAGGTAATCATAGAGACTTGAATTCTGAATAAAATATGAGTATATATTTTGAGAAAGTGTAGGCAAATACCAAGAAACTAAAGGAACACTGCTTGCTCTGGGTACTCAGAAGCTTTTATGTCTTAACTTTTGGTTTCTCAATGTTTCAAAAATGATGATAGATATGAAAAAATGCTGAAACCTCAGAATGACTTCGGGAAGCAAAATCAAACATCTGCTTTATTTTCCAATGAAAGTCACCTGGGCCCATCTCACCTTTGGAGAATTTTAATGCCTACAATTTAATGTCAGGTCCTTCAGTATAGATTTTCACAGGAATCAGACGTGAAGAAGCCTACGTGCATAGCTCCATACTGTCATTGTGACTAGCTGTATTTAGGATGGTGTTCCTTCCCTAATGTAGTCGAGGGATAGACATGGCAATGATCATTTTGGGACTGGGAGGTGAAGAGTTGGGTTCTCAGACTGAGTCTCTTATTCTCAGTATGTATCAATAGAGAGTCAAACACTCTCATCCTCAGCTTGCTGATCTAAAAAAAAAAAAAAAAAGCGGGTGTGATGGAAAACCTGGTAAGAAATAGCCCAAGTGGCTATGAAAATGAGAGAACAGGAAGAGGTATTTTCCCAGTATAAATGCAAAATAAGTGTCCCATGTCCCTCCTTGCGACGGTGATGATAAAAGCCCATCCACAGTTCAGGATATGAATGCCATGTGTTGTGTGGATGCCTGGGGGAGAAATTCCCAGAGAAATCACAGGGGATTTAAAATGCAACTTTCTCTGGAGTCAAAACTGAACACCTTCTTCCATCTGGAACCCTGAGTAGGTGGGGGAGGCAAACTCAGTCTAAGTACACACACACGCAGACACACACACACACACACACACACACACACACACGCCTGCCTATTGTTCCCTCATCAGTCGTTCTGGACACTCAGACCCTGGGAAGGCTTTCAATGTGCTTTGCTCCTCATCTCTGTGGGTGCAGGGGACCCTGAACTGACTTGAACTTTGAATGCAGCTACTGGCTCCTGATAACCTTTACGATGGTCCTTATTCCTTTCTGGTCTCCAGATTCTGATCTTTCTGTTTGACTTTGATTGCTACATGAAAACCATTTTTAAGTGTTAGTTAAGCCAGCTTATTTTTGTGTGCATGAAATAAGAGTGCTGCAAACAATGAATGAGTGAGAAATGACGGAAATGAATGGATCATGCAACTGCAATGCACAAAGAATGAACCTTAATCTAGAGACTTAAAATCTTTTTAGAAAGCAGGAGGCTCTCATCCTAGACAGGCAGACAGGCAGGCAAGCAGGCAGTGACAATCAAAGTTAAGCATATTATAAATGCATAGAGCAGTCTCACTGGCGAGGACAGGAGGGAAAAGTGCTGAACAAGGTAAGGTTGAGATGAGGAGTCTGTAAGATTTAGAGCCAGGGGCTGGAGAGATAGCCTAGTGGTCAAGAGCACTGACTGCTCTTGCAGAGGACCCGGGTTTGATCCCCAGCACCCACATGGCGGCCAAGAACAGTCTTTAACTCCAATTCCAGGAGAACTCCAGTTCTAGGGGAATCCGACACCCTCTTCTAACCTCTGCGGCATTGCACAACACGGGTGCACAAACCTATATGCAGACAGTATACTCATACACATACAAAACAAATAAAAAAAGATTTAGAGCCAAAGGAACCACACACAAGCACTCTACTTGGGTTGACCACGTTCTTTTGCATAAGGCTGAAGATTAAAATTCTGATAATGCTGCATATTTATACTGGAATTTAAAAATTAGGCAAATATAATGACAAGTAGTAGGTTTCTAGTTTCATTTTCTTAGCATGGGAAATTACAGATAATCAAGGGAAGGAAGTTGGAAGATTTACACAGTGATGAATTAGACATGGAGACTTCAATATGCTTGGCTTAATGTAGATATAACAGAACTATCTATAGGTGTATGTATGTATGCAGATTACACACACACACACACACACACACACACACACACACACACACTCATTTTAACTTGGTTTTGTTTTATTTAGTCAACTGAGAAACCCTGAACTAGCACTTCAGTATCAGTGAGTAAAATTGTATCAAACGTTGGCTTTTAATAGCATGCTCAATACAAGAAATCAGGACATCATGAATAGATGACAGACTTTGCCACAGGGGCAGGAAATATGCAATATGAACAGGGGGTAAAAATCAAGGACATACTCAAGTATAAAAATATACCTATGGTGATGAGCTTTGGGGAAGGAGTGTAGGAGCCACAAGAAAGAGCTGCCAGTGGTCAAAGCAAGTGCTGGATGAAAACTCAAATTATAAAGTTAATACACATCAGCTCATATTTATCTAAACAAATAATGACTAAATTAATAAGTGGAGGAGGGAAGATGGGGCTTCAATGAAGTCCAAATGCAGTGATTTATCTTGATCCTCTTCCTTCAAGGAAGGGAGCGTAACTCCCAGCTCTCTAAGTTTGTGTTGGACATCATAACTTCCTTGTGATGCTGCTGAACTGAGGGGAAAAAAAGGGAAAAAATGTAAGTTTTCAGTAGAAATAGAAATCCTGACAAATACTATCTCAATTAGGCAGCCAATGTCAACATCAGCAATATAAATTATATTTATAGAATGTCCGCTTGTTGTTCTGTGGTAAAAATGACTCTTTACTCTTACAATTTTCAGTGCATGTACACACACACGCACATATGCACACACGTGCACACATGACCCTAGGTCAATCATACAAATATCTGTGAATATATTAAAAAGCAGAGAAATCCTCATGAACTTTCACAACCAAGGCAGGTCTGGGAGATGCTGTAAATGAAGGTCATGTGGCATTCTGGATGGAACTTTAAAACAAAACAAGAACAAGAAGAAAAGCAAAGAGATTCTGAATGCACTATGGACTTTAGTAAATAATCATGTCTGTTGATCCCTAATTATGAGAGATATATGATATCAGTGCTGTGGGTTAATAATGGCAAAAATGAATGCAGGGCCACATGGGACCACTGCACTATTGTCTCAGTTTCTTTATACATCTAAAACCATTCTAAAAATAAAATGTATTTCTAAAAATATATGAACAAATAATTACCACTTTAGCTTTACAAATTATTGAGGAGCACTGATTGCTGTGTTTAGAATGTACCACCACATTTCAATTTGGAGAATGGCTATTTCTTTAATGTGCTTGTTCGTTTAAGCTTATCTCAGATCTCAGGAAGGTGACATGGGCATTCATGTAGATAAATGTACCCTGATAGAGTGACTAGACCCTAGTAGGCATTCAGTGATGATTTGGACTGACTCTGGTAAGGTTGAAGAGAATGATGGTATGGGTTTTGCTCTACTATTTAGAGACGATATGGCATATTCCAATAGATGTAGACAGCGATTGGCTCTCCTGCACCACCTAAGAATAGACTAGAAAGTGTTTGTAGGTAAGGCATGAAAAAGCAGAGAATTGCCCAGTGTGGTGCACACCTTTAATCACAGCACTTGGGAGGCAGGGGTAGGCAGATCTCTGTGAGTTCAAGGCCAGCCTGGTCTATGGAGTGAGTTCCAGGCTAGCTGGGGCTACAAGGAGACCCTGTCTCAAAAAGACAAAAAAAAAGAAAAGAAAAGCAAAAGCAGAGAATCCATTTTGGTGAATGGATCTGAACAATCTATGGCTCGGATGCAGCACCCAGAGAAGACGTCAGGGTGTACTGCAGTCACAAAGGCTCTGCCTTTGTTAAGATCCTTACAGAAATCTAAAATGGTGAAAAGGGAAAGGAGGCTGGAGAGCTCAACAGTGAGCGCGTCTCGGAAGACATCCAGCAGCAGGCTGAGGTGCCCAAATCTTAAAAGCAGAAGAAACATGAAGTTGTTTTTTTTTTTTTTTTCTCTAGAGAGAGGGAGTCACATTTGCATCCTGAATAGACTCATTCTGGCTGTGGTGTAGAGTTGGACTGGAATACAACCAGATGGGCTGCTGCAAGGCCAGCTAGACTGAAGCTGTTTGAAAAGCATGACGTTTTCTTGGGGGCAGTTATAACCCTCTGACTTCCTAAGTCAACCACACTTTTGTGAAGTGCCTGTCTAAATAGTCTTTTTTTATATGCATTAGCTATAAAGGTAGAAGCATCTTTGGCACAGAAATGGATCTGTGAGGCAGAGTGAAACATTTCCTTTTATGATCAAGTCTTGTTCCAGCCCTTCTTTGCCAGGAGACAACACAAGCTAGAAATGAAGAATTGGTATCACTTCAGAAGTTGCCATTTTAAAGCTCTCCCGTTTTAGACAGCAATGGGATGTTGTAGACCCTGAATGTTTGGTTTGTCTTCCTATATAGGTTTACCATGGCTAAACAGAAATTAAATTTTAGAAATAGGCTAATGTTCTAGTCACTCAGGAAGTGTGGAAGGGACAGGAAGCCAAGGCTGGAGAATAGGCACCTGAGGGGTTTGTTCTGTCTGTTTTGAGACAGGGTCTCCCCATAGCCCCAACTGGCCTGGAACTCACTCTGTAGACCAGGCTGGCCTTGAACTCATAGAGATCTGCCTGCCTCTGCCTCCCGAGTGCTAGGACCAAATGGGCGCGCCACCACGCCCAGCTTAAAGAGGATTCTTAGCCATCATGTGGATGCTGGGAATGGAACCCAGGTCCTCTGCAAGAGCAGTTGGCTCTCTTAACTGCTGAGCCATCTCTCTAGCCCAGCACCTGAGTTTTTGTTGTAGCTTGAACTCTGCGGTGGTGGGGCATTTTAGGATCTTGATGTTCTGCAGACTATTTAGAGATAACCAAATTTTAATACAAAATATATTATTAAATATGTTCTAGTTTGTCTTCAATTGCTATGACAAAACACTCTGACCAATATCTACTTGGGGAGGAAAAGATTTGTTTGGCTTACATCTCCCAGGTCACAGTTCATCACTTAGGGAGACGAAGGTAGGAACTCAGGGCAGGAACCTGGAGGCAGGAGCTGAAGTGCAGGCCACGGAGGAACATTGTTTACTGGCTTGCTCCCCTGGTCGACCTGCTTTCTTATACAAGACCCCCGCCACTGTGTGGCACCACCCATAGTGAACTGAGCAACCCCACACATCTCTCAACAATCACAAAAGTGCCCCAGGGACATGGCTACAAGCCAGTCCAATTGAGAAAAATCTCCAATTGTGGTTCCCACTACCCAGGTATGTCAAGTGGACAACTAAAGCTATCCATCCCAAAATACAAATGTGTATTATATGAAACATGTTATTAAGTATATATTAAATACAAAATACATTTCAATACCATCCTCACTACCACCATCATCATCATCGACTCCATAACTACTACAAAGGCAGATATCACAATCACATTCTGACTCCTATATCAGAGATTTTGGTAAGTATAAAATGTATCCTCTTATACAGAAACATTTTGAACCTCTTATTGTTGATAGATGGTAGCATATGAATTGTTATGCTGAAGTGTTGTAGCTTTGATAAACCCAATGTCAGGCACATAGGAGGTGCTTTGGAAATATTTGTTGCATGAAAATCTGGCCATCTATTATTATGCTTTCCCCTCTATTGTGTGTATATACTTCATGATATGGAAACAAAGCATCCTGACAATGGACACTTTCCTGATTTCAGACACAGGGTAGTTTAAAACAATGTAAGCAGACTTATGACAAAACATTGCAATAACCAGTTTTGCTATTAGGAACTCCATTTTTTTTGAGACAGGGTCTCCCTTTAGTCCCAGCTGGCCTGGGGCTCTCTATGTAGACCAGGATGGCCTTGAACTCACAGGGATCTGCCTGCCTGTGCCTCCCAAGTGCTAGGATTAAAGGCATGCTCCAGCAAGCCTGGCAGGAACTCCATTTATATTCTAAAATATGCTCATGTCCTTGATCTCTAAGAATGGGTTTGGCTCATTTACAATACGAATCCGTTAGAAAATAAGGATGTTCGTTCATGAAGCACCTGTGTACATATCATCCATCCATCCATCATCCATCCATCCATCAACCATCCATCCATCATCCATCCATCCATCCATCCATCATCCATCCATCCATCATCCATCCATCCATCCATCCATCATCCATCCATCCATTATCCATCCATCCATCCATCCATCATCCATCCATCCATCCATCCATCCATTATCCATCCATCCATCCATCATCCATCCATCCATCGTCCATCCATCCATGCATTATCCATCCATCCATCCATCATCCATCCATCCATCATCCATCCATCCATCATCCATCCATCCACCCTGTATTCTGTCTATCTATCCATCTATCATGTATCTACCTTCTTCATCATGATTATCTTCCTTTTCCTATCTTTAGGTTCTGTGCTGTCATTTGTACACAGGGCCAAATTATTCTCCCCATTATTGGTTCCATGTTTGACATGTGCTAAAGCCTCTCTCTTCTTTTCACATCAAATTGCCTGAGTCCGTCACTTGAGCCAGCTTTTCTCCTGTCAAAGATGCCAGCTGCCTTTTCAGTAATGATTCTTTCTTCAAACAATAATGAAAAAAAACAAAACAATACAAAAAAGTGCAATAATCAAACTTTCTCAAAGACAATTCCCAAAAAGTGGTATGCACAGAATTTTTTCCCTCCAACTTCTTTAAAGCCATATAGAAAGCCATGTGAACCCCTATCTAGAAAAAAAAAAAATTAGTAGTTTTTCATGTTGTGGCATTTGGCACAAGATCCAGAATGGAAAAAAAATATTTGTGAAGCAAATATTCTCATTGCTAAAATCTTGGGACTAAAGTAGGACTCAGGGATAATTCCGTATTTTAATAGCTAGGATATAATCTACAGACCAGTAGCACTGTCACCTAGGAGCTTGTCAGGAGTACACAATCCCTAGCCCCACCTTTAACCTATTAAATCACAACCCTCATTTGAATTAGATGGACTCGATTCATTTGAGAATCACTGATCTCATCCAATGTTTGTGAACCTTAGCTGAAGATTGGAATAATCCAAAGAACTTTAAAAATATCAATACCGAGATCCCATATCTAGAGATTCAGATTTATTTGATCCGGGGGTGTTGTTTGGATAGTGAACATTTTTAAAAGCTTCCCATGTCAATCAAATCATAATCCAAGGTTGAGAGCCATTGATTCAGTCTAACTTTCTCATATAAAAATAGATAACATTGCTACTTCTCCAAAGCTAGATACACAGCTCTGGGCCTTCAGCAGTGCTCTACAGGGAGAGGAATCAAGCGACTTTTACTTAACCACTTCATAAACGTCGTCTCCTTTCCTCTCTTCCTAAAAGGTTCAATTTGTCCTAATAATGTGAACTTCTCCTTCCTTACATCAATGATACATAAAGGCTATTGTTATTTGCTATGATTTTGCCCAGCACCCAGAGCTGATTAGAGCAGGTATAGACTCCAGCAAGGAGGAAAGCGATTGTATTTTCTAAGTATTGATGGTTGAGCTTCTGTCTTGTCCTCTAACGAGTATTGTGGGATCCCATATTGTACCACGGGAATCTGGAGCAGAGAAATGCTACTAAGCATAGAAGAAGCAATGAATCAAGCACATGAAGTAGAGCAAGGATAGAAAACAGAGGTAGTCAATTATGAGGCTTATTTATGTCTTCAGTCCTGATTTCCAGTCCCTTTCTTAGGCTCCATTGCAAGTTCCATCCCATTACTTCATGGAACATCACTATTCCTGCTGTAACACCTGCATTCTTCCTTAAGCCAGCTCAAGTTATGTGTAGCCCAAATCATTTTTAAAGTCCTAACCAATTTAGTCACTTTATTTTTTTTCTGTCCAACTCTCATTAGCACATATGTCAGATCATCAATGAAACTCAGAGTTAAGTGACAAGCTTATAAGCCGCCCACCCTATCCACATATCAAGGTAGTTTTCTCTCTTTTTTTGCAGTGACATTGAAGATATAAAATTGCCTTTGTTTGAGGCTATAACTTGGACCCTCTCATAAATGCTAACTTTTTAATTCTTCCAACATTAGCAGATGTTATAGAGAAGGAAACGGAGGCTCAGTGTAGTTAACGGACATTCCCTGGGTTGTATAGTTAGAAAGTGGCGGAGTTATGACCCAAGTCATCTCATCTCCACTTAACAACAGGGACAGCCCATGGCAAGGATGACTGATAGGAGGTGTGACAGGCAGTAAAGCCGAGGAAGTAAGCAGGGACCATGGGTGGAAGGTCTTGTCATCAATCAGAAGACTGATCACAGATCAATCAAAACATCTTGAAGGCACTTTTTCCTGGTTCTTTTTAGAGGACATGCAGACTTGTGAATATTCTTTGGTTAACTTTAAGTATTTATTTGATGCTTTTGTTCTATGACAGTGAACCGTGTTGCCTTCTCAACTGCAGTTTAAGTATGGATTTTGTCAGAAACCATCCATAGAGTATAAGAGTGAGACATCCCTCTTCTGACGCTTGATTTTCCATGTATCCTTTGGAAATGTTTAAATAACTGGCTGCCTTAAAATACTCTTTCATCCCTTGAAATAACCAGTGGCAAACTTTCCCTGTAATTCAGATCCAGTTCCCCTCGTTCTTGACTATTCACACAAAATTCTTGCAAAACTGAAGACTTATAGCTAGATGGCTTTGTTTGCTGTCACTGTTTCAGTTAACTGTGTCTCAGCAGACTTTCTGGGCAGACAGTGGTAGCTAAAGGAATGACCAGGGGCCATCCACCCAGGAACAGAATCTCCAGACAAGGAGAAGATCCACTGAAAGGAGTTTCAATATTCCCGTTCCAATTCAGTCATTATAAGGGAAGCAAACATTTATTGGTTGTATGAATTCAGGAATTTGCTAAGCTGCTCAAGAATCTAACTTTCTCTGTTCCAGGGACAGTATCTCCTGACCTCTCCTGACTACCTTTTGAAGCTTTTGATTACATGTGTTTGTGCACATACCGTGGGCGTCTGTGCTCCAGGGTTTCACACCCCTGGATCAGGGTCCTTGATCATCAAGTGCCTGCTTTGCTGTGTTGAGCCTCACCTTAATTCTCTGCACTCTCAATGGGAAGTTCTTCATGTTCCACTAAATCTGGCTTTCTTCTTCTTTCCCTTTTGTTCCATCTAGACCGGATTATGGAATGAATGGTTCCACCTGAAGTCAGGGCAGGACCCACTTTCCTTCGTTGATCCTCTCTGGAAATTCCCTCAGAGACATACTCCAAAGTGTGCTTTACTAATCTCTTAGGGAGCTTTGAATACAAATAAGATGATGGGCAGGACTATCATCACAAAGTCCATGGAAAAATCATGCTTTCCTTTAGTCCCATCAAGTTGTTGATAGACAAGGGCTTAGGAATGCATGCAGCCCTTTCAACAATGTGAATTTATATAATTTAATGTTTCAACTATAAACTGGCTCACAGATGTCTAGTCAGACATAGACAAGGCTATCTCTCCCTGCATGGTTCAGATTTTCTAATAGCTATAGCTGAAAACAACCAGGAACGGACACTTCAGAGGTATAGTGTCTCCATCGACATGCACATAGAAAACATGGTTACATGTTAGTTATGCAAAATTCATAATATTATATTTTCAATGTAAACATGTGAAAAGTCATTTCAATTAGTCATATTCTGAAATATATACCAACTTACTCTTTTTGTTAATGTTAAAAATCATAGCTAGTACTTGGACACACATTTTTCAGGCTGGTATATCCATGAATCCAGGGTTATTAATATGCAAAGATTTAAAATACTTTAGTTTATTTAATCCTATAATAAACTATAATAATTAGATCCATTTCACAGAGAAGAAAATGCAGAGCAAATAAAGGTTAACTCATTTAAACTAAATTACACAGCTGGAAAGCTGCAGGATGGGATTCACCACCACTGGAGCTGTAAAATATTCCCAAATCATGAGTTCATGCCCCCATGAACTGCAGAATGTCCGAGATTGGGTTTCAGTAGCCTGAGATGTAGAAAATCCAGCATGAACTCAGACTTGAGGACCAGTATTTCTTGGCCATTCTGCTTACTCTGTTTCCCAAGAAACCACAGAAGTCTCTATTAGATGTTCAGAATCTGAGCTTGGAAAGGGACGTGGAAGACGTTCAGTCTAATTCTGTAACTTATTGAATTCTAAGTTGTCAGACCTTCTATAGTGTATTGCTTTCATTTTGATTGGTTTTAAAGGTCAACTAGAATCACTAGGTAGAGGGATTACAGGCCACTTTTATGTTTGGATTTTTCCTGTATACGTCTCTGAATTAAGAAAATAAGAAAACACTATTAATCAATACATGCTATTTTTTTTTTCTGAGACTGCCTCTCCCTGTAGCTCCAGCTGGCTTAGAACTCACTATGTGAGTTTTTTTAAGACTTTATTTTATGTGTATCACTATGTGGGGGTGGAGAGATGGCTTAGTGGTTAAGAGCACTGGCTGGTTGTTGTAGAGGACCTGGGTTCTATTCCCAGCACCGACATGGAGGATAACAACCTTCCATCACTCCAGCTCCAAGGGGTCTGATGCCCTCTTCCTACCTTCATGGGCATTGCACAACATGGGGCACTTTCCTGCATGCAGGCAATACACTCATACACATAAAATAAAGTCTTAAAAAAAAGAACTCACTATGTAGACCAAACTAACCTCAATCTCACTGAAATCTGCTTGCCTCTCCCTTTCAAGTGATTAAAGACATGCACCACACCCCTGGATAATACATGCTATTCAGAAAAAAATTCTTACCCCCAAATATACTACTTGCAAAAGAGTTCCAGGACAGCATCTGCCCCCCCCCCCGAGAGTCATACTTTTGTGTTTTCCATGATAAAGCTTATCGTAGCTAAAGAAATGATTTTTTTTCAACACCTAAGGAACTAACCCTCCTTTCCTTAAATTGGTAGCATCCATCACCACCGGCACAGACGTGGTAGCTCTTCAATCCTGAACCCTGGTGAGATAATTGGCATAATTTCCCTGGGATAATGTGCAGGTTAATGAGGTGCACGGGGCTTTAGGCCATCCACTTTCATTTGCAGCTCAGGAGATGAGCAAGGCTAGTGTATAGCTCTATGAACAGTGGGGAAAAAAATCAAGAAAACACCAGAATGAAACATGTTGCAGGTACGGACCTGAGCCCAGAGGTAGAGAAGCATCCCAAGTGGTCAGTACTGCCCTCTCTACCATCGAGTGGAGACCCTGCTTCTCCTAAACTGGGGCGCATCCATGGTGTGCTCAGGCACATTCTGTCATGTGACTGGTACTCTTTAGACTAAAAATAAAGAAACAATGCAAATAAAACAATCCTCAGCTCCACTAAAAATAAATAAAGCTAATAGTTAAAATAAATAAATAAGATTTATTGAAAAAAAAATCTCCATGTATAAAAGACTACCTTGTTAGATGTTCTGGAAGGAAATTGGAATAGTTAAGGCTCTTGAAATCCAGTTAGCAGGGAGACGTGCCTATTCTTGGTTAAACTAGAGTTATCCAAGCTAATGCACCTATGAAATGTCTCTGCTTTCCTTTCTTGTGGAAAAATTTGATATGCTTTCTCATCATTTCTAATCGAACTACAGTACTGGATTATACTTGTTGTAATAATATATAATATTACAACAAGTATAATTCTAATGTAAATTCTAATGTAAACAAAAGCAACATTGTACACTAGATTATTGAAACAGTGAATGCCTTAATTTGTTCAAGTAACATAAATGGGTTATGTATGCTGTGCTCTAGGACAGGTACTAGATGAAATAGGCAGAGATGAAATAAACATTGTATCAGCTTGAAAGACCTCATAGTTCACAAATAAGAGAGGAATATAAGCAAACTGTAATGACAAGGGGACATGGTAGAGGCAGGTCCCCAGTGTTCTGACTGTGCTTCCAGTGACAGACACAAACCGGAAAACCTGCTCTTCAGCAGGAAGACAGAAGCTTTTACGTAACAGTGTGATGAGCCCTAGAATCAGGTGGCAGAGTTCTCTCATTTCCCAGCTCTAGAATCAAGACACTGTGTTTATTCCTGTGATGGATCTGTAAATGGAACCCAGGGGTAACACCCAGCCTGCAGGACTGGACTCGGGATTGAATGTAGCGTCCATGTGATACAATGAGCCTAAGACAGAGGAGATGGAGTACTGCTCAGAGGCATAAGGGACCTGACAGGGTACAGGTAACAGATAGCTTGGATGAGCAAGTGGGTCCTGGAGCAAGCTGGAGTGCCAACCAGGCTCAGTGACAGAGCCTGGGGCATGTGAGTGAGGAAGAGGAAGAACAGGTTTATTTGCTGTTTTTGGTCTGTGGGGAGCAGGGATAGAGGTATGATTAAGTTTCCATTAAATTAGGACAGAATAGACTGATCTGTACCGTCTAAAAATATGTGTTCTATCTTTAAACCCTAATACCCATCTATGATAATGTACTCTTGCTTGAAAAGGGTCTTTGCAGGTATAATGAAGAAGAGGTCATTCATTTATATAGGCATATTTTGGAGCAATACAATTGGGAGGGAACCACAACGACATAAAGACTGGATCTAAGAATGGACTGATATAGTTGAATTCTGCCCAAATCAATAAACTTTTACAGAGAAAATTTTTAAAAGGACTGAGAGAAAGATGCAGGACATGTATGGCAGAATGCAATGATCTGGGGTGGGGTGGGGGAAGGGAAAGGGGAATATGTCTAAATTGAACTGAAAAATGGTGTCTGAAATACACAAAACATCAATAAAAGTATTATATTAAAAGAGGAGATCATTAGGGTGGGCCCTGAAGCCAATGATTGATATCCTTGTAAGAAAAGGAGGAAGCACACCGTGACACAGGGACAAGACAGAAGGGAGAACTGGAGCAGCACAAGGAGTGCCTAGGCATGCGGCCACCAAGAAGGCGGCAGAGAGGACGTGGCAGAGGTTACCCACTACAGCTCTGGGATGGCCCAACCCTATCAACACCAGGATTTTAGGCTTCTGCCTTCCAGATAACCAGTTCAGGGTGCCTTCACATTCAACCATTTGAAGCGAACACACAGTTTAACAGCTTGTTGTTGGGCAGGAAGGCCCTTCCAATGCATTCTAGGACATTACTAGTAGCAAGCCTTCCGGCCCTTGGATTCCAACATCACTGCCACCAGTTACCCTAGTTGTAACAAAGAAAAGTGTTCTAAAACATTGTCAGATATTCCCTAGGGGAAATACCTCCATGATCATTGCCATTGCACAGAGTCATTGCTTGGTGGTCACAATTACTTACTCATGAAGTACATGCATACATTTGTGTAACCACTAACTATTTTAAGCTCTTGTTAGGTTCTGAATATGCAATGAAAGCAGTCTCTAAACTATTTTATTTAGTTGCACATTTACTTGTGTGTGTGTGTGTGTGTGTGTGTGTGTTTGTAGATGGGTGTATGGTTGTATATGTATGAGTGTCAGGGTGCTAAGTTATGTGTACGAAGGTCAGAGGGCAACATGAAGGGCTAGGCTTTGTCTTTCTACCATGTGGTCTACAGGTGTCAAACTCAGGCTTGGTGGCAAGCAGCCTTACCGGTTGATCCCTTCACCAGCCCCACAGAGGCAGACTTTATGTTCTTAAAACTGGAAGTGGGAAGGAGTTCCTCATGTTCTAATCAAATGATCCCATAAACTCTTACGTACTGAAGTGAATGTTCAGAAAGAGATGGGCAGATTCCTAGGGAACAAACACCAAGGAACCCTACTTAGATAGTGGGAAGGAAGCCTAGGAATTTGAGGGTTAACTAGCACAGGGGACAGGAGAGTAGCAGCAGGTGAGAAGACCCTGTGGTGGAAAGGAGCCCAGAGAGCCAGGGGAGACCAAGGACACTGTGGGCGTACCCAGGAAGATCTGTACGATTTGGTGTCCATCTCAGCTTTTTACTTGAGTACAGCTATGAAGGAAAGAGAGAGCAAGAGCGAGAGTGAGAGCGAGAGCGAGAGCGAGAGCGAGAGCGAGAGAGAGAGAGAGAGAGAGAGAGAGAGAGACCATAGGAAAAGAGGAAGTGAGGTTCCCCAGTGAGGCATTCATCCAATTTCATAGAAAACTGGCTGTTGATGATTTTCCCAAAAATATCAAAAGAAGGACCTCTCTGCCATGTAGCTGCAGGCTCTCAGTTCTATCTGTGACACAGGTGGATATACAGTTTTGGGGAGGCTGTCTGTTGTTTTATAGTTTAATGAAGAGGTGTCCAGAGGCTATCATGTCTACTCATAAAAATGTTCAGAGATCTCTATTTATGCCCGGTAGCTCTTTGGTGAAAATTGCACATTGTTCTACAAGATAGATGCAAACAATCTTTCTAGGGAGCATGGAAGGCCCGCGTAGAGATGGATGTCCTATCTTGCTCATTTTGAGAGAGAAAGAGAGAAAGAGAGAAAGAGAGGGAGAGAGCTGTTGAGTAGGTATCATGTCAGGAATCAATTGGATCCCAGTTCCTACTGTCTAACCCTCATGACAAAAGCCTCTGGAGCCAGGGTCTGTCACTAGAATGTGGGAATTCTCCATCACAACTGGGAAGCTCCCAGATGGAGCTCATTGTGTTATCCCTCAATGTCTTAGATTCTCAACCTTAAAATGGGATGACAGGGTCTCTCCGTATCCTTCTCACAGCCTTGCACAGCATTTGCCTCAGAACAGCTCTGATTTTCTTCCTGGTGCTGTCACATGACAGGCACTATCTAGAGGGCTGAATGTATACGTAGCCAGCCCTCAGGACCAGGCGTACCCTCAGGGCTTCACTTTCCCAGGGGAGCCACTTATAATACTACATGAAATAAAATACAGAGCATGCTAATAAGTTCTGACAAGTACTATGCAGAAGAATAAAACAGAATAGTCCCATAAAGAATGAAGTACCAAGAGGGTTCTAGTGGTTCTGCAGTTGCAACAGCTTCCTCATTGTATGCTCTGTTGTCATTCATATGATTTCTCTATGTCTCTATTTAAAATGTTTGGTAATAACATTGTCTTTGAAGTTAGGGTCTATCTAGATAATCCAGGATGATCTCGCTTGGAGATTCTTAATTTAATTATATGCTCAAGGACTGTCTTCCCAAATATGACCATGGTCACTAGTTGTGCAGTTCAGAAAATTGTTGGATAATCTTGATTGTCAACCTGATTGTACTTAGAATCATGAAGGAAAGAGACTTCTGAGCATATCTGTGAGAATATTTCCAAGGAGGTTTAACTGAGTAGAAAGATCTACCCTTGATGTGGGTTGAGCCATTCCATGGGCTGAGCCTTCCCAGGTTGAATTAAAGGGACAGAGTGAATTGAGTGGTCACATTCATTTCTCTCTGCTTTTGACTACAAGTGCAACATGATGGCTTCCTTACTATGATGGATAAACACTTCCTTAAGTTGCTTTTCTCAAGTTATTTTGTCATAGCAATGATAAAAGTAACTAAACACAGAAAATTGGTACCAAGGAGTAGAGCCAATATTATGATAAGCATAATCCTGTATGTAGTTCTTAGGCTTTTGCAACTAGTTTGTGAGAGAAATGTGGAAGACTTTGGAGCTGGGCATGAAAGAAACCCTAGAATACTTTAACAAAGATTTAATGGAAAATTCTGGTGGGACTGGGAAAATTATAATGCTGAGAATAATACTGATAGTGAGGACCCAGCTCATGAAGTTCCAAAGGCTGAATAAGGACGTTTTTGAGAAATAAACTTGAGGCTTTTCATTTTACATTTTATATAAAAAATCTATCTCCATTCTATCAATGTTCTAAAACTTTGGCTGAGACTGAATTAAAAGATAATGGGCTAAGTTGTTTATTGGAGATGGGATTGAGAAAACATTAACATCCAGAATGTAGTATGGATACTGGTTTCTGATCTTAGAGTATAAATGTGTGATATGTTGTGCAGTTTGGGAAGGAAAGAGGTGCAAGCTTAAAGCTAAAGGCAAAGTAGGTGCAGAGAAAGCAACTGTAATTGTCAGGCTCTATACTGGGCAATAGGAAACCTGAGAACAAAACCCCATTCACTCACCATTCTACTTTGTGTACATGCAAACACCTTTGATAGGAAAAGACTGAACAAAGAATGCTACCACAAGTTGCAGCGGGCCGCCTCCAAAAGTGTTTCCCCACAGCTGACTTTGAAGGGATATCAATGGACTGCAACTGTGGCACAATAGGGCCAAGCTATATCTCAAGCTGGGGCAGAACTTGACAGAATCACACACAGATACTGCTTCTATAGGAATGCAAGATGCGAGAATGTGGAATCTTTGTTTAGGAAATTGACTGAGGTCGGGGCAGTATTTGCTAGCCTTGGTTTCCCCACACAGAGGCCCTGACAGGCTATAAAGCTGAGGAGGCAAAAGCTAAATTGGAGTAGAGGACACAGGATGTTGGAGATGGCGGGATTATGAGATGTCTCCCCGTGAAAGCTCAGGCACTGAATGGAGTTGACCCACCAAAAAGGTCGCCTGTGCCACAGCCAGCAAAGCTGGAAGGCTACCCAAGGTGATTCGAGCCCAGGTGATTCCATCAGAAGCCTTAGATGTCAGACATGGAGGTAGCGAGTTTGATCTGTGCTCTGCTAGATGTTGCTCTTGTTTCTGTCATGATCTTTCTTTGCTATGCTCCCACTGCTACCTTTTAGAATGGGAATGTTTAGTCTGTGCTATTGAGTATTGGAAATATGCAACTCGTTTTAAATATGTTTTTATTACGTTTCTGAGAATTTCATGCATGTCTACAATGAATTTTGGTCACATTCACTCCCACTCCTTCCCCTCACTCCTTGTAGCTCTACCACAGCCCTCTCAACTTTGCATCCTCTGTCTTTTCTTATAACCCACCCACTGAGTCCCTTTGTATTGCCTTCATATGCATAGGTTAGGGCCACCCCCTGGACCATGGTCCACCTATAAGGGGCCACATCCTGGAAAAAAGCTGACTGTATCCCAGCATCTATCATCTATTGATAGCTGTGAGCCCCTCCCCACTTCATGGTAGAATGTTGGCTGCCTCAATTGCATGCTGGCAACAGCAGATACTGTGAGTTCAGGTGTGCAACAGTCCTTCCATGTCCAGGAGCCACTGTGTCTCCCCAGATCTAGCCAACCTCTGGCTTTTATGGCCTTTCTGCCCCTATCTTCTGTGATGTTTCCTGGGCCTTTGAGAAGATAGATGTCCCATTTATGGCTGAGCACTCCATGTGCACTTGTGCCCTGCACCTTGACATGTTGTGAGTTTCTAAGTTTACCACTTGCCCATTGCACAAAGAAAAAATTCTGATGACATGTTAAAACTGTGCTAATCTATGGGAGTAGAGATACACAATTATCGGTTTGATACTGTGTCCATTTAGTAAAACTGTAGTAGCAGGTTCACACTTTCGGCCTATGAGTTCTCTAGCCATGGGTTCTTAGCCAGATTCACAGTATAAAGGATTCTTTTAGTTTTATGGAGCAGACCTTAAATTCAATCAAATAGTTACTCCTGTAACATTCTGATTATGTTAATGGCTGTTGATGACTTTTCTTCCCCATAGCTGAAGAGCACCTTCCAGTACTATGAATGCTACTCAGCAGTGAGTACTAGCTTGGTTTCTCCATGTTCTATGACCAAAGAGTGTGGTGTCTTCAGCAATAGGATTTTACCATGAAGTTCTGGTGGGCAACCAACTGTAGAAGCAGTAGCCTATATTGTTCTTGGGTTGTCTGAGATCTGTACCCTACCCCTAGCATTGGTCTTTATATTTGGCACTTTGTGGCTTCTGGGAGGAGCCTTATCCCTAACTCCAAAAAAATTCTTTTTTATCAAAAGAAATATATGAACTTATAAAGATAGGTTTCCATATGGCTTTTTCAAATATCATTAATGTTAATCAACCTTCTCCTTACTCCCTCTTCTGCCCTACTGTCCCATCCTTCTCTTCACATGAACCTCCTTCCCTCCCTATAATTTCTCCTTTCCCCTTCATATAACCCATTAAAAAATTTATAGTTCCTCATAGCTGAGTTCATCTTGAGCCTCAGAAGAATTTCTAAACTTTTTAATAGTATTGAGAATGTTTAAAAGTATGAAGACTTTTTAAGTTTGACTGAATGCATTTTGCATTAAGCTATGGACAGAAGCCTTGTGGGTGTCAAGTTTGCAAGAGCTAGATTTGTGATGGTTAATTTTGATTGGCTCAATTTAACTGGATAGAGAATCATAGAAAACAAACCTCTGGGTTCAAATGTGACTGAGTTTCTAGAGAGATTTAACTGAGGAGGGAAGACTAACCCAAATGTAAGTGACACCATCTCCTAGTCCGGGAGATACTAGACAGAATTACCAACAGAAAGAAAACGGAGTACCAGCATTCATTTCGTTGCTTCTTGACTTAGATGCAATGTGTAGCTGTCTCAACATCCTCCGCCATGCATTCCTCATCATTATGGAATCTACTCTCAAACTATGGACCAAATCAACCCTTCCCTCCTTAACTTTCTTTTGTGAAGTGTTTGTCAGAGCAACAAGAAAAGTGAGTAATGCATACATATACATATCTTGGGGGCTGGGATCACCATACAACACATTAAAGCAAGTCAGGGTAGAACACACCCCCCACCCCCAAGTCATTATAGATTTACATAGTGGAGGATTCACATCCTAGGATGAATTCTTATCAACATTTTATTTAAATTCAATTTCCTTCTGTTTTCAATTTAAAGAATGATGTTTTGGTGCCACAGGACATTTGTTTTCCTTATTAGACACTTTGAGTTTCTTTCTACCCACTCAAGACTTGTTAAATACCCAGCACACCCACCACTCCCCTTACCATCCCTAAACAGAACATCCCTCTCACAGGGAGAGGCGGTTGTCTTTCTTGGACCAGACCTTCTGGCCTCCAAGAGGACACAGTCTCTTTCCAGGATTTGGGGCAAAAGGGTAAAATGATACCCAGCTAGAAAAACAGCCAAGGTGCCAAGCCAGCCCAGAACACATAGGAAAGAGCTCAAGTGTTAGAGTCCCTTTGCAACACACACACACACACACACACACACACACACACACACACCATCAAAATAGTGTAGATGAGCATGAAATCAAGTAGAAAATATAAAATAAAACAGCAAATCCTTGTTTCTTTGTGCTCTTCCCAATCCCATTCTTTTTTAATGTTTTTTTTTTTTTAGTTTTTTATTTATTTTTATGTGTATGAGGGTACTGTCTGCATGTAGGTTGGTGCACCCGTGTCGTGCAATGCCTCGGAGGTCAGAAGAGGGTGTCGGATTCGCCTGGAACTGGAGTTAAAGATGGTTCTCAGCCGCGATGTGGGTGCTGGGGATCGAACCCGGGTCCTCTGCAAGAGAGGTCGGTGCTCTTAACCATTAGGCTATCTCTCCAGCCCCCAAATCCCATTCTTAAGAACACTTCATGCATTTTCCTCTGGAAATCATATCAACATCCAAATAAGGACATACAAATTTACCTGCATAGCTAGAAACTGGTTTTTGTTTGTTTGGCTTTTACATTTTATTTATTTATTTTTTTTAATTTTATTTATTTCCGTATGTGTATGAATGTACTGTCTGCATGCAAGTCTGTGCACCCGTGACATGCAATGCCTCGGAGGTCAGAAGAGGGTCTCGGATTCCCCTGGAACTGGAGTTCTCCTGGAATTGGAGTCTCAGATGGCTCTCGGCCGCCATGTGGGTGCTGGGGATCGAACCCGGGTTCCTCTGCAAGAGCGGTCGGCGCTCTTAACCGCTAGGCCATCTCTCCAGCCCCTGGCTTTTACATTTTATACTCATGTGTAGTTTTGAGTAACTATTTCTTAGTCCAGGAAATGGGCTCATACTTCATCAAAGCCCTCACACTGTATTTCTCTAGTCACAGGGAAAGAAGTGAAAATATTTTCTTTATTTGAATGTAAACATATGCCTCATTTTTAACCCTCATGAAGAACTTCATTCAGAGGAAGTATCACAATTTGTCTAACCACATGAAATTGCTTCTGACGGAGTGAGTCACACACAAGGTATAACCTTCTGATACCTACTCTGCTCTCTCTCTCTCTCTCTCTCTCTCTCTCTCTCTCTCTCTCTCTCCCTCTGTAGCTTTCCATGTAGCAAATATAAGTAGAATGCAATAAATGTACATAATATTTATATGTGTGGTAGTTAATATTATATGAATTATTTATGTATAATAAATTATGTGATAAACACGTATTTATATCACAAAGTAACTGTAATCCTGAATTTATCTGTAAATAACTGAATATTTAGTGTCTGATATGATGAGAAGAAAATTAAAGTTCATGGTCATGAGGAGTCTTATTCAAAATTAAGGAGAGACAGATCTATGTCCTTTACATTTGATGCTGTGCCCACTTCATAACAGTTTTACTGTTTCTTTGACAAATTGGCGCAGGGCCCATCCCTTTAGCTCTAGCCCTCAAATCTTTTCTGGCCACATTTTTCTTTCTTGAGTCGGTTTTCAATCCTTTAGGACCAGGAGGAATGTAAACATCCCATGGCTGAGTGAGTGAGAGGGATGATGTGTCAAGCTTGACTGGCTGCTCTGTGGACTGTGAACCCCACACCCTTGAGGCCTGCATGTGTCTGCAGTACTTCCTGCACAGTCCTTCTCCTTCCACTATCACACTCAAAGGGAAAAGAAAAATAAACTGGGCCAAATTTAGCCTGTCCTGACTCCTGGGTGGGCCTGATCCTTGTGTGGCTGAAGTCAGTGTAGTCCTGACACCATTACTGTCCTTCACTCTTTGGAATGGACACTTGGGTGGACGATGGCCATATTGTGATGTTAAGCAGGATTTTACAGTATTTAGAGAGTTGGAGTGTCATAAAACTGATTCTGGATCCTTCATCCTAGATGCCTCTAATCCCTGTTACATTGTAAGGCTCCTCAGCCCTGCGAGTGTCTGTTCTAAGCTGTCGACAGATGACAGTAGTACAGGTGAAAGAGCTTTTACCTGAAATGCTAGGGGACTGAGGACTCAGATTTCTGTTTTGTTTTTTGGGTTTTTTTTTGGAATATAATGGGGTATCTTTAGGTTGAGACCCAAGCCTAAACACAAAATTTATAACTCATATACACCTTAAACACCAAAGTCAGAAAGTAATTTTTACAACCATTTTAAAAACTCTACATCAAACGAAGATTTATGGTCTGGTAACTTTTACTTTGCCGCATCATGTTGATGCTCACAAAGGTTTAGATGCAGCATTTGATGTTTCAGAATTTTTGTTAGAGATGCTCAGCTTATGTCCCTATTTAGATTCTTTCCAGAGGAAAATGAAATGAGCTAGCAAGTTTCAAGATAGTGATCCTAGAGCTTTGCTGCACATTGAACTGACCAGGGAGGTTTATAAAGCACTGATGCCCAGACCACAACACAGAGCCACTAAGTCAGGTGAGCCCTTGGAGTCCAGATTAGTACAAAATGTATAACCAGTCAGGCTAAGGATGCTGAAGTATAGTCAACTAGCCAAGCTAGAGGTCCAGCAGAATACTGCCCGACAGCTCCGCTGTACCCATGTTTAGACTCCATCTGAAAAGCCCTAGCAGGAATATTGGGTGGCTCATGATTGACTCTAAGTTTGGCTGTAGGGACCTGATGCCTCCTTCCTGAGTCCAGGGCACCTGCACTCGAAGCTGCACACACACACACACACACACACACACATGCCTGCATTCACAGCTGCACCCACACACACCTGCACTCACAGCTACACATACACACACACACATACACACACACACACACGCCTGCATTCACAGCTGCACCCACACACACCTACATTCACAGCTGCACACACACACACACACACCTGCACTCACAGCTGCACATACACACACACACACATACACACACGCCCCTGCATTAGCAGCTGCACACACACCTGCATTCACAGCTGCACACACACATACCTGCATTCACAGCTGCACACACACACACCTGCACTCACAGCTGCACACACACACATACACACACCCCTGCATTCGCAGCTGCACACACACATACACACACCCCTGCATTCGCAGCTGCACACACACATACACACACACCCCTGCTTTCGCAGCTGCACACACACATACACACACCTGCACTCACAGCTGCACACACATGTACTCCTAGCTGCACACACATACGCACACCTGCACTCCCAGCTGCACACACACCTGCACTCACAGCTGCACACACACACATGTACTCCCAGCTGCACACACACCTGCACTCACAGCTGCACACACACACACACACACATATACTCCCAGCTGCACACATGCACCTGTATTCACAGATGCACACAAACACACATGTGTACTCACATGTGCACAGCACACCTGCACTCACAGGTGCACAAACACACACATACACACAATCAATCCATCCTTCAATCAATCAATCAATTACAAATAATAAAATAAAAATTTAACCATACTTAGAACATTGGTAGAGTCCGGGCCTCACTAAATCAAAATCTGGTCTCTCCTCCAAAGCTCAACTTCAGTTGTTCATTTGAACTTTAAATGACCCAACGCAGTAAGATAGTAAGAATGACCGTGAATAATGACCCATAGATAACCATCCTGATCATAATGTGCAAGGCGTCACTGTCCTTACAGCACCCCACCCCTTGGCAACAGCTCTGTGTCAATGGACATCACGCTCCAAACACCATTATGCATCACCACAGCTTCCTTAAAATATACACAAATGTTTTTCAGATTGCAATCCTTCAGGGTACAATCTAACTTGTGCCCAGAACTCCAGACTTAAACATACCCTCAGGTCAACACTTGGACTCAAATGCCTGAATCCCTTTTCTAGGTCTTTTGAATAGTTTGATTGGAGTAGTTAATTTGGAAGCAGAAAACAAAGACAAGGAAAAGATGCTGTGTCTCTCATATGACTGTGTTTCTTTTCCCCACCGTAGGGAGCACAAATAAGTCTCCATGTGCTCCTTAAAGCCTGGAGTGACATTCCCAGGAGGTCAGGGCTTCTCCCAAGAGCCAATGAAAGGTGCAGAAAAGATGGGCATAGAGGATGGACAATCAGGCTGCTGTGGAGTGGCCGCACATAGATCTAGTGTTAAGAAGGTCAAAGCTGGCCAGGGTGGTACTTGCCTCTAACCCCAGTCCTGAGAAGGCTGAAACAGAAGATTTTGAGTTTGAGGTCAATCTGGGTTACACAGGGAGCACTTGTTTCAAAATAATAAAATAAAATAAAATAAGATCTACAGACAGAGGTCATTCATACTGACCTGTAATTCTCTCATTCTGTGTAAAATATTTATAGACAAAAAACCAGGGTCCAATTTCTTGCTCTACAAGGAACTTCTTTCACAAAGTGAGGACTTCTGTGTGAATATTAACTCCCTAGTATATTCTTTGGTGATGGGAAGGCATCATGAGCCATCAAAGTTTATTAATTACAAGATGCCATGCTATTCTTTGCACATCAAAGACTCTGAGAAATTCTGCAATTGAAAAATGCTTAATTTTATTTGTTCAAGGACTTCCTAAATTACTTGACAATGGAATGTTCTCTTCATTCCTCCTCTCCTAGTGTAATTTGTAAGGAATCCAAGGGAACAGTATTTTCAGTGAAACAGAACCTGGAAGAAACAGTTCTTCAGTCAATTACTAAATCTAACAACGAGCTCACCACAATGCCCTTTCCAACACACAGACATGCTCAGGTAGGAGGAAGAGAAAGAAGAGCTTCCCATGATCAGCATCAAATATTTTCAGGTGGCCACCATTAGGTGAGTAGTCTTAGGCCACCCTGAAGGATCAAGCTGATTGGTTCCTTCTGATGCAGAGCCATCAGTGTCAATGGGTTTAGCACTGAGCTTGAGCAACTGGGTGGTGAATTGGTGCTTTGTGCAGGGTATAATGCACTCCTGCAAAACTGAGACTCCGATTTGGAGCACCAGTAAAGAGATGCCAACTGTTTGATTCTGTCAGTGGTAATTAACTCATCCACATTCAAATGCAATTACTAGGTCCAGGAGGTCACTGGTCCCTCTGAACTGAGGCAAGCCAGGCAGGACTAGAATGTGTCTGACCTGCCAGGGATGCAGAAGGCTGGCTTCTGCAGTGCACTTCCAGCTCTTCCTTCCCAGCCAGCTCCTGGACCATCCACCACCACCATTTCCCATGGCTAGCAAAGCTGAGTGTGGGGTGCATGCTTCACAAAAACAAAATACTAGCAATCTGCATGTGCACACATGAGAATAAATATACGGGCCTGGGCCTGCAGGCATCAGCTAATACTTGCAGATATTGAACACACATGTGCCAGGAAATCCAGACACAGAGAGACACACAAGCATCTCTTGTCCCATAATACCGGAGAAGCATCTCGGTATTATGATAAAAATTCCACATTTGAAGCCGTGCGTCTTCTGTCCTCATCAGTCCGGCTTCTCTCTCTTGGCTGAATGACTTTGACCCTTTACTCTCTCTGGGTTACTTTTCTTAAACAATGGGCATACATTTCAAGGTCAAGGCACAGACTGGGAGTAACATAAGCAAAAATAAGTCCTCAAAGCAGTAGATGTTTATTCAATGGCATTTATTTATCATTAGCACATCAATCATTTAGTAGTGTCTGCAGGAGTGGGAACTTCTGAGGATCCTTTCTCTACAATGAGCTGCAAGTTTCCTTTCAAAAGGGCGGAAAGAGGGGTGGAGAGATGGCTCAGCAGTTAAGAGCACTGTCTGCTCTTGGAGGCAGCTAAAAATGTTTGGTTAGAGATGAGTGAGACCAAAGCATGCTATATTCATGCATGGAGTTGTCAAACAATAAAACAATCAAAATTTATGAAGACTTCTATGGGAGAAAAGCTGGTTCTCAGATGATGCTCTCTCTCTCTCTCTCTCTCTCTCTCTCTCTCTCTCTCTCTGTCTGTGTTTATGAGTATGGACACTCAGGTTATGACTCATTGATAGAAAAAAAAAAAGAGTTGCTAGTAGGACTCACTAATGATTTGGGCTAAAAGTGGACACAGAATGATGTGTGGAATTCAACAGGAAACCTCCCAAGTTCTACTTATCACATTCTTCTATGTTACATTATCTTGAATGGACTTTAGTGAATAATTCCATTCTGGGAGAGAGAGAAAACAAAATAAAAGTATCTTTTAAGAAAAGGGTTGAAACTAATTGACAACTTCTGCTTACTGCCACAAGCTGGTGACAAAATTATGTGGTCACTGGATGCGAATGTCAGTGTGGCTTTTGTACGTGCACATAGGCACTTGCCACTCACACACACTCAGTCAACAGCGGGACATGAGGCAGGTCTGAACATTCTGAAGGAGGGGCATTCTTCCCAGCCCTCACAGCCCTATGGCCCCTTCCATAATCTCACTGTACCAGTCAGTAAAATTGAGGTTTATGGAGGTTAAGTAACTCAGTCAGCCAGGGTTCTGACAGTTAATTTCGGATTCATTATCTCTGATTCCATTGTGCCCAAGGACACTGAGAAATTTTCAAACCCATGAAGCAAGAGCACTGAACACTGAATAAAAGGAATCCTGGTCCCTAATATTGTGGCTTCCATGTTGTATGATGCTCAAGAAGATTCAGCGTCTCTCTGATCAAGGAAGCTGCTAGCTACAGACCTGAAGGGGGGGGGGGGAGTGCACAAAGTGCCTGGTGCTCAGCAGAGCAGTCTGGGGGGGTCATTTCCTCTCCCTCCTTTCTTCCTCACTGCACCAGATCCTTGAACAGGAGAGCTTGGTTTTACTTTCTTTGGCTTGAGAGCAACCTTTGAGGGAAGTCAACAATCAGGAGACACGGAAGACAGCCAGCCAGAGGAAGAAAAACAAAACTGACACTGAGCAAAAAAAAAATGCAAAGGTATTGAAAATGTGAGCTCTAATTTTCACTCCCCTGCCTGAAGCCTGCCAGACACCGGGCTTTGAAAAGGGAAAGAAAAAATAAATCTGATTTGTTCTGAAAGAGGCCAAAAATAATGTTGCTTTCTCTAGCAGAAGAAAACAGAAAACTCTGCGGTTTCCTTCCATTTGGATATCCTTTCTCCTTGGCCAGATAGGCAAGCTAAGTCTCAGCCTCAGGCCTAGAAGAAGACAATAGAGCAAAACAGTCTGATGGGACTGGGCGGATGCAGGCCTCCTGGCTGAGGCGGCAACAATGCTGATGACTAAAAGCCTTGAGTGTAGCTAGGGACAGCAGGCTTGGGAAGGAGGCAGCTGCTGGTAGAAGCTTAGGACTTCATTTGCAAATGCTAATTACAAATCATTTCTGATCAGTAATTCGTCTGTTTTTTTTCTTTGCTCTTCCAAAATATCTTCTGTCCTTGCTTCCCACCCTCACTGGCCCTCATGGTCTCGGAATGTTCTGCCAAATCTCTCTGGACTCTGCTTTCAGACGATTTCCATCTTCCTCATATTTTCTAAAATACAACTCTGATGTCCCTGTTTTCTGGTGGTGCTTCATCAAACACAGAAAATTGTCTCTATTAAATCCCGTACGGCATTCTATCTGTCTCCCTCTCACCTCGACCATCTTTCTCAGTTTACCACCTGTTCCAAGCCTCTTGGTGTGGCTCATAAATTCCCTTCATTCCACCCTCTCTGGATTCCTCCCCTCCCCCCTTCACTTGTCTTCCCATCTTCAAGACATCCGCTCCACTCCAAAAGTACTTTTGCTTGGACGGAAGGACTCTTTCTGCAAATGATCTCTTTGTGACTTACAGATTCATTCCCGAAACAGGGTAATTTTCCCCAACTTACTGATAAAGAACCAGAGTTCAGAGAGAAGGGAGAGAATGTTTAAGGTCACAGACTCACCAGAGATGGAACTGATGCAACCCTCGGCAATTGGCATATCTCCTTTCGTGATTGGCAGCTGCCAAAACCACATGTACAAGGCTCCCTTAGTTTCCTGAGCCCTCTGAATGGCATGCTGCTGCCTCTGGAATAGTAATGCAGTGATTCCAGGTGTTGTTGTTGCTGGAGAGGAAGTTGATGATGTTGCCCTGGACTTTTAAGCCTTTTAAGTTTCTCCACAATAGGGGAAATCATCTATTTTTAGCTCAGAAATCAAACATAGTGTGATGGTTCTTGACAAATTATTTTTTCTTTTGGTCTTTTTGAGAAAGGTTATCCCTGTAGACTCAGCTGGCCTGGAATTCACTAACTAGTGAGACTGGGCTGGCTTCAATCTCACGGACATCTCTCTGCATTTGCTGTCTGAGATCTGTGTGAGGCTAAAGTTGTACTCCACCACCACACTTAACCAAGTTACTTTTTTTCAGAGATCCCATGTATATACAAACACCCAGGACAGAAGAGGAGGCACCACGGTGAATATACTCTGTATCCAGGAGGGAGCTGGGATCTATGATGAAAACGCTTTGATGATGAAGACCCTGTGGGACCCTAATCTAAATAGATGGTGTAGAAGTGAATGAGTCTCGCTTTAGTACCAAGACTCCATTAGCCCCCTAATGTGTGTTGGTTGCCACCCTGATCTCACAGAGAAGGGGCCATAGTTTGTAGACTACTCCAGCCAAGTGGTCAGACTTATCATGAGCTTCATTCCTGAGAAAAAGCTGGTCTTGAGAGATGCCTGATTCAAGCTTGGTATCCACCCCAGACACTTGACAAATGTGGTTTGCCTTCCTTTAGAAAGGGAAATGGACGAATGCAGTTGTTCCCAACAGTCTCTAAGGAGCCCTTAGGAAGCCCTAAGATGAAGAACACTTAAAAGGGAATGTCGTAAAGTGACAGCACCAGCATCATCTGTGGAGCTGGAAATTAAAAATGTCAAGCCCCACTCTGGTCAGAAATGGATAACAGGAGAGCACAGTCTATGCTCTTAGCATAGACTGACACCTGCTTGAGAAGTACTATCAGAGACAGAGGGAGGGTCCCCAGAAGGGGACAGGGAGAAGGGTTCCAGGTCAGTTTCTGCTCCAGCGTCCTGTGTCCGAAGTATGCCCTCTCTTCAGCAGTAGGGTCTTACTTTCAAGTTCTGGGAGGTAATCAAGGGCTGTGGTATTAACCTGTGCTGTCTTGGAAGACTCTTAGACTATCCTGACCCAAATCTAAAGGGAGGTTTGTCCTGTCTGCCTCTGTGTTTCTCCCGTGTTCAGATATTGCATGTCATTTTTTCCAGTTGATTCTTCAGTTAATACATTTCCCTCTGGTTTCCAAACAGATTTGGCATCAGCTCTGGGTTCTCAATCCACCTGGGGAAAGTGTGTCTTTGTGTGCTTTGCTGTATGTGTGCTTTGGCTTTCAATAAAATCTGCCCGGGTACTAAAACCTTACTTTTCCTGCCTTTTACTTCTTTAATTTGGTGTAGAATAGCAATCTGCTCCTGCAACTCTAGATGACATCAAAGATTTGGTGTTTTTTTTTTAGATCTAGGATTTCAGCAATAATCGTGAAACAAACTGGATCACCACGATCAGGCTAGAAGGAATTCGAACATCGACGGTGTTAGCATGCTCCCGAGTTAACCAGCTTGGAAGGCCCCACTTCTGGGCTCAGCAGTCATATGGCTTTGGACACTATTTAGCTCCACTTTCTTTATTTGTGAACTGAGGACAAACCCAGCCATTTCATAATATTGTAGAGCCTGAATTATGAATCAGTGCATCTGCAATGCTTAGCAGAGTTCCCAGGAGTAAAGAAAATGATGGGTAATGCTAATGACAGTGATGCTGACCACAGTTGTTCATCCCATGCAGATCAAGGCCCAGCCGTGCTCACTCATCCACCCTCTGCATATTCTACTTTTCTTTATGTGACACTGAGATTATATTGGGCTTTGGCTTGTTCGTGGACTTGAGTTTGTCCTTTCTGGTTTGCATTCCTTTTCAAGTTCATTGCTTTGTGTCTCTGGTAAAGTTAGGTTAAGATATTAGCTCATGAACTGCTCTGAAGGCAGCCCTGCCCTGTCCCCTGATGTCTTATGCACATGCTAGTGGTCCAGGCTGGGGTTGGTGGGGTGGGGCATGCCTATGGCTGCTGCCCTTTATCCTCCTCCAGTATTCTACTAAAGAGACCACACATGTCTTTCATCATGAGCATGGAGATTCTGTATGTGCTCCATGGGGATGGTGTCAGGGCATCCTTCTACTGGAGATATTTTCAACCCTCTCTGTTTCCCTCTCTGCAGTGGGCTCAGCCCATGAGGCTATGATTATAGTGCTCCTTCTTCTTTATAAGCACTGAAGTGTCTTGCCATTCATTGCAGACATATCATCTTGGCTTGGAGAGTACAGAGAGAACCTGTTGCAGTTGACCAAGGAGACCATAGAGTCATGGGTCTCTGGGAAATTCACCATTTCCCATCTATTTACCCCCACCCTGGAGACTTGCTCTATTTCTTTGCACTTTAAAAACGAGTTAGTTCGACTTTTAGATTCACAACTTAGATTCTTAGATTCAAAACTTCCACAGGAATTTGTTTCTCAAGAATGCATATCTTTATTTATTTTTACTGAAAGAGGTTTCTCTCAGGGTGAAGGTTCTCCAAGTTTGAATAAAATAAGTTCTCTTCAAGTGTGGCCCATGTTTTTTGTAAGACTCAATTGTCTTCTCAACTGAATGAAAAGACTCCCAATTTGACATCGCAAAGTTTGCATCCATCTTTTATTTCCACTAGATAGCTCAAGGTTATGATGTTCTCTTGTCTTTGAAAGAAAACAAGGCCAGGCTGAACAGAATATATGAATCAGGCTCAGCTTTTTCCTGGGATGAGTTGCCTTTTTTCGCTGTTCATAATTCATTATTAGAGAGATTTATAAAGCTTTTTCATGCATGCTTCAGAAAGCAGACTGGAACAGAAACGTAATCTGGTTGAACCCACTAAACTGCTGATATAGGAAAACACTTGGGGTGGGTTTAAGGAAACAAACATGATCAATAATAGCATCCTCAGAGACGGAGACTAAGACTCTGTCCTCGGGTGGTCTGATGGTTTCTGCTTTGAGCACCCAGAGCAGTGACTGCAGCATATAACACAATGTCTCTGCTTCCTGGTCCTGTTTCATAAGTACTTCTTTTAGGATTCCTTAAATCAAAACTCCTTATCTTTCACCTCCATTCCCTTTGCAATTTTTAAGAGATTTTTTTAAGATTAAAAACAACAACAATAAGGAAACTGATATGCATTTGAGTGTTTTGCCTTCAAGTATGTATGTGTACCACCTGGGTGCCTGGGGCCTGTAGAGACTGGAAGAGAGTACTGGATCCCTGTAACTGGAGTATCATGTGTTTGTGAGCTACCATGTGAGTTTGGGGGCCACAAAATCCAGGTCCCCTGCAGCAGCAGCAACTCTTGCCTGGACTCTATCTATCTATCTATCTATCTATCTATCTATCTATCTATCTATCTATCATCTATCTATCTATCATCTATCTATCTATCTATCTATCTATCTATCTATCATCTATCTATCATCTATCTATCTATCTATCTATCTATCTATCTATCTATCATCTATCTATCTATCTATCTATCATCTATCTATCATCTATCTATTTATTTATTTGTGTCTGGAGAGCACAGAAGACGGTATCTGTCTTCTGGAGCTAAAGTAAATAGGTGGTTGTCAGCCATCCAACCTGAGTGCTGTGAACCAAACTCAAGTCCTCTGGAAGAGTAGGAATCTCTTAATCACTGAGCCACTACTCCAGCCCCCTTTGCAATTTTTGAGATCACCCTCCTTAACTCTCATTTTAGATTCTTTCAATGCTATTTTCTCCATGTTGTATGCCTTCTAGAAAACCATGTGTTTTGTTTTTGCTGTTGTTGTTGCTTTCCCAAAATCCTGTCCATGGTTAGGAACACCACTCCTAAGTCTCTGCCATGTGCTGAACTCATCTGTTGATGTAAGTGAGTCCTTCTCCAGCTTTGGGGCAGCACACAGGGAGAAGATGGAGACAGCTTCATAATCCAGTTCTTGCATGCACTCACTACTCCATGTAGCATGTAGCACAACCTTGGCCTGCCATGCTTTGCAGATGGTAAACAAAAATATCTATGATGAATGGAGGAGTAAGTTTCTACACTTCCACTTTCACTGCGGCCCCGGACTAGAGTGGCCTTTCTCGGCCACATTCAGGTTCAGTTAAAGCCTACCTTCCATCTGAGACACCCCAGTTATCTCTGTGTACCCACTTCCGCCAACTCATCTCTGTTGCTTTTCTCTTTTTCTGCATGTGATACATAGTGTAAGTGTCAGGATGAAGATTTCAGTAAGGCTTGATGACATATGTCTGTAATCCCAGCACTTAAGAAGCTGAGGCAGGGCATCATGAGTTTTAGGCCAACCTAGGCTAGGTAGAAAAACCCAACTTAAAAAATATCTTACGGGTTTTAGATTGAAGCTTTGAATTCTAATTCAGGATGTCTTCCACATGTTATCTAGTCAGTCTTGAGAAGATGGAAATGTTTGTATGTTGTACATTTTGTTGTGGGGTTAAGTGGGGGGAGTATTTTATAAGCCATTGGCATAATGCCTAAGCAATCCCAACATTAACTGTGAATACATTAAATGGCCTACATCTTTAGCATAATTGGGAGTTTCTTGGATGTTCAAGTCCTCTTATTGAAAAGGCTCTAAGACTCTAAGAAAGCATCAGAAAAAGACAGGCTTTCTCAAAACATGACGTGCAGACGCCATCTTGGAGGCAGTCCTGGTGAAGCTGCATGTGCTGCTCAGGAGCCCTGGCTGGGGGGCTCACAGTGCAATTGTGTTCAAATGTCTGCTGTCCATGCTAGAGCACTTCCAAGCCAAGTGTCATAGAATTTGACTTCACTTTCTTAAAATCTCACCCTTTTAAAATCAAAGCCATTGTCCAATGGTTTTGAATAAATGAAGGTAGACATATACAGCATCTATGTATGTTCTCTCTATGCCTGAGCCAGAGGTGAGCTTTAAGCCACCCCACAGTTAGCCGTTTTTCAAGTGTGCCTGCTGGCTGTCTCATTAGTAGATCCTGATATTAAGGAACACTAACAGTGGCCTAGGACCCATGATCTGTCATGGGTCTACTATGAATAGAGATAACTTTTGTAGTTTCCTGAACTTGGAGCAACAGAGTCCCACTTTCCTTCTCTCTCTCCTTTATGTAGCTGGCAGCCAACATTCATCCAACATGGGACCCCAAGTAGCATTCCAGCTAGGTGTCCCGATCCCCTAGTCATGTGGATCTTGGTCATATACTAAGCCCTGATATAGCTTCTATATTTAAATGACCTTCCGTTCCCATCGTATCCTAAAATAGCATCCTGGTAATTCAAACAGTGCAGTGTGATGACTCTAGCCACCTGTCCAACTAGAAAAAGAATACGATCCAAGTGGTTATAAATTTTGCACCATTTCCTCCATATTTACGAACATTCATAAAAAATTGAGAAATCTCCTGAGCTATATGTATGGGTCACTGTATAATTACCTACAAAGAGAGAAAAGCAGTGAGGATATAGAAGTGAAAGAATAATATATAATTCATAGTATGGAGATGAAAGGTGGTGAATATGAAGCAGCTCTTCCTTGAAAATGTTTAATCACTTTTTAATATCAACACACCTTATTATAAAGACAACATGGCTTATCCAAATACAATCAGTAAAGGTACTCTCATCTTTAATCAAAAGATTATGGAATTCTCAAACAGTCCCCAGGATAAAGTGCCTTCTGATTATGGTTTGAATATCAGTTAAATACATATTTCTTAATAGTTGAACCATCATGTAATTAAATAATATTTGTATAATGACAATTGCATATTCCATAAGCGAAAGTTAGATTTAATGAGACATTTATTGGCATAAGTGATTAATAATAGAACTCTCTGTGTTGAAGGTAATATATACACATATGATGTGGCCAAGAAGAAAAGCTCATTTCAATGCTTCCCTTGTGTCCCATGCTGCCTGCTTCAAATCCAATTCAAATCAATTCCTGGTTAAAAAATATCACCACAAGACTTAATTCATTAGCAGTGAGACAATGGACAAAGGTACCCTTTAAAACATGCTGCTGAGGTCATGGAAGATTTGTGCCAAGATTTACATTTTATATTTTATTTTGCCAGTAAATTGGCCCTTTCTCCCAATAACATAAAGAAATTTTCCAGAGACCAAAGTATAATTTCTTTCCCTTCCTTTGTTCCTTCCTTCTTCCCTTTCTTCCTCTTCCTCCTCCTCCTCTTCCTCTTTCTCCTTGACCTCTCTTCCTCCTCCTTCTTCTCCTCCTCTTCCTCCTCCTTTTCCTCCCTCCCTCCTTCCCTCCCTACCTCCTTCCTCTTCCTCCTACTTCTCCTTCTCCTTTCTCTTCTTCTTCTCTTCCCCCCTCCTTCTCTGTCCCTGTCTCTGCCTCTCATTCGCTCTTCCTCGTCAAGAACCAAGTACAGTGCTAAGGACTATAATGTGCCTTGTCAGAGACAGAGAAAACTTTGAAATATTTTGGTTTTAAAAAATGGAAGAGCAGCCGGACGTGGTGGCGCACACCTTTAATCCTAGAACTCAGGAGGCAGAGGCAGGCGGATGTTTGTGAGTTCAAGGCCAGCCTGGTCTACACAGTGAGTAGCTGGGGCTACAGGGAGACCCTGTCTTAAAAACACCAAAAAAAAAAAAAAAGTGGAAGAGCATCCTGGTGGAGGACGATCATCATAATTGCTGTGCAAGTGATGATAACCTTATAATAGGAAAATCATACTGGGATAGTCTAGTGTACATGTAAGTGCCCCAGTTTGCATTATAATTTATCAAATGGACTTGAGCCTTGGTATTGACTACTGGTATTTGTTGTTTAACTCAGATACTGTAAATTATCTGAAACAGGGTGTTTATTTTATTATTATTCTAAATTCATTTCCCATGATTCATGGTAGTGCTGATAGCTTTGTTTGGGGAATACTGGGCTTTGTGTCTGAGGTGGCACCGTGTTGCTGATAAAGGCTCTAGAGGGAGAAGACCCTATTGGCCTCCTAGCCCAATCTCCTTTCACAGATGCCACCTCTTACTATGTGACAGTAGTCATTGAGTTTCAGCACTTGAGGTTTGAAGGACTCACATTCAAATCAAAACAACTATGTCCTGTGCTTTAGTTTCATGCTTTACAGCTTTCTTCTTCCTCAGCAAAGTGGGTATATTGGTGTGTCCCTTCTACCTCTATGCTATAGAAAGATAAATACACCAGCAACCACAGATTGTGGTCTTGTTCCTAATTCTCAGGCTCTGAACAGAAAGTAGACCTAAAGATAATTAATTTTATTTATGACTTAGCCTCACATACCACAGTATTTTGTTCAGGAAACACACCAATTATTATCAAGGAAACTACTGGATATATTAAGTGAAGTCTACCTGAGGTTCTCTTCAATGATGTCTGCAATCTCATGGCAGTAAGGAAAGAGAGTTCACACTATCTGGAGTCACTGCATACATGTTAGAAACTGTACTCCGAGCACCACATCTTACCTACGTGAACCACCTTTCCTGAAGTGGGGATATCATGAGTTGCAGCAGATCTAAGTTTACAGCTGCCAGAGTTGCTGTTTTGCTTTAGCAAAGAGACTTTATCAGCTATAGCAAGGACTGGACTTGAAGCTGAATTTGTGTCTCCAAGTCCAAGGTTAAGGAAGATCTTGAAGAGAGTTCAGAAGCAGAGAGAAAGAATGGTCAGAGTTAACAATTTATGAAGAAGGATCATGTTAAAAACAATAAATATTTATTTGTACTTTTGCTAAAAATTTCATCATATCTTTAGTTAGATAATGGGTACAGATGTTTGCTGATCCTACTTTATTTCAGATTTTCAGGGAGCTGTGTTCAATATTTTCCAAACGAGTTGCATGCATTTTAGAAAGCACTTTTTTCCCCTGTAATGCCAAAAAGCTTCCAGAAACTTGGGAGAGTATACCTTTGGGTGTAGTTTTGCTTTGGGGTTTGCGGATCTCAATCTTCTCTCCACCGCTTAGCATCTATATAACCTTGAGAAAAGTCTGTAATATCCTCCAGCATCAGTTTACTCGACTTTAAAATGCTGATGGATAAACTAGCAATGTGGTTGTTGAGTTTAGAACTTCAAGTCTGTTCTCAATAAAGAGAATATGGATTCAGATTCTATTCCTCTAATAGCTTTTTCTAGACCGGTACTAGGAATAAGTTCTCATTTGTTATATACTGATCTTTTGGAGAGAGAGAGAGAGAGAGAGAGAGAGAGAGAGAGAGAGAGAGAAATATTACTCAAACATAAGTTTTTCCCCAAATTAAAATAATTTGCATGAACAGAAAGAAAGAAAGAAAGTCCTTGGACACATAGATTCTTGTGTCTCATATTTCCCCAAATGCAAGGGGATGTGGAAACATCTCCAGTAAGTTTTAATATTAACATATTTATCAGTCATGTTCCAGGTCATTGGCTCCAATAGACTCAACTCCTCACTGCAGTTAAAAAAAACAAAAAAGATGATTTAGTTCATCAAGAAAGATAGGGACAGATTGCTTTCCATGACCCACAGAGGAAATGCCATCCATGGGTAGGGGCACCTTCTCATGGCTCAGTCCTTTCAAAACATGCCTGAAAAATATGGGAGAAACCTTTAGGTCTTTTTAAAACCTTGTTTTCTTTTCTGTCTGGGAATGCCTTCAACCCGTGTTTCTCAGGCTGTCTGTGTGTAAATGGTACTTGGTTCTGAATTATTACCAATGTTGTATGAGCAGACACAGTGAACCTCCCCAGAGCCGGCCTAGTACAACTAGATTCCTGGCAGGCTGCAGAGCACCTTGCATGGCCCCAGATCCACGCCTCTAGGACAGCTATCAAATGCCAGCAGTCTGGGTTTCTGACTTCAGTGCTTTGAAGATCACCCACCTGACATTTAATTCCACTTAACATGAGGAAGAAATAATATACTTTCAGTATATTGATTCACAGGCAGGGGTGGGCCTGGGGGTTCCAGACTTGTTAGCATTCATTTCCACTAAGACACTAAAGATAAAGCTGGGCCTTATCCAGCAATGACAGGTCATAGACAATTTGGCAAATTCCTCCCAGAGCTAAGTACTTCCACCCATGAAAACAAAGTTCACTGACAATGGCAGGCGTGGGTCTTGAAGCACAGACGCAGAGTTCAGAACTCAAAAGCGCTGCCTGTGGAGGCGTCTGCTCTGTGAACAAGACTCTGAGGGCCTCCTGGGGGCTGACAAAGCCTTGGCAGACAGCAAACTTCCCAGGCCAAGGCCCCCCGCTGTCTTAATCATTGCTTCCAGAAAGCAATAGCACCTCCACAGGAGTATTTTTAGATCAGCCTAATTTCTAGAACAAGCCACATCTGAGTTCTTAACACTCCGGTGTACACACTTTTACCGATGCCCCCGCTACTTAATTTCCATTATTAATATTTACCACAATATGATTAGCCTAGTTCTGGGCCTCTGAGTTAGAGCTTATTATTAACTTCCCCACATCGGATGCTCATGCAGAAACCTTTCTATTCTGACTCTTCTCAAGAATAACATGGGATGTGTGTATAAAAAACTTCCCTTGAGGACGCACCTTTGAGCTGCAATGTTGGGATCCCTTCCTCTGAAAGCCTTCACTCATCATCCTTCCTCTGCATCAGGTACCATTTCCTATGATTTCATAGCATCTGATGTTAATAAACATTTATTAACTAAACATTTATTTAAAAAGCATTTATTTTGGTGAGAGTCTATTATAACTATTTTATTACTCTTCTCTTAGGCTGTGTGTCTCTTAAAGGCAGGGATTGAGCCAGAATACTTTCTATCCAGTGTCAGGGACAAAGCCTAATATATCCATTTAAACATATTAAAGACCAACTCTTTGAGCATCTGCTATGTGAAGAGTATTGTAGTTCACACTAGGTAGATAATAGAGAGGTAGCCAGGATTCTTAGATCTTATGAAGCTAACAGTCTGAGGAGTGTGACAATTATAAAAAAAAAAAATCTGCTCAAATAGCCACTTCATCACAGATGGGTTCAGTGATCTAAAAGAAATAAGTATGTTTTAGTAAAGGCATCTTACTTCATCTTCTCCCAAATAGACCCTTAACAAGAGTTTGACTATTAGTGTTGATTCGAGCAGTTATTTCAGGAAGAGCAACCAGAATGCAAGGTGTGGCATTAAATTGAGGAAAGCCAAATAAAAGTGATCTTAAAGAACAGATTAATCTTGTGGGCCACTGAAGGTCAGCCCTGCTGGGGCTATAGAGACTGTTGAGAACATGCCTGAGAACTTCCAACCCAACTGCCATGTCTCATTAGTTGAAGAGTCGTTCCATCCTCTGACTCCCTGGTATACCAGCCACCTTGTCTTGTGTTAGTCAAGTATGTTCCTACAATTACAGAAACATTGGGGGAGAGAGGTGCAGAGGATAGTTGCTGGGAGACTGCATTGATAGTTCATGGGAACTAGATACCATTTTCTATGATGGGCATAACCAGAGTCCCTCCTGGTCCTGCATACCTAGTGGAATTACATCATTTTTTTCTGAAGGAATGTGTTCCAGGGGGGTGGAAAGGTGCTGAGCTTAGAGGTGAGGGTAGAGATGAGAAAAGATTTTGGAGGTGCTCGTGGGTAACCCAGCCTTGTAGCCCCTGCCTTATTCCAGGACCAAGCAGGGGAACATACTGAGAGTTCTTATGGATAATGGAGGTCACATGGTATAATCTTTATTTGAAAACGGTATTGTTGAGACCAATTGGGAGTAACTCAAGAGAGGCAAGTGAGTATTAGATAGTTGAGTATGAGGTTAGAGAAGTGAAGCTGGGGTGATAACAGTAGAGATTAAGGATATTGAAGAACTAAAAGAAAACAGATTATTGACTGTGAAGATAAGAATGGTCCTTAGATATTGTGTAGAAACGCCATCTTTGGTGAATCAGCAAACCCTGGGAGAAAGTAATTTGGGTTGATAATGGAGGGTTGGGTCTTAGTTGTTCTGAAAACCCAAGTTTTGAATCAACCAATAGGAAATACATCAGGTTTCCAGTTTAAATGACATGTTTGAAGTATGCTAAGCATATCTAACTATGAGAAATATGTGTGTGACTTCTTTGGGACCAGAAGACAGCAGTTAGGTAAGAAGATCTAACAAAACACAAGGAATCCGGACATAATAGTAAATGAGAAGAGAGCAGATATGTGTCCTTGGCTGTCTGAACTATATATGTTTTTATATCAGTCTTTACTGATAGTAGCTAGTGTGAGTCCTAGGCAAGATCAGATACTTAGAAATGAAGAGTAATGGGAAAGTGGGTGGGTGGTTACCTGGATAAGTGAATGGATAGACCCTGAATGCTATGTCTAAGCTGAATTGCTGGTAGAGTCATTGTAAGGAAACAAGGATTGGAGGGGAAAGAATGATTGATAGATGTATTAAAGAATTCACTGAAAGGCACTGCATTGTTTCCCGCGCTATGTGTTATTACGCTGAAACTTGCATCAGAATATAAATGTCCTAGTTGCCACGGGGGATATGCAGATGATGGAATGAACACTCTCAGATTTGTAGATGGACTTCTGAAAAATAAAACAACTTCCAATGTATTCAGAATCAACGACTTCCTGTTTAATGATACTACCTCCCATTTAATCCTCCTGATCTGGAAACTAAAGCTGTGGTTCAAAAATCAGTCTTCGTGAAAGTTCTGTATCAATCCCCAGATGTGCTGGGACTGCAAAGTCAGGTCTGTAAATAGAGGCCTTACAGAAAAGGAAGAAGAGAAGGCCATGAATGTCCTGCGGCATCTGGAGAAGAAGAATGCACTGTAGACATGGGTGTAAACACTTAAATATTTACCTAACTTTCTATTCTAGAATTTCTCATCTTCAAATATTAAATAATATACATTCATATTTACTCATTCATGTAATATGTATTTATTGACTGTGTATTAGGTCCCCAGTGCTGAGAATCCCATGCTGAGCCCTCACTAATGGAGACTTTAGATGTTTGAATATACATAGAATTATAACACTTCTGAGGAAGAAATAATTGAGAATCCTTTTAGAGGAAGAGATGAGTGGGAAAGTAGTGGAAAACGAAAGCAGAAGAGAAGAATATTTATCTAGGGAGAGGAGCAGAAGCTAAAACCTACACAAGGAAAGACAGTATGCTCTATTCAAGGGTGGGGTGAAAAGCTCAGGTGGGAACAACACAGATGACAGCAAGAACTTACTTGGCAAGAAACCTGGCTGGAGAATGAACAGGGGTGGGTATATAATGTGTTTGACATATCTCAAAACCCATTCATTGGCAGTACAATAAATAGATCCTGTGGATTAAGAACTTGAGGTCCAGGAAATTCTTCCCTTGAGGGTATTTCCTGACTGGTGCACTTATTTGTCTGGGTTAGTACATGTTTCCTCTGCTAGTTCATGGGTAGGTAGCTGGGAAAGAAATGGATGCTCAGAACCAGACAGAACACCCAGCCTGAGGTTTCAGCAGATCTTGCAGGGTAGAGAAGCTATGTGAATCCTTTCCTATGCCCGTACATGGTGGGCCTGAGCGATATTTGGACCTGATAGGATGCTCTCCAGAAGAGATGACCTGTTGTTCTAACCCACAATGCCTCACTCACCTCTCCAAATGGTAATGTTTATAAATATAATCTAGGTGAAAAGTTCTAGGGAGCCACTGCCATGATAGCAGGTTTTTAGTAAATATTAATTAATATGAGCATAAATAAAGGAAATCCTCCATGAGATTATGGAGCATATAAGCAGGGTTGGAGGCTACCACCTACACAAAGGTCTGTTTATTGCTACAAGGAAGATTTTTAGTGAGAGTCACACCAACTGGGCATGGTGGCACCTGCCTGTAATCCCCAAAATTGGTAATACGAGAGGATTTCAACTTTGAGGCCAGCACGGGGGCCATACAATGAGATCATATATATTATATAATTATATAATATAAAATTATATATTATACATATAAATATGTAATATATAATATATAGTATACTATATAATATTGTGTGTGTGTGTGTGTATGATACCTGTCCAAGAATGCAATTGAGTGTTCTTGGGTTCAGAAGGATTGCTAAACCTGGAAGTATTCTAGCAGAACTGGAAAAACTCTGTTGGTTTGCTAAGTGTAAGGGGTAGGGATATCTTGGCATTTTCAAAATGCTATTTGACCTTTAACCAGAGAAGCTTCAGTCCTAAGGACCTCCTTTGTATCATCTTCATATGGAAAAGAGAAAAACCTTGTTGTTTGGATACCCTGGAAAGGGGGACCAGATCCTGACTGGCCGTTTCTTCTATCCCCATAGCTTATCCTAGATGCCTTAGAAGCCTCACCTCTACTCCATTCTAAATGCCAGCTGGAATTGGCCTGGAACAGCTGTTGTGGGGTTGAGGATGATTTTCCTCCACTCTGGGCAGGGTCTAACTTCAGTTAAGCAAACTCTCTGTCTTCCTCTGTGACGAGGACTCTGGTTCCTGCTCCTCATGTTCCCTGAGTGTTTTTTTTTTTTTTTTTTTTTGTCTTTTTGAGACAGGGTCTTCCTGTAGCTCAGCTGTCCTGGAACTCACTCTGTAGACCAGGCTGGCCATGAACTCACAAAGATCCGCCTGCCTCCGCCTCCCAAAGCTATGTATGGGCCATGAATGTAGATAACACTCATGATCAGTTAGCTCAGCCCCCAGAAGACCTGAAAAGTGAGCCCTCCACTTTAGCAGGGTCTTATAGAAAACTGATAGGCAGTGCCCTTCAGACAGGACACAGCTATGGAAACCCAAGTGCTTGCTTGGGACATAGTCTTTGGAAAGACTTGGTAGTAGGGTCACGGGAAGTAAAGCCTAATCTGTGTGTATCCCCTTCCCTCAAGAAGCCCATTAAGGGATCTTGGCAATTGAAAAGTACTTGTGGTTCTTGCATTTAGATTAAAATTTTAGCTCAGATATTGACTCAAATATAACACTTTGTAATCTCTGTCTCTCTGTCTCGGTCTCTCTCTCTTTCTCTCTGTCATCTTGATATGCAAATCAGGCTGGACTCAAATTTTTGTCAACTTGCTGCAGCCCTCAAGCACTGGGATGAGAAGTATAAACCACTTCACCCAGTTTGTTATTTTTTTCCTTTATCTATAAAACAGGGATATTTTAGCTTCCCACATAAAAGGCTATTAGGAGAGATAATAAAACCATGTCAATCAAAACACTCAACACATGATAGGTGCTCCATAAATGTGAAGTTTCCTTTATATTCATCAACATTTTACTTGAACCTAGCAAGTGTACAGGTCTGTTTTGACTATTCATTTATCCATTCATCAACCATTATGCTGTATTCCTAATGTCTTAAGTCCCAAGTTGAGAACAAGATGTAGAAGCCCAGCTCCCCGCCCTGCCAAGGATTCAAATCCTCATCTACATTTACCTTAGTTTGTGCCTAGGAGGAAATGACTCAGATGTCAGAGATTTCATTTCCTCTTGTAGCTTTGTGACTTTCAGACTGTTCCCTCAAAATTGCACTTAATTTTAACTTCATTAACTTCCTGTTCTGTCACAACAGTTGAGCAAGGATTTCTCCATGAGCAGTATTCAAATCAGCTTTTAATGAGCTATTTAATTAAAGGCTAATTGAGGTGAATTCATTAAAGATTTCTAAATTATGCTTATCAGGGTAGCTATGTTTTAAGATAAGTTTTAAATATTTGTTTTATATTGTATTGTTTGATCATAAAAGTCTGGATAAAATTATTTTTTTTAATTGCTAATTACAATGGGAGTACATTTTTTTCTCCCTTCTCAGTTAAGTGGGACACTGAACTAATCAATTTAAAATGTGTGCAGCGTTGAGATGAATTGATAAAAGATTACTTGTGACTATGGTTGAGGTTACTTATGACTAGGTTTGGTCCATAGAAAATTCCCAGGTCTCCTGAGATGTATGTAGTATTGCTACACTTCCTTTCATTTAACGTTCTAACTGCCTTGCAATTCATGGCTGCTTAGATACAGGGTTTACACCAAGCTCTGATGGATCTTGAGTTTTCAGCTGACTTTGTGGGGGAAGGACCTGCACCATCCTTAAGATCAGTGTCACTCAGGAAATTAATATGTGAGATATAGTGTGGTTTCAGCAGATAGATACCAGCATAGCCCTAGTCTCCAGGGCTCCATTTGAGAGGACAAAGAGGAGCTCAACGAATGTGCATTGGAACTCTCCAGCAATCCAACAATAGTCCTGGACCCTGAAGACACAGATTAAGTAATGTCCATGATTTAATGTGAGATATACGCATCATCCAACATAGGTGGTAGTCCCCTCTTTGTGAAGTTACCCCAAAGCTTCACTGACCCATGGTTAAACATGAAATCTGAAAATCTTAGATGGAAAATTCTAAAATATCAGTTTTTAATTGTGTATTATTCTGAAGGACGTGATAAAATCTTGTGCCATCCCACACTATCCTGTTGCCTACAACCCTATTCAGACAAAGGGATGGTCCTCACTGAGGACCATCCCTTTGTCTGAATAGCCATGCCATGCGATATATACTTCTTGTCTATTAGTCACTGAGTGTCTTGCTGGCTTATTAGATCTACTGTTGGAGAATTCATTGTCTGTATTCCAGAAGCCCTTAGGTGGTAACATGCTGGGTCACTATGCATACATTCTCCTCCTCACTGCACCACACCATGTAGGCAACTGTCATCTCAAAATGCCACAAGAAAGCTGAAAGCAATATAATAAGGCATTTTGAGGGAAGGGGATAAAAATGCACATTCATGTAACTTCTACTATATTAAATTATTACAATTGTTCCATTTTATTATCTTTCATTTTAACCTTTTAGTGTGCCTAAATCATAAAATAATTTCTATAATAGAATGTGCACTGAGAAAATATAACATATGAATATCATATACATGTTTTAGTGCTGTCTATTGTTTCCGACATCCACTGTGAGTCTTAGAATGCATTCAGTGGACAGAGGAGGACAACTACATTCTACCCTTTAATGTTTTTGTCTTTTAAAATCAGGATAAAGCTTTATGAGAATCTGCTTAGAGAAGGGTGGTATAGCTCCTTGACTTAAGCAGTCAGGACCAGACTCGTTTGAGGGATATGAATGCAAACATTACTGGACAAGTAGATGTTGCTTATCAAAGAAGAAGAAGGGAAGTTCTTATTTGTGGGTACATTATACACACACACACACACACACATATATATATATATNGGTGAAGGGGTGCTTATATTGGCTCACAGGTCAGAAGGAATAGTCTATCATGGCATGGATGTCACAGTGGTTAGAGCGTCTTGGTCTGTAGTGGTGGGAGCTGGTCATTGTTTGCCACTTCTTAGCTGTTCAAGAAGCAGTCCCAGTGGCCAGTGGGGCAGACTCACCGTCCAAGGCTTGGCCCTGTGACCCACCTCCACCAACCATGCTCCCTGTTCCAGAAGTTCTGAAACCTTCCAAAACAGAGTCACAAGCTGGGACGGATGTTTCCAAGATGGGTTTGGGGAGACATTTTACATTCTAAGCACAACACTGTAACTTTTCATATAGGTGAAATCCGAGGGACTCAGTAACAGAAGGAGAGTAGAAAGGCTATTGCTAGAGGATGTGTGGTGGGGTTGGCAGAGAAAGGGGAGAGCAGCTCTAAGGGGATAAGTTTCAGGTTGGAGGGATGCATTAGTCAGGGCTCTCTAAAGAAACAGAATCAATAGAATGAATATGTATACAGATTTATTGATTTGCTCATGGGATAAAGTCCAAGGAGTCCAACAATAGCTGCGCCACACTGGAGAGGCTGAGAATCCAAGGAACTGCTCAGTCCACAAGGCTGGATGTCTCAGTAGTCCCAATCTGGTGCTGAAGGCCCAATGGATTCCAGGAGATCTGCCAGTCTCAGTACACGGTGGGATCCAAGGAGTTGATCACAGCAGCAAGACAAACTCACCAGTGAGAGAAAAGGCAAGCCGCAGGAAGAAAGGGACCAGCTCCCTGGCCTTTTATACTGCCTGCCGGCAGAAGGTAACGCCTACATTTAAGGTGGGCCATTCGGCTTGAGATAGTCCAATCTGAAGATCTCTTTCTCATATTTGTTCATCCTTAGTCCAGTCAAGTTGACACCCAGGATTAACCATCACAGAACACTTGTTGATTAAATAGCTTTAAGGAAGTGAAATGCAAGCTAAAATTGCACAATTCATAGTGTTTAGAGGGTGGTAGGCAGTACTGAGGGTAAATGTCAACTTGAGAATAACCAGAAACAGAATATTTGTAGATTCTTGCGTTCTTTAATCAAAAGTTAAGGTAGTCAACTGGTTACCACATATGGGAACAGACAATAAAGGGCGAAGAGAAAACTGATGAAGAAATGTCACAGAGTTGTCGGATTGTGATGGAACAAACACAGGACAGGCTCACTGGGCCTGAATTTGGTCCCAAGTATCTAGCTGGCCGTGCTCTAGCAACCCCATGCTTAGAGCACTCTATTTATTGCCTATTCCTCATTTTATAAGAGATCATACAACAGCAGAAACCAATCTTGGGAAGCCACTAGCGTCATTTCCTGCGTGTACCCTAAAGATGTGAATATAGAGGTCAGGAAATGACATGCCCATGGATGGCTACTTCTTGGGAAAGTGGGAGAGTCCGGTGACAGTGGCAGACCAACCAAGTGCGTTTTTCTTCCTTATATTCAGCCTGAACTCTTGGATGAGCCAGTAGTAGGCTGGAGGAGCATGCTGAGAGCAGGTGGGCAGCATGACCCGGGAAGGACACAAGAAGAGCTGAGGTATGGCTGCTTTAAAGGAGGTGCTTGATGGGGTAGGATAGAGGGTGATGGGGAGATGGCCCTTCTGCAAGGATCATCCAGTGATGCAGTTGAGCAGTTCTGAGGATCCTTGATTATACCAGTTAATCAATCACTGGGGTTTCTCTCAGAAGCAAGTGTTGTCTTGTCTCATGTATGGTGCATGAGGTGAATGAAGAAGACCTACAACACAAACACTATGACTAACTGAATAGGCATAAGAAAGGTTTTTCTGCACATGACTCCTACAGTGTAGCATTAAGTCCAACAACTGGCACATGGGACCTCATGAAACTAAAAAGCTTTGGAATAGCAAAGGATACCATCATTAAAGCAGGAAGCAAAGTATGGAATTGGAAAAATTTTTTAGCAGCTATACCGTTGACAGAGGGTTAGTTTCTAGGATATACAAAGAACTCAAAAAGCTAAGCATCGAAAACTGTAGGAAGATCCAGTTTGAATTGGGGGCTAGTTCTCAGCTAGCACCTCTCAGGGCACCACATGCATGGGAGTCAGAGATTTCTCTCACCTCGCCCCAAGAAGGAGCAGACAACGTGGGCCAGGTACAGAATGCTGGATGGGGCGGCAGTGTGCAATGGCATGGAATTGGGGGTCTGTGATTGGCTCTGGGAGCTGATGTCATTTTGCCTATAAAGTCAGGCTGTAGCAGGCAATAAATTCAAATTTTCCATTACCATCATTTCAGAATTCCCAGCCAGTTGTCAAAGCAGGCCTACATTTTGTTCAGGTGGCCAGTGGGTTAGAAAGGGGTTCTTGGACCACCAACCTGGATAGCTGGTGTGGTGAAGTGAGTTGTGAGTGGACATAGGCTGAAGATAGGCCATCAGCCTGAAATTCCTTTACAGGGGCCTGCAGTCTCTGCGCAGGTGGGAAATCACAGCCAAGAGTGGGAAACGTTCCGCTGCCCAGGCAAAGGGCCCGAGGTGGAGGGACCTCTCAGGTTGGGCTACAGAAGTAGCCAGCTGGTCTCTACATCAAGAGGCTAGTTCTGTACAGTGGCCACAGGCGGGTACTGTGCTCCCCTTTCCCTTATCAGGGCCATGTTGTACCTGCTTGTTACAAAGGATGTTTCCTACAGAAAACAACACGATTTAAAATTGGGGCAAGGAACAGCATAGAGTTCTCAAAAGACAAAACACAAATGGCTGACAAATATTTTCTAAATGTTCAACATATTCACCCCTCAGGGAAATGCAAATTAAAATCACTTTGCAATTTAATCTTACCGCAATCAGAGAGATTAAGATCCCAAATCATTGATAAAAGCTGGCAAGGATGTGGGAGAAAGTGAACTCTCATTCACTCCTGGTGGAAGTGTAAAGTGCTTCTGCCACTATGGAGATCAGTATGGAGACTCCTCAAAAAGCTAGAAATAGATTGAACACATGAACCAGCCACACTACTCTTGGGCTTATAGCCAAAGAACTCTATATCCTACTACAGAGATACCTGTTCATCCATGTTGATTGCTGCTTCTCCTGGTTGTCCATCAACTGACAAATGGAAAATGAAAGTATGGTACATTTACACAATGGAATATTATTCAGCTGTCAACCAAAATTATGAAATTCACAGATAACCGTATTGAACTAGGAGTAAACATCTTGCATGAAATAACCTAGATCCAGAAAGACAACATAAATGCGTGTTTTCTCTCATAAGTGGATGCTAACTTTGAATCCTTAGATGCACAAGTTTCAACTGGAAAAATACATAGAGTTCAGGAAACTAATAAGAAACCATGGGGGGGCGGGGGTGCTCCCTAGGGAGCAGAATTAGAATGCAGTGATATAAAGTGGAACAGGGCCATGGAGGGGATGGCCTTCATGGGTAAGAGCATCTCACTGCTCTTGGCCAGAGGACCCAAGTTCAATTCCAGTCACCACGATGGCGCTAAGAAACTGTCTGTAACTTACATGCAAAGGCCAGAATTACACTCATACAACATAAAATAAAATACTAATAAAAATATTAAAAAAAAATAAATTGATAGCTGGGGTGGTGGTGCATGCCTTTAATCCTAGCACCTTGGGAAAGCAGACGGCAAAGGTTTGATCTTTTAGTGAGTTTCAAGGCCCAGCTGGTCTACAGAGCGAATTCCCAGGGACAGCCCTGGGGCTACAAAGGGAGACCCCTGTCTCAAAAAGGACCAAAAAAAAAAAAAAAAGTGATAAAGGGAAATAATGGAATAGGAAGGATTAAATGGAGTGGGGAGGGGAGGGCAAGGTAGAAGAGAGAATGTGGGGAGGGATGAATAATACCAGGGGCCTTTTGGAAAAGGAAACCTACCACTATAGAAGCTTCCTAAGTATACACAGATACAATGTAAAAAGGACTAACAGCAGATGCTTTAGAACAAGTGGACATCAGCGCTATTGAACACCATAGACTGGCAAAGAAAAAGCCCAGTGTCAAGACTGGACTCCCTTATTTGAAGTTGTTGGCCAGGGGTACCATAGACCCTCAAAACAATACTGGCCATTCCCCTTACTCTTGGTTACCAGCTAGAATTTAACAGTAAGACCCTATTGCTGAAGGCACTGCATACATGAGTCAAAGAACAAACAAGGAGAAATCAAGTTGGAACTGACCTCAAAGCCTCATCTCTACTGGCTAGCTTTCATGATGCTGGAAGGTGGTACATATATTTCTGGAAGAGAAAATCACCAACCTTGCCCAGCTCTAAATCCTCCCTGCCACAGCAGCAACTTGCCTGGCAAGATCTGCCCACTGGTACAATTGTGGCATGAATGTTATGGGAATAACCAACCACTTCCTGATTAAAATTAAAGTTTGCTTAACAAGGTGGAGCCCATACCTGAGACTGATATCAGGCCTAGGAACATGCGGCTAGACAGGGCACAGGCCAGAGTGGAAACCCTAGTATTATTCTGGTAAATCAACTTAATATTAAAATGACTTCTGATGACTTACTGCAATACCCATAATGCATTCACTCAGTTCTCACCGGAGAAGATTCTTCATGCAGCAGGTGGTGATTAGCAAAGAGATCCATAACTGGCCAACGTGTTGAGAGACTAAAAGGCTGCAGAGTGCTTATCCCTGAACAGGACACCTATATCAAGCTTCTGCTTCCCCAGGCTCAGGAATCATTGAAGAAGATTGTGAATGCAATCAAAATACAGTCTATAAAATCTCAAAGAACCAATAAAAATATTTTTTAAATAAACAAGTGCTGGAGAGATGGCTCAGCTGTTAAGAGTGCTGCCTGTTCTTCCAGAGAACCTAAGTCCCCAGCATCCACATAGTGGCTGATGACCGTTCATAACTCCATTTCCAGGGATCCAATGCCTTTGTCTGATCTTTACAGGCATTGCACACGTGGATGCACTTACATTCATACACATAAAATAAAAATAAATAAATTTAAAAACCGTACTTGCTCAGGCAGCAAAGGTGCCAGGATGGTATCGACATGGTAGAAGGAGAACACTGCCTGGTACAAGTTGTCCTCTGAGCTCTGAGCATGTAAGCACTCACATGAATAAATGCAAAAGGACTTTTTAAGATATTAATAAAAGATAACATTTGCGGAGGAAAGGAAAGAACATTGTGGCTAATGTCACAAACCCAACTAAGTCAAAACATTTTCCTTAAAAACAACAAAAACTGATGCTGAATTAACATATTTAGATGCTCAAAGACAGGGAGGTTTGCCTAAGAGCTGAAAGAGCTGACAAATTAGGAGCACCAAGACCATCTTCCCTGGTAAGACACTGCAAGCTGAGCTCGGGCCCTACATTTGTAACCTTCTAAATGCTGTATTTGTCTGTGGTCTGATATGAGAGGGGAAAACTTCATGTCCATTCCTTTATACGCAGAATGAGAGGTTTCTAAGGCCACTGTGCCTACATTGTACATAGAAAATTATCTTCTGCAGAGACAGATACAAATTGAGGATCGTCACCTTTCATCTCCTTTAAGGCAAAATTAGGCTTCCTACAGTGACCATCAAGCCAAGGTCTTTCATTCTATGTGTTTTACTTACATATTCACATCTCCCTTCCTCCCTTCCTTCCTTCCTCCCTCTCTCCCTCCCTTCCTCCCTCCCTCCCTCCCTCCCTCCCTCCCTTCCTTCCTTCCTTCCTCCCTTCTTCCCTTCCTCCCTTCCTCCCTTCCTTCCTTCCTTCCTTCCTTCCTTCCTTCCTTCCTTCCTTCCTTCCTTCCTCTTTCTTTCCTACAGACCATCATGGCATTCTGTCATTCTGTCTCTCAGCCCCATCCTGCCCTTCTCTGATCTTCATTTCCATCATTCAGCCCTCCTTTTCCTTGAGACATACCCACACTATATAGTCTTGATTTAGTTCAAAGTTGAGATCTTGTCTCCATCCATTGAGTGACGGGGTTATAGACATCATCATGTCCAGCCCATCAGCTTCTCTTGATTGGACACTAACAATTTCTAAGTGGCCTTTCCATGTCCTCTGTTCTCCATACATTCCTAGATGCATTGCTTTTAAAGCAAGTTTAAAAGTCATGATTGCTTTATTGCTCATTGATGGGTCCCTAGCTCTTAAAGCAGAAGGTCCAACTTCATAACCTTCTTGGAGTGTTATGGACTGAATCATGACTTTCCAAAATTCATATGTGAATCCATACCCACTAAACAGCAAAATGGGACTATTCTTGTATATCTAGTTGTTTTAAGGATAACTAAGTTAAAACTAGTACATAGGGCAGGCCTAAAATCCAATGTCTCGATAAGAAGAGGAATTTGGATACAGAGGGAGACCAGCCAAAACACAGGGCAAATGGATGTCTTCAAGCTCAGAGAGGTCTTCAGGAAAACACAAACCTGTTGAAACCAGGAATTGAGATTATATTATGCAGATTTATGAGATAACAAATGTCTCTTTTCAAGCCACCAAGTCTATAGTATTTGTTCATGGCAGTCTTAGCAAACCTGCATTTCCTATTCACCAAAAATACCAAATTCATCTGAGCAAGACCTCCATGGTCCCAGGAGTGCTATCCCTCACTCTGTGTCTGGGCTGCCTGCAATGTCTCCTTAACAGAAATGCTTTCCCAACTCCAAACAAAATGTAGTCTTCTCCTCTTTCCACTTTCTCTCACAATGCCCATTTATTTTCTTTCTTGCAATCTCCACAATGTACTAATTCATATTTTGCTCAGGTAACGTAGCCTCTGTGAGCCAACAGAGTACTGATGATGAGGAGGAGGAGGAAGAGGAGGATTTTACATGGATTTATCACTGTGCCTGGCTCACAGTAAGTATTATCTTGATATAGTGAACAAACAAATGAATGAGCAAATGGAAGGAATAGCATGTCGATAAGTCTCCAATGCCAGTTATTAGCTTGGCATGAAGAAACAGAAGGTGGACAAGACAGACGGGAGGGGCTCTGATCCTGCAGGTAGAGTGACATAAATGAGTAAATGTGAGGAAGCACAGTGAGAATCTGCTTGCAGGAAGGGCCCTGGACTTCATCAATGAAGGTATTTTTTTTCTCTTCATATGCCAGAGTTTTGCGGCGGTTTGGTGAAGAGGATAACTTATTGAATTATTTCTGATGAGTGGAAATTGAGTGAAATAGCGTGGTTTTCAATAAGCTGCTTTCTCCTGGAGAAAGCACCCCCTCAGTGCTTCAGTGGTGAATCTGTGAGATTCTAATTCCCCGAGGTGGCACAAATGCAGGTGGTGGAAAACTGAAAATCTGTCTTCTTGTAGCCCAAATGAAGTGAAGGAAACAGGAGAGCGGGGGAGTTCACCTCCCCCAGAGGCGGATTGATCAGGAGGAAGTGCAGGCGATTTCCATTTGCATTTTTGTGGGGGTTGGATGGGGAGAGAGGAAGGATCTAAAGGAGACCAGCCTTGTCATTTTCAACTAAACCTTGCTCCGATTCATCTCCTCTGTTCTCAGGAGTTCTACCTTGCACAGTCTAGGCAGGGAAATAATCACCTGTCCCAGTTACATTGGTTTTGTTTGTTCCCTTGATAAAAATGGCAAAATCTGCCTATGAAATCCTGGAGTTCATTATGGTGCTGTTCCCCTTCTCCTTAAATCAAGGCCATTTTCTATGTTTCAGTCTAACTGCACTCGAGGAAATGTCATTTTTTCTTTCCCTTGCTTTCAACTACTCATACCCCTTTGCTGACAAAAACCCAGGCAGTGCGGTCCTTGGGTGAATTTTACTCAGAACGTGGCAACTGCTCACTAGACATGAGCTTGAATCAGCATCATTCACCAGCAAATGGGAAACTGCCACCCAAGGGAACACCAAGGCACCATGAAATGCAATTTTCTTGGGGCTGCATATGGACAAATGCATTCCTGCACGCACAGACCTTAATTGAAAAGTAAAACAATTAGCTTTTAATACTTTTAAAGTAACAGAGGGAAGCACTTTTATAGGATGGCTGAGAAGAAACTGGCATATGCTGATCCACTTTTAATAACATAGAGTTGGGGCTGGAGAGATAGCCTAGCGGTTAAGAGCACCAACTGCTCTTTCAGAGGACCCAGGTTCGATCCCCAGCATCCACGTGGCGGCTAAGAACCGTCTGTAACTCCAATTCCAGGAGAACTCCAGTTCCAGGGGAATCTGAGACCCTCTTCTGACCTCCGCAGCATTGCATGACATGGGTGCACAAACCTACATGCAGACAGTACACTCATACGCATACAAAAATAAATTAAAAAAAATTTAATAACGTAGAGTTGTGCTCGTGGCTAAATTTATTAAGTAGAGCCTAGCAGGACAGCAGAACGGCATTCCACTCATGACTTGTGAGCTGGCCTTGCCTCTCATCTTGCTCTGGAATGTAAAGCATAAACCGGAAACATGTAGAATGGTATTGGGGCACACTTGTGTGGTTTAATCTACCAGGCTGATTTCATAAAGCTATGCACTGAAGGGCTCTTGAGAGTACCAAGAAAGACAGGTTTTGCACATAATGCATGGATCGGTCATTTTGTCGCTTTGGTAGTTTACTGACCTGGTCACTGCTCTACATTTCAAGAGAGATATGTCCCCAGAGTGCTTGCAACCAGACATTTGACTGTCCAGCAAGCCAGCTTCTTCCACAGGGGCTGCTTATATTTAGCTTCTCTCCACATTCATGGGTAGTAGTATAGAGAGCAGGCCTTGCTGTGGATTGTCTCAGAATCCATCCAGGGGTTCTCTAGTTTCTCAACATGATCCATAAATCCCTCCAGGAAATGGGACTACCTCTTGTCTATATTTGTTTCTAGTTAATTCACTTTCGAGTCACAGCCAGGCCCACTCTCCTGCATGTGTTGTGGGTTTTTTTTTTTTTTTCTTTTTTTGGTCTTTTCAAGACAGGTTCTCCCTGTAACCCCACCTGTCCTGGAACTCACTCTGTAGGCTAGGCTGACCTTGACCTTAAAAAGATCTGCCTGCCTCTGCCTCCCGAGTGCTAGGATTAAAGGTGTGCGCCACCACGCCTGGCTTTGTGTTGGTTTTACAGTCTCATGGCTTCACAAAATGTTTTCCCAGTGTGTACCTCTTCTCCACCTATTCTACACTGTTCACTCATTCCCACAGGTTCTACTCAGATATACCTTCCTTTTGATGGTCCCCAACGAAGATAATTTGTTCCCTTTGTAAATATCAGTTACTTTCTTTCTATATATCTGACAGCCTTTGTATGGGGGCTTCTCATTTCCCTAGAACCTTTTGGATGCTAGATAACTCTTTGTTTAGATATCTGGTAAGTTACAGATACTCACTAAGATGCATCGGTTGAAATGTAAGTCAGTAACACAGAACAGTGCACACTGCTTTAGGAAAACGCCAACCCTTGCACAGGAGATGTTGGGAAAAACAAGAAGTTTTGTGGGCAATTTCTTTATCATGCATATTTAATTCATAGACTTCAGTTAATAATATGGTCAAAGGACAACATGAAGAAGCCTATCTTGCTAGCATTTATTTTTATTTGGCATTGATTTTCCATTTTCTATAGTAACTTTAAAATACTATCTTGGTGAACATGGTGAAACTTTTTGCTAAAATATGCATAAGATGTGTGTATGTGTGTGTGTATCTAGATAAATATACACATTTCTGTTGTATTGCTAACATACTAGCATGTAACATAATAAGTGATCCATTTTGGAGACAAATTATTATCATTAGTCATAATATTAGTATCATTTTAATTATTTGGAGTATAGAATTAAATACTTGTTATCATAAAAAAGCAATCAACTGAATGGTACTAATAAAAGAGTAAACAGTTATTGGGGCTGGAGAGATGCCCATCGGTTAAGAGCGCCAACTGCTCTTACAGAGGACCCGGGTTCGATCCCCAGCACCCACATGGCAGCTAAGAACCGTCTGAAACTCCTATATCTCTATATATATCTCTCTATCTCTATTTGGGAATTCCGTATCATTCTATCTATCCTTCCTATCTATCTATCATCTATCTGTGTCTATCTAACCTGAATGTCATCTATATCTATATATATCACACAGATATATATATAAAATAAAAATTAAAAAAAAAAGAGTAAACAGTTGAATGTCTCATCTAGAAGGCAATGGTTTTACATTTCTATATGGAAATGTTTTTGTACAAATTCTGTAACCAGAATTGTTTAAACTTCTCCTCAAAGTTTAAATAAATTTATTCATTTTTAAAAACTTCATTTCTCCAAAGTATTTAAAGCAAAAATTCAATTACTTTTATTTATTCACATTATTACATTAGAGGTCAATGCATATAGAGAATCAGAGAGAATGTTACACTGTATTTTAACCATCCCATGATGTTACCTAAACCTGTGTCTGGTGATGAAGGCTGTGGAGTTATGACATCAGGCCAGAGACTGTTATAGGTCCATTGAAAGGGAAAGAGTTCCATATATCATTTGTATCAGATGATGGGCAAGCCATGGTTCCATCTGACCTTTGTTTCCTTTTTGTTGTTTTTGATGAGACTGCGTGTGTGTGTGTGTGTGTGTGTGACTCATATGTATGTATTCAAGTATGTGTGTGACTCATATGTATGTATTCATGTATGTGTGTGACTCATATGTATGTATTCATGTATGTGTGTGACTCATATGTATGTATTCATGTATATGTGTGATTCATATGTATGTATTCATGTATGTGTGTGACTCATATATATGCATTCATGTATGTGTGTGACTCATATGTATGTATTCATGTACATGTGTGACTCATATGTATGTATTCATGTATGTGTATGACTCATATGTATGTATTCATGTATGTGTGTCACTCATATGTATGCATTCATGCATGTGTGTGACTCATATGTATGCATTCATGCATGTGTGTGACTCATATGTATGCATTCATGTATGTATATGACTCATATGTGTGTATTCATGTATGCATGTGACTCATGTGTATTCATGCATGTGTGCGACTCATATGTATGTATTCATGCATGTGTGTATGACTCATATGTATGTATTCATGCATGTGTCTTCTTCCTTGTATATGTAATGGAAGGCAGAATTCAAATTTATGTGTCTTCACTCATTGTTCTCTACATTATTTTTGAGACAGGAACTTTCGATGAACCTGGAGCACACTGATTTGATTAGACTGGCTGGGCAAGGATCTTCCTCTCTTTAGCCCTCCAGATCCAGGATTACGGGCATCCCTTGCCACACCAGGCACCATTTTATGTGGACATTAGTGACCTGAACTCAGATCTTTTTTGTTTGTATCACAAACATTTTATCAACGGAGCCATCTCTCCAGCCCCTGGACCTTGCTTTGTTTATCTGTACACCATGATGGTAAATGAGATAATATGCAGTCTCAGTTACAAATCTGAAGTTTCTTTCTCCTTCAACCTACTAACTTGGTACATGGATGGATCTTCAATAAAGAGTTGTTCTTTTCTTTTGGGTATCCCTTCTATCTAACATAATTTGTGACTAAAAATTATTAATCAGGATGGTATTCATAAATATGCTTGATATTCCACCAAGTTTAAATACTGAAGAAATGAATAGCTGAATGGGAAGGAGTGAACCACTTTGAGGACTATATATGTACATCCCCTGCCCCCAAATATTCTAGTAGGCACTGTGCTGAGTTTGAGTTACTGTAATGTATTTCATGAGGGATTGGGCTTGATAATCCAAGGGGACACTTCTGCAACCTCGGAACTCACGAAAATGATGCTCCTTTCTCACTATGGACAGATGTACCACATGAGGAATTGCAACAATTAACTTTTAATTGCACTTGGGGTCATCTCCATTTTCAAGCCTAAGGAGTGGCGGATTGTCACAGGCTCCCCCAGGAAGCTTAAGTGGAGTGGGGAATGCTAACGCTGCTGGCTTGCTTCTCTGCAAAAACCCAGGCCACACAATGTTCATAGAGTGAGTCCATACATTGGCCTCTCGGTCTGCCAGTCACTGGGATTTATGTGCCAGCCACCTGCCATGCAGACAACAGTGGGCCATTATAGTGCTAAAGTTCAGCCACTGTCAGAGCCAAAGTAAAGAAAAGCACCCGTGTTTATTTTAAATACATGATCAATCATAACCCTGTGAATAGCTACTTTTCTATTAATGCCCTCATATATCATCTAAAGCCCTCCGGCTTCTACATAATTCTTTTTTGTCTGGTTCCTTGTCTTTTACTTTACAGTTTCATTCAAGGATAATGCAGAACTGCTTCTCTAAACAAGCCTCTGCTCTATATTCTCTCTTTAAGACTGGTGTTAGCAAGAGAAACATTTTCTATAAATAATGCAGATTGGAGACCTGGCTTTTAGGCACTCCAGATACAAAGGATGTGTGAGCAGAGGAAAGATCAAATGCCATTTGAGGAGGAGCCCCACCTCTGAGTGGTGGTGCTTGCTATTAGCATCTGTGTGAACACAGTCATTCATTTCCTTTCTGAATGTTGGTGTCTTCAGTTGTAAACAGGAGCTGTGGAGGATTCCAGGTGATGACCCAAGTAGTTGAAGGTAGAGTATTTCACAAACCTAGTGCCCACAGGAAATTCTGTTGACATGACTTCTCATCCCGTTTGAGTGGACTCTATGCAAATATTTTCTTTAAAGAGGGTCATTGACTGACATCCACAGATAAGTGCATGGTAGTCTAAAGAGGTGAAAACTCATGTCAAGATCTCGTGACAAACACTTTAAGTGGATGATTAGCTTCGAGGAGGAGGCCTGTGAGGAATAGAATAACTGCCCTGGCTGTGGAAATGACTGTGCTATAATTCTGGTTTTGTATGCATACAACCCTGGGTTCCATTACTGGTGCCACACACAAAACAAAACCAACATCTGTCTTCGGTACAGGAAATTAGGCACTTTGCTTTTCCTATTTCTGGGGCCAAGCCCAAGACGGGTGGGACATTATTTTAAGGATTATTCTAAGCTCTAACTACACATCTACTCAGAGTCTGGGCTGCCTTGCAGTTTCTGAACTTCTGCTAAAGGTCTACAAGCATGGTTGGAGAGTTGCAGGGAGCTCCCCAATATTAAAGGAGGTCTCTAATTCACAAAATTCAAGTCTTTTCTCACAAGCATTGAAAATTTCTTAGTCATAACACTGACCTAAATAAAACTCATTATTCATACTACCTAGTCTTGAGTAGAAAAAGGAGTTCTACCACTACCTGAATATCTTGTGCAGTAGGCCCTGAATATCTGTGTCATTTCCCCTTCATGACATCAAAGTCTAGGACGAGGTGAAAAGGAGGAAATCAGCAAAAATGTGACAAAAGACTGGGAGTAGTGATGCATGCTTTTAGTCCCAGCACTCAGGAGGCAGACCCAGGTGGATCTCTGTGAGTTCAAGGCCAGCCTGGCCTATATAGAGAGTTCCAGGCCAGCTGGGACTAAAGGGAGACCCTGTCTCAGAAAGACAAAAATAAGTGACTAAAGATTTAACAAATAAATAACATTCAAATGTGCATCATAATACACATTTTACAAGTGTGAAAGAGCAGTTTGTAGTAAGAAGTAGCCACTTTGTTTGGCCTTTTAAAAGCCTATAACTTCAAAATAGCTTTACGTTTTCATTACTTTATGCTATGTATAATATGAACGTTTTGCCTGATTTTATTTGCATATACCCCTATTGTGCAATACCTATAGAGGACAGAAGAGAGCAGTGGGTCCCTTAGAACTGGAGTTTCAGGAGGTTGTTAGCTGTCACGTAGGTGCTGGGATCCAAACTGGGTCCTTGGCAAGAACAGCTAGTGCTATTAACCACTGGGCCGTCTCTCTAGCCCCCAATTTAATATACCGTTGGAGAAATGTTGCCAGTAAGAAGTCAAATTTTATTTCTTCTGATGGGAGAATTCTGAACTGCAAAATCAGCAGTTTGGAGGAAATCCTGCTGTTTGTTAAAAGGTTGAATGTCAGCAGTCATCATACAAGACAACAGCATTAATGAGAACATATGGCTTTTCACCATTGGGCCAGTTCTCACAATGCATTGGAACTGAGCAAGCTGCAATAACTACACATCTGTATAAAACACTAGAATGGTTTTAATATTATATTTGCAATAAATCATCAACCATTTGTGTTTACAAATAGACTGTAGAAAAAGGCAGGATCCAGCAGGTGTAATGTTAATATCCTTGTACAAGTAATATTTTAAAAGGCACCTAGACAGATGCTAATTGGATGAAATCTATGAATTGATGTTCCCTTCCCTGCGATCCGGAGGCAGTTTATTGGGCTCCTGCTGGCCTTCTTCTCCATCATGTGGGAAAATGAGGCTTCCAGACTGAACCATCTGTTGCTTTTAGAAAGATCCCTCTCTTGTAGAGTCTACTCCAGTGAGGATTCTAGAAGTTACTCTCAGATAGCTTCAGATTAGATCTCCCTAGACCTGTAGCCAGATTAGACACAGATGCAGAGTCTGTGGAATAGTTCACTCTTTCTCTGCCCCAAGCTGAACAGATGCAGAAGTGGGCGTGGCCTCACAGACTCCACCTGAAGCCCTTTTCTTTCTCTAGAGGCAGTTAGTTCATTTTGCATTTACTGTGGGGTTAAAAGAAAAGGCAAAAGTCTGGTGAATATTGGAGTTTCATTGTTTTTCTAGTGAAAATGAATGTCCTCAGTAACCTGGACATTATGTTATAAAGGCAACAGTGAACTAGAAGAAAAGATTTTTAAATTTATTTATTTAAATTGAATTTTTGAGATATTCATACATATTTTGATGGTATTTAGATCTCTTCTGTCCACTCCTCCCCTTACCATCCCCCATCAATTTAATGTACTCTCTCTCTCTGTCTCTCTCTCTCTCTCTCTCTGTCTCTCTCTCTCTCTCTATATATATATATATATGTATGTATGTATATATGATAGGACCTGTAGAATCTAATTTGTATCCCAGATGTCTTTTGGTGTGGGTCCATTCACTGGAGCCTGGTTAACTTAGCAAGAGTCACATCCTTGAAAGAGACTGACTCTCCCATCCCAGCGTCCATGAGTTGCTAAGATAGTTCCTCAGTAAGGTTGGGGTTTCTTATCCACTTCTGGAAAAGGAAAGGATATTTTGAAGGTCATCTATTAATTTCCTGAACCGCATAAATGTGTATCTTTGAATGCCATGTTGGGTGCCTTTCAGAATTCAGTGCCATCTTCAGTCTTGTTCATTTCCATCAGCCTGAAAAATCCACTGGAAAAAAAAATGAATTTACCCCTGAAAGACATTTGGGACAGTCAGCTGCTGTCCCTATTAACCCGAGAATCCTTAGCAGGAAATTACAGAGGATTAAGGAATGACATTTTGCATGTGAGAGGCAGTGAGGGTAGAGGAAAGCTCCATTTGTTTGCAATGTTTAATCCATAACAGGAAATTGAGGAGGATTAAGAAGCTTTATTTATGCATGCATGTGTACTCATGTATGTGTATGTGCCCATACATGCATGCCTCTGTGTTGGAATGGAGGTGGCACAGGACAGGAGATATTAATATTTATATTAATAATTAATAATATTTGTATTATTTTTTCTTTATCTAGTTTTCAACAAATATTTATGAATCTACTTAATATGTCTGTCCCATGTGCTAGAAGTAAACACGGAGGATGTAGAAACAGACAAGAAAAGTATACTTTCTTTCTTGAATTTAAAGCCTATTAGGGATATGTGCCATTCAATCACCACATATATAAAGGGATTATAACGATAGATTGTTCCATGGACTACACAGAACTACTAGTTTAGAATGAATTTTTTTGGCATTAACAAAGCACTCTGTATTTACCAAAATGCATGAAACAACCCTGAGTCACAACAGTGAGAACTTGATATACACACAGTGCTTTAAGAAAAATCTAGAGAAGAGAGCCACTCGTGCTGTGGAAATGTGGAGGAAGGGATGTTGCTTCCCACGGCGAGAACTAAGGGCACTTCCTAGGGTAGCTGGCATTTATCCAAACCTGGAAAGATGGGCAGGCTTGTGTTAGCAGAATATGAACGTGTGGGATGCGGTGCTGGCATGCGCAGACGCACATTGCGTGGGAGCCAGGGAGGGAGGGGGATGTGTTGGGACGTCAAGCGAGACTCCTCTGATGTATCAGAGGGTGGAAGAGAATGACAAGGGGTGAAGGGAACCTGTGTTGGTAAGTTTGAGCCATTTAATGAAAGACACGGGAATGAGAAGTTTCTATTCCCAGTGACAGGGAGGTCAAAAGGGTCTGTGTGCAGCTAAGCACTTTGCTTCCCAGAAAGACGGGAGTGGAATAATGCGTTTGCGGATTTAGAGCCGGCGTGTAGAGCAAGTGTGATTAGAACCCAATACCATTAACTTCATGGTTCACCCGTGGTCATAGTCCCATAGCCCAGTACTGTCTATTTCAGTTCTAATAAAAAAATGACACTAGCATCCTGTCGTTGTGCCATCGGGGTCTTGGAACTTCGAACGCTTTGGAGCGTGTGGCTGCAGCACCCCATCTCCTCCCTCTGTATCTGCGGTCAAGTTTCCAGCTGGGGTGTTTTGCTTCTACAAAGTGCTATTTTATTCAACAACTCTTACTTAGGACCCCTTTTCTGGGCTCCTGGAGCACTTGATACTTCTTCAATGATGCCAGATGTCACACTGTAGGCCACTGCTTGGATACTTACCTGTGTGTGCAGTCTGCCTCCTCCTTTCCGTCCGTCATTTTATCATATAAATCAACTGTGAGCCCATAAGGATAAAGACCTGCTGGTTAAATGAGGAGGTCATTTCTGTTGGCCAATGTTCCAGGATTTATGGAGTTTGGTTTAAAAAGAGAATTAAAATTTTATTTATAAGGTTGGACACATCAGGTAGACAGCTTGCCTGGGATGTACACAGGTCTGGATCAGGCTCTAGTACCACACACAAAAACGTTAGTTAAGTATCTATGAGGGGGATTACTTGAAAGAAATTATTAATACAGACAATGACAACTTGCAGAAGATATCTGTGTTAGGTGATTGGCAGTGTGGATGTCTTTTTTTAAATGTCACCAGCTTTCTGACCCCCAAATGGCAGCAGCTGTAGGACCATGTGCTGTCCAACCCATTTCTACACTGTCAGTTTCTTGCATTCTCGTCATTATGATAGGATTTATAAGGATTCTTTTCAAAGGAGCGGGATCAGGAAGAGATTTGACAGAGATGTAAAAATAGTATCAAAGTTAAATGAATAGAAGCTTCTAAACTGAACAGCTATTGAAATATAAGGTGCACAAGAGAATGGAGCCGGAAAGAATACCGACATAATTCCCAGACACCTTTGCACCCAGGCCATCAGCAAAGTAATGCCCCAGCTTGATTGTAGCTACTGTAGGCCTAAAAGCAGAGAGACATTTAGCTGGAACCTTTGGACACTTAAGGGAACATCTTTGAAATTATTAAAATGATCATCCAAATTTCAGAAGCTGAGCCAAGATCATGCAGAGGGGTCCGAGCTCTGTGGGACAAAGGCAGCAAGCAGGGATTGGAGCCAAGCTCTGGAATAAGAGTTGAGTTTCAGGTTTAAGGGTCCTAAAGACAAAATGCAGGGTGTAGAGAGTCTTCTGGAGCTATTTCATTAAAAAAATGCTTAATGGACTTTTCTTTACTGTTTTTCTTTAGTAATCTTGAACTTCCAAGACCAATGAATTCTCTCTCTCTCTTTTCTTTTTTTTGCTTTCTTATTTATTTATTTTTTTAATTTTTTAACAATAAGTAATAATTTATGAGTACAAGCATCCTTCATGTAAAACCAATTTGCAAGCAGTTGTACTCAAACCCATATGGTCCAAGGGTCCCACCATCCAGCTGGGGAGCTTGTATGTTCACTTAAGTTGATCAAATAAGTGTCCAGTCTATATTGCTGTGGTTTCACCATTCACCCCAATCACAGCCCTTACATTCTACCATGCCCCCTCTTCCGCAGATTGTTCCCTAGGCTTAGAAAAGGGGCACAGGTGGACGAGAAGCAAAACGGTCTACTTTCTCTGGAGCTGTCGTTTTGGACTCTGGTCAATTCTGGCTGTTTCCTTTCATGGGCTGACAGTTTGTCCAGGACTAACCTTTCTCTCTCTTCTTTTATAGTTGCCTGGAGTCACTGTGAGTTCAAGGTTGGTCACCATCAAACCTGATTATTATGGAAAAGGAAACCCTCCCAAGTGACATTTTACTGCAGTTATTACCGAGGTCCCCAGAAAAAGGCAATCTACTGCTACAGTAATCAGAAGAAGACTGCAGGAGGCCCAGAGTAGCTAGGAAACCCCGAGAAGTCCTGCCTATGTGACTCAGAGATTGACTGCCAGTGCCTCCTATGATTTCCACACTAATTTTAAAGTTAGGATTGTTGAGTATTATGCAAACCAAAGCCAAGAGGAGATATAGACTCACGAGGCACTGTAACATCCTGCATTGTTCCTTCAGGTTCTGAAAGGATTGCTGTTTTAGCAACTAAAGAACTTGGAAGAATAAGGATTGAAATAGCCTTCTACTCTGGTCATCTTCTTTCCGAATCCAAGTCTGTAGAATTTTGGGGTGATACATAATATATATGCTCTTATATAGTCATCTATGCAAAAGTCTTTCACCATTACTAAGCCTTAGGTGAAGTCTTTGTTTTCCTCACCCTCAAGTCTGCAGTTTTGTGTTCTCTCTGTCGTTTCTCCATCTTTTCCCTCCAAGACCACTAAAGGAATTAAGAGAACATAAGACCTGCAACCAAATGGTCTACCTTATCTTTATGATTTGGTTTGAATAAATGTATTGTTGACTCTAGTACATGCTGTAAACACATTAATGAGAAGACTTTTTTTTTCCAGGAAGAAACTTATTCTGAATGCCTGGTATTCTGGAGTCCTGGCCACATTGGATCTTTCATCTAGTCTAAAAATCTCCCTCTGTCCTTTGTGAGATGGAGGATGGAGCTCTTGACTGGAGACCCCTGAAGATCAAGATTCGTGGTACAGAGGCAGGAATGGCTGGAAGGGGTATACAATGAGTGATGTTGGAACTAGAGTGGAGAATTCACTTCTGAGAAACAGGAGATCTTCAAGGCAGAAGGAAAGCAAAGTCAAAATCATAAAGCCAAAAGTAACTCAAGAATTTTTTTGGTGTTTTTGAGACAAAGTTTCCCTTTAGTCCCAGCTGGCCTGGAACTCGCTTTGTAGACCAGGCTGGTCTTGAACTCACAGAGATCTGCCTGTCTCTGCCTCCCAAGTGCTGAGATTAAAGGCATGGACCACCACACCTGGCTGTAAATGAAGAATATTTAATCTGACATCAGTTTTGGAGACAAAGGGAAAAGAGAATCCAGGTGCCAGCCTTCTCAACATGGCCTTGACATCAGCCTCTCATTAGACAGTATTTGAGCACAGCCATTGGACTAAATTCTGCAACAGATGCACACATAACAGCAATGATCAGAAAAGACTTAGCTCACTGAATGGCATTTGTGTTCCAACACCCATGCATGGCGAAGTCAAATGAAATGAACATTTTTGTCTATCATCCATGAAGCGAAGAGAAATAGGTAATGGGTTCAGGTCTTAAGTTTTGCTTTTTACTGCCCATGAATCCTTTGTGTGTGTGTGTGTGTGTGTGTGTGTGGAGAGAGAGAGAGAGAGAGAGAGAGAGAGAGAGAGAGAGAGAGAGAGAAACATGTGCCATGGTGTGTATGTGGGGCTGGAGGGCAGCATTCAGGAGTCAGTTTTCTCCCTCCACCTTGATTTGAGTCAGGGTCTCTCTTTTCATTTCTGTCTCTGTGCTGTGTGTTTCAAGCTACCCAGCACTCCAGCTTCCAGCTGATCTTCCTCTCTCTGCCTCCTGTCAGAAAAGAAAGCCAACTCCAGATCACAAAGGGGTACTTGAGACATTGAAGACATCTTCAATTGCTTCCATTTCAAAATTGATAAACTTTATTAGAGAGGAATTAAGTAATTCATCCTATGTAACAAACATGTATCTTGTCTTATTTCTGGTAAATAGATTCCCACCGTCTAGAACTTAAAAAGAAGCATATGAGTAGAATCATATAAATTAAGGTGTCTAGGTCTGTCGATTGCAGATCAATGAGGTTAAATTATCTTTGAGTGATTTTGCAAGAAAATATAAAGACCCCCATCCGCATTTTGCTGCTTGTTTTTCTAGTGGTGATTATTCCATGCTCTTGATGAACATATTAATGGATTTAAATGAACTGATTTACCCATGGGGTTGTATACATTTACTGATCCAGGGTTACTTATTTTAATAGGATTTTGACTGTTTTTAGGCAGAGAAAATACATCAAATGCATAACATCCAGGACACCAGTGTTCAGCCCACTGGTGGCAGCTGGCCTTGTTTTTTTACTCTGGCTTTCTGTCTTTTTGGCATTTGTTTTATTGATGTTATGGCAACAGGAAATGGGAGAATTATTCCTACCTTTGACCCAAGTGAATGTTCTCTGATCTGGGGATACCAAGTAGAAGTACTACGCTTGGTCTGAGTTGACCACCAACTTTGAATTGTGTCATTTCGTGTAATTCATAAGCTTCCACTTGGATGGAGTCTTTATGATGTATGTTTTAAATTTCCAAAACTGAGATAACTCAATATTAGACCTTACTCTATATATTTTCAAATATGTTTATATCTGAATTAAACTCAGTCTCTTTTGAAAATGTGCTAGGTATTAAGCACTGCTCTGGAGACTGAAAAATGGTACACACCTAGCTTCACTGCAGTCCTGTAGGGCAGCCGATAGCATACACATTTGCTGAGGAGAACAAGAAGACTGAGATGTTGTTCAACACCTGTGTGCTGTGAGCACAGGCAAAGGAGAAGACCCTAGAGACTGGGTGAGGGCAAACTCACAAGGCAGCCTCTTGTCTTTTTCTCCCCTCTGCTTACTGATGACTCTGAGCCTGCACAGGTCTCTCCCTGTGCCTTGGGTTCCTAATCTGCTTTAAGTCAACACTGTGACCACTTCACTCTGTTGGAAGCTGAGGGCCCCAGCAAGCTGGAGGCCCCACTGCAATGGGTGATAGGCCCAACCTTCCAACTTGCTCTTAATAAACTGAGCTGTTCACATTTCTTTGTGGCATAGCTTGACATTTAGGCAGAGGGTTAGTAATTCCAATAAATATCTCAGGAGGTGGAGTGTGTGTGTGTGTGTGTGTGTGTGTGTGTGTGTGTTGTCACAATTAAAAGCTAAACTGAGGAGGCTAAGGCTTTCATTAAAAGCCATCAGTTTTAACAGTGTTTTGCAGACCTGGAGAGAATACAAATCATAACTAGGCCTCCAGGGGACAGCTTCTTACATAGGAGCTGATGGATACCAGTCTGCCTATTGGGCTGTAGGCATGGCAATTGTTAAGTTAGGGGAGGAAAAAAAAAGAACCAATGAATGTGGTCATTTGAAGAAATCAGACGTGTGATTATTTTTCCCTCGCTACAAAAGTACCCGAGAGATCTCCCAGCCCTTTCTTTGATTAATATTGCTTGCGGTGGTTGCACACTGCTCAACTTGGCATTGCATTTATCAAAATTTGCCAGAGCAGACAGGCATTACCATGTGAGAAGAATAACTGTAATGGGTCTATGTGCCTTGCAGGGACGATCTCAGCACCAAGAACACAAGAAGTGGGCATGCCAGGGTGGCCGGCACAGGGCCTGGACACCTGTTCCAGCAAGCAGTTCTTTTTTTTTTTTTTTTATTTATTTCCGTATGTGTATCAATGTACTGTCTGCATGCGGGTCTGTGCACCCGTGTCGTGCAATGCCGCGGAGGTCAGAAGAGGGTCTCGGATTCCCCTGGAACTGGAGTTCTCCTGGAATTGGAGTTTCAGACGGTTCTTAGCCGCCATGTGGGTGCTGGGGATCGAACCCGGGTCCTCTGTAAGAGCGGTCGGCGCTCTTAACCGCTAGGCCATCTCTCCAGCCCCTCAGCAAGCAGTTCTTGGTACAGGCTTCACCTCCTAGGCTTTTGCACCATGTGACCTGCACTGCATATGGTCCCCAGGGCTTTCAGTCTTCTCTCCTCTACAGCATGTTACCGTTCAGTCCACTCAAGTCCAGAGCACAGAGGAAGGAATCAGGAAGCAGTTCTTCAACCATTGGTTTCTAAGTGCTAACCCAAACTTTCTGCTGATGAGTCACTGGGGAGTAAATTCTAAAAAAATAAAAATAAAAAACACAGAAAAAAAGCAAAAACAAACAAACATCCAAAAATAATGTATTCATGGTGTTTCCTCCTGTGTTTCTGATTTAGTATAGCCAAAGAAAACCCAGAAGGACTCTGGTACTCAGCTGCACTGTGACATGCTACTGTCTGAATGCTCTACTGCCTCTGCCCAGTGACACTGGGACTTCACTCAGGCAGACCCAAGCCTAGAGTGTTACTCCTGCAAACCTGCAGGAGACGGAAGTCACCCAGGGTTCTAATTACAAAGCTGAAATGGTCACTCTGGGCCTCATACAATTGCCATTGCTGAGCCGGATGGTGGCCCATGCCTTTAACTATACTGAAGTTTGTTGTAAAATCGTGAAGAATGAAGGAAGCTTTTGCATTTGCAGTAAAATATTGGCAGGCGACACTGGCCTTCATTTTTCTCAGTGTTTCTTTCATCACTGGCCAGGAAAAGACTTTCACTTAGAAATAAGCTTTTGCTTTGATGGGCATGCAAAATCAGAGCAACTTCTTGTCTTGTTTCCTTCTTTATCTTAGATGCTAGGAAGCTCAGATCTCTGCCTTATATGTAATCTAAGGAACGTTCTAATGGTGATTAAATTATATGTATTTTCTCTGCCTTGTTTTCCATTTAAAATTCCCACTGGAGGAGTGTCATTTAAATGAGCCACTTGTAGAATTTGGGGAGAGGTTAAAATCTGAGGATACTCATGAGAAGAGCGGTACAGCGTTTCCCCTTTGTGTTTTCAGCTGCTGCGCATGCTCTGCTTTACGGTCCTTCTCATGTCCTTCAAGTAGCTGGTTGTGCTATCTGAGCAGTCCTGCTCCGGCTGCCCAGTCACATCATAGATCTTCTCATACCATGGCTGTTATTCACCACCACGGACTACATTTCTAATATTACCAGGTTCACACACATAAAACTTTAAAGTTAGATAGCTCTACACATTTCTCTTATTACTTTTTATGTTCAAATCCACTAATATGAAAAATTTCAAAGCCATTTTAAATTAGAATTAATTCAGACAGATACGATTTGTGTTTGTAGTCTGATTTCAGTTGCTTCAGAACTATAGAGGAGGGTGCATAAGACTGGACCCATTTCAACTGCCTGGCTAAACTCAGAATCATTGCTTTGCTTTCTACAGCTTCACCTTTATGAACCAAACATGACCATTTGGTATAAAGATTTACCAAAGTCAAAAGTTCTTTTGACCTTTGCCCAAATATCCTTGAAATGCAAATTAAAAATAAATGTATGAGGGCTGGAAGGATGGCCTAGCGGTTAAGAGCGCCGACCACTCTTGCAGAGGACCCGGGTTCAATCCCCAGCACCCACATGGTGGCTGAGAACTGTCTGAAACTCCAATTCCAGGAGAACTCCAGGTCCAGGGGAATCCGACACCCTCTTCTGCCTTCCGCAGCATTGCATGACATGGGTGCACAGATCTACATGCAGACAGTACATTCATATACATACAAAAATAAAATAATAAAAAAATAAATGTATGAGCAAAATAAAATAAAGGAAGAAGAAACTAGCAATAAACTCTGGCTGTGAAATTTATAATTTCTGCAAGAAGAATCTGACAAGCATAATTCATAGTCCTTATATATGTCTGAGTCTGAGTATGTAGTAATTCTGTTTATGGAAATTAATTCTAATAAATTATTAGAGGCATCCAAAAGGGAGGGGGAAGAGAGAGAGAGAGAAAGAGAGAGAAGCAGCACACAAGGTTTCATTGTATTGATGTTTATAATACCACAGTTCCAGCTGCAGCTTATGAGGCATCCATATCAAATCTGGTATATATCCATGGGTTGATACTCAATGACAACAATTCTGTTCAATAAACAGTGTTGTTTCGATGAATAATTTTCAATCTGCTTGATATTTATTGCTATTTGATTATTGCTGTTATTGTAGGGTTGGACATTTTGCTTTAAATACCTTATTTTCCAAAGGCACAGATGGATGTGTCGCTCAGAAATCAATATTCTTTACTTAATTATACTAAACTTAAGGAAGTTATTGTGTTGTTCCTCAATGCCTTGGACTTGGCATGACGGGAGGGAGAATGAACACTCCTCAGTGCTTGTTGTCTGAGAGATTATCACATGTACTTCATGGTGAAGTCTACAAAATAATCTGAATCCTGGCTTGGCATTGTCATTAGCTTAAGGATAAAAATAGGCTCTCAGTCACTTTCTAAAACTGGATATTCTTCCTATCCACATCAGCCCACTGTGTAGGAAGGTCAGAGTACACAAATCCTTGCTAAATATTTCCTGGGTATCCTGGGGGGTTTCTACACCAGCAGACTCCCCTAAGGGACTTGCCCAGCTAGAGTAGCCAGGGTCCTGGCCTCTCCTGCTGGGGAAACTGCTACCACTGCCCTGCTTCAGCAAAACCCCTGTTGAAAGGTACTGGGAGAGCTGATCCTTGACCCTGAGGCGCTGTTGGCCAAGTCTGCAGGAGACACAAGTTCTGAATCTGCCAACACCTCCAGAAGATTTGGAACTAGAGCTTTGGATTTAAGGAAGCAACTTCTGTTCCTTCTATTCTCCTTCTCCTTCCCCTTCCCCTTCCTTTTCTTCTTCCTCATTCTTTTTTTTTTTTTTCTTTTTCACTGGTAGAGTTGTAACTCAGGGCCTTACCAATGCTAAGAAAGTTATGTTTCCAGCCCGGTACAGTATTCTTGGGAAAATGAGACATACACAGAACTAAGTGGATGAACCATAAGTCCAAATAAAGCACATCTGTAATGACAGCTTTGATCAATAAACAGAACCTCTCAGCATGCACCCTACTAACTCCATAGACTATTGTTGCTTTTGTGATAGCTAAACTTCATTGGCAGTGAGACTGGATTTCTAATTACCAAATAATAACCATGAAAACCTAGCTCTTATCTATGTCCATGAGGATGATTCTAGAAAGGTTACCTGAGGGGGAAGTCCTAGCCAGAATGAAAGTGACAGTATCCCATAGTTCGGAGTTCTAAACTGAATACAATGTTGAGTATCAACATTCATCATTCTGCTTCTTTTTTAAATATTTTAATTTATTTTTACTTTTTTGCATATGAATGTTTGGCCTGCATATATGTAAGTGGACTCATGTTGTGTAATGCCCGTAGATGCCAGAAGAGGGCATCAGATCCAGTGCAACTGGACTTAAGGACTGTTGTCAGCATCAATGTGGGTGCTGGAAACTGAACTGAGGTCTTCTGTAAGAGCGGCTAGTGCTCTTGACTGCTGAGCCATCTTTCCTGTTCCTATCACTCTGCTTCTTGACTGTAGATGCCATGTGACCAGCTGTCTAGTTTTCCTTCCACCATGCCTTCCCAGTTGTGATAAGACTATACCTTTTAACTGAATCAAAATAATCCCTTAAGTTGCTTTTCTTAGCTATTTTGTGACAGTAAAATAACTAAAACAGCTAATTTTTGAAATTCATATAGATGAAATTAAATAGCATATTAATAATACTACTGTTGATGGACACTTCCACATTTCTAGTTTGGATTCCTTATGAGTCAAGTTGGCATTCTTTCTTTTTTTAATTATTGATTGATTTATTTATTATTTTTTATGTGTATGAGTGTACTATCAGCATGTAGGTTGGTGCACCCGTGTTGTGCAACGCTGCGGAGGTCAGAAGAGGGCATCGGATTCCCCTGGGACTGGAGTTAAAGATGGTTCTTAGCCGCCACATGGGTGCTGGGAATCAAACCCTGGTCCTCTGCAAGAGCAGTCAGTACTCTTAACTGCTGAGCCATCTCTCCAGCCCCAAGCATTCTTTCTTTTACTCATCCATTTTACTTTCAGTAAAAGCTTCTTCCTCTTACCCTACTCCCCGCAAACGCATTGTTATTCTAACTACAGATACCTTTCACGGACATAAGTTTCAAACATGAGAAATCATTTTAGTAAGTATGACCTTTAAAATAGCCTTCTGGGAATATGTCTGCCTTATGGGCTTGAGTCACATGCAACTGATCAAGAATGGAGGAGGTCAGGCTGGGCAAGACCTAGAGTGACCAGCTCTGAGAATCCCTCCAAATTGTCCTCCCATCTTACAGCGTGGGCTTTGGTGGGTCTCCTTCATCCATGGGTGTACTGCCCTCCTCAGGACCTAAAAAGGTATTAGAACTGGGATAGCTATCATTCTGGCCAGGACTCCTAATTTTTACAAAATGTCGGTACAGGTTCGCACACACAGCCTTGAGCTATGCGATGCTACTGATTTATTTTATTTATTTAACAAATGTAATAAGGGAGGAAAACATTGCAAACAAAGTTAGTCTGTCCTTTATAGCTGTGGCATTCACACCTTATCTTGGGTAAGATCTGTAGAGCAATGAGATTTTCTGCTGTTGCATAAAATAATGAACAATTACAGTTAAACTTATTAAGCAATTACTATCTGAATAACTGTTACCTCCTGACATATGAATATGATATACTCTCCAGTAGGTGCATGAGGGATATGCCTTAGGCCCACTTTCCATATAAAATGTTTGGTAAGAAGTCTATGCAGCCTTCTTGTGGCCACTCCACTAGGACATGGTAGAGTCAATATTTAATGGTGGATTTGTGTCTCCTTAGGGACCACAGTCCTGCCCTCTTTGTTTCATTGCTCTCTACTGTGAAACGCCTAATAAAATGACTCTTTTTTAGTCATGACATCTAATGATGCCATGCACAAGGCTCCCCCTGTAAGGGGGATACAAGACTGCATCTAACAGTGAACATGGCAAGTGTTGTTTGCACGAGTTAGGTGTATTGATTTATCATGGCTCTGAGCTCTTTCTGTACCTACCTTCTGTGTTGTAACATGGATGACAACCTATGTGTTCATGCCAGGGTTGAAGGAGGCGGAGCCCATATTAATGGGATCAAAGCATATTCTCTGCAGAGCGCCACCAACAGGCCTTGCCTATGCTGACCCTGCAACAAAACACAGTCAGGTGGCAAACAATAAACACGGGATGATTTCCAACTTGACTTCAAGTCCACTGTCATCCTATGTAGCGAATGATCCTCTTCACCTTCTCAGGAACAGAATGACCAGGGGGAAGCTCTTTCACCCTTCTATTGCTCCAAGAGGAAGGCCACAGGTCTTTCTTCTTGGAGATTGATGACTGCAATTTGTCTTTCAGGAGCTTCCACCCAGGCCTGAGCAGCAGCAGCTGGGCCAGAGAAGCCTTCCTGATGTTAGCAAGTCAGCAGATCGCTTCTAGGCTGGCTGTGCTTCAGCGCCTTCCCGTTAAATACTGTATTGATTTTATGGCCTTCTTACTTATATGCAGCCTAGGACCCTAAGCCAGCTAGAATAGGAAAATGAGAAAGGTCTAATGAGCAGAGCAGCCCAGCAGGTTTGCACACACAGCCTAAAGCTATCTGATGCTACTGATTTATTTTATTTATTTAACAAACGTAATAAGACATAGATGCTTCTGGGATGACAGAGAACTCAGTGGGAGGAGAGACCTAGCGCTGAATCAGTGGGCATGAGCATTCAATTTATGGGAAACAGAAAAAGAAGTTGCATTAAGATGGTGCAGCAAGGGGATTAAATTTATGGGAAAAAAGAAAAGATGGGCTTGCATTAAGGAACAACAGTGTGTCAGCTGGATGGCATTCTGTTCCTCTTGGTAGGCCTCTGCAGCCACCCCCTGCTCTCACCTAGACAGCTGAGGTCACCTCCATGCATCACTTTATGTCTCCCTTAATTAATTCTCCATGCAATTGTCACATATCTTTGGGTTGTTTTCATTGTGCTGTAGTGTTTATAATGTAAACGTTACCAGTTCAGTTACTTTAAAGGATATAATTCAGTGGTATTAAATACATTGGCAATATTTTATAATAATCGCTACTAATTCCATTACTTAAAATTCAATCTCTAATTTATTACCCACAAAGGATAATTAATCAGTCACCAATCCCCTCCTGCAGCCTTCAGCAAGGCAACCACTAATCTGATTCAAGTCTCTATGGATTTGGCAATTCTGGATATTTTACATAAGCCAAGTTGCATATGAGATATGGCTGTGTATCTGGCATTTTCTCTTAAGGTAAATATAATCAAAGTGTGCCCATATTGTAGTATGGAGAGGATAAAAAGAAAGTGAAGGAGGTGCTGAAGAGACGGGCCACCCTTGTAGAGGACTTGGCTTAATTCCCGGTACCCATGTGGCAGCGAGCAACCTCTGCAACTCCAGTTCTAGGGGAATCTTATGCCCTCTACTGACCTCCTTGGGAATTGCAGGACACAGGTTTCACTTACACATATGCAGACAATACACTCTCATACATATGAAATAAAAATAATAAATAAAATATTTTAAAATTTAAAAACATAAGAAATTTGGAACTTCATACAGTCATGGCTGGAATGTAAAATAGTGTAGTCACTGAAGTTAGGCATCTCCTTAATAAGTTAAACATTCAGTTAACACAAGACTCCCAAATTTCCCTTCTAGGTTATATGCCCAACAGAACTGAAAACACAAACAGAAGCTTGAACGTTCATAGCAACATAACTTATAATAGCCAAAATGTCAAAACAACCTAAGCACTTACCAAGCGGTGACTAAGATTTGTGCACATCCCTGCACAGGAAGCATTCCATACTTGCGTTTCTTTCTCTTCTAGCCCTCCAGTGGATTTTCATTGACTTTTATGGGAATTTGGAATGTACCATTCATAAAATACAGATCATCTGGTTGTGCAGGCTTATCACTGGGCTTGTAATGAGACAGAACATCACAAAGAGGAGCTACTGAGGGAACTGGCGACAGCTGTGAAGCAAAGCAAGAGACACTTGCTCAATCTAATGACTCCCTTCCTTCCGCAAGGCCCCATCTCCTATAGGTTCGCCACTCCTGAACAGTGCCTTCAGCCAAGACTAAGTCTTTAACAGAGCTTTGGAGGATGTTTCCAAAATAGAGAATTGGAAACTATTTAGCAGCTTAGATTCCTGACACAAATCGGACCACTCTGGAGGACTCTGTGCTCAATGAGATTTTCTTCCCCCTGGCTTTTCTACCGGTCCCTTGGGGATTTTCGCATATGGGAAAATTGGGGCAGCATCTGTTCTGTGTGTATGCTGTCAGCCAGGATGTTCAAACAACTCTCGTCTGCGGTGTCAGTTACTTCTAGAAGACCCACTGTCCTCCTCTGGATGGCTTATGCTTCCTGATACAGGTATGAGTACATTTTGCCTTCATAGCTTCTTCACTGCATTCTGAGTTTCCCTGTGGAAGGCAGAATTCCCAGTGTCTCTTCTTTACCTTTCCACCCCTCCATGAACTCAGCACCTCCAACAGAACTTGACATTTCAGTATAAACTTGGAAAACGTTTGAAGAATAATGAACCCACCTATCAGTCAATAAGTAACAGATGACCAAATAGAGAATGAGTAGCACCGGGGAAGAAACAGATGTCACACATAGCGGGGAGGAACAATCACGATGAGCAGACGTTGCTCAGAAACTGAGCAAAGGCAGTACTTAAAGTAAGACTAAGAAGGAGGTAGAAGGAGCCATCACACATCTTTCTCCCTTATTCTCTTACTGAAGAGTATCTCTTCACGTCTGGAGTCCAGCCAATCACAAGGGCTGCTCTTAAACTCGCCCCAACCAAATAGTGCGTTATCACAGATGAGACCGTAAGCTTGGGAAAACAAAAGAGCAAGACTCCGAATCCTGGTTGTCTGCTGATGAGCTGATTGGTCTGGGTAAGCTTTTAACATCTCAGTCTGATGGCTGAGTGACAACTCAATGGCGTGATGACTTTGTTGACATGAAGTACACTGCTGTCTCTTCTCAGACTTAAGACTGGTATTCAGTCTCTACTGTCTCCCACATTTTCCCCAACTCGGGTTTTGCTGCAAGAGGTCCTGTTTCTTTTTACTTCCTGCCATCAGAGGATTTGCTGATAGTCACCAGCTCTTATTCATGACTAAATCTTCCAGCTTTCATTTGGCCTTTACTTCATTTTCAAGTATGTTCATGTTATTATGGTCTCTGTTCTGGGTTTTCTTTTCCACGAAGCCGCCTACGAACAGAATAGTACATAGGAGAGGGAAGGAGTCCCTTGCTCAACTCCCTGGGAGCAGTAGTAATTGGGACACAAATGTGCTTCCACCTTTTCCCAGAGCAGGAACTGCTCTTTGTCTTCCTGAGACTCGTGTCCCTATAAAGGTTTGCCCACCTCATCAATTTTTTAAACTACATGATCATTTGAAAAAGCCCAACTGAACAGCCTACCAGATGGTGGCTTTGTATGTTTTGTCCAATTTTGTGCATTGAAAATATGCCCTCAGCCATGAATTAAGATGCTATACTGATAAGCCAGCCAGACCATCCACCAGAAAGGAGAAAAGATCCATCCGAAGGTCACTCAGTGGCTCAGTAGCTAAGCCAGGCTTCAAGGACATGAATTCAGCATTCTCGGTGCTCTAAGAAGTCTGGGGATTTCCAGTCTAGTTCCTGCAAAGAGAAGACTGGGGAAAAGAGAAAAGACAATAGATATATAGTCACACAACAGCTCTCTACTTAGAGACTAGCCACTTAATGTTATGACTCAACATTTTTATGAGTAAAAAAGGAAGTAAAAATTTATACTGGATAGGATTGTGGTAAGAATTAATTACCATAAGGTTTAAATAAGATTATATGTGTAATATATGTATATTATTGTCAGGTACCTAACTTTTTGAGTGCTAATAATAGTAATACAAATAGCTAATACTTTGTCATAATTATGAGAACCTGTAGAGGCTCTGCATGACTATAGTTGATTATGAATTGTATTCAGCTTGGGTCGGTATCTCAATTCTGTCATTCAACGACTGAAAGATGGTAAACAAGTTACATTCCCTTTCTTTCAATTTCTCTCAAGTGGAAACAAGGACTCTTGCTTTGTTCTTGGAATTGTAGCCACGTCCAAGGAAAATTATAGTTATTAAATTACCCTCTGCTCTTTCAAGCGTTCTTTAAAACAAAATGCTAGTTAGGTTCTGATATTCAGCCCTAAGCTCAGAATGAGCTCTTCTTTGATAGTGTTGCTAGATGAGGTGATGTCTTGGGTAGCAAAAGAGAAAACTCTGCCCCTGTTATATATGTTAAACTTACAAAATAGGTCAGGTGTATTTCCATTGTCAAAAACAATGGGAAGGAGAAAAAACACATTAGTACTAGTCCCGTAATAGCTATCCTCCAAAGAGTTGACAAAGGTGACTTGTTATTAACATTGGTGTTATTGCTTCTGCAGGCAGAAGGCTTGCCTGCCCCTCCATGTCTCCTCCGAGGCACACTGTGGCCTCAAGTTCAGCCTGGCTCATGGCCCTCCATTACTGCTAATGGGGGGAACTGACTGGGGTGGGTGAACCGCCATTTGATTATTCCATTTTTTAAGAAAGTGTGTCCCACAGTCATATCAGGCGCCCTGGCCTCCCACAAGAGCCCCTTTCTACTCTCCTTTTAAATGGAATACCTAGGCAGAAAAATTACTTCTTTGAACACTCTTTTCTCTTTCTCCAGTGTGGTGAAATAAATGGCTTGGAGTCTGGAGGCATAGTTTACTGACTTCATTTAAATTGGACTGGAGGTGATGCTGTTTACACAGCTGGTTCTGTACAGTGTCTGCTTGCCAGCTCCTTGCCATATAATGTTAGGTGAACTCCAAGTCACCAAGTCCCAGGGTCCTTATTAGGAACAGTATGTCTTTCCTAACATTGTTGGTCTAAACATGTGTGAAAAGAATGAAAACAGAAATGGTCAGTGAGATTACGTTGGAGCAAAAAAAAATCAATGAGCCTGGACTCAGAATACTAGAGTTCAAGTACTGAATACAATTACAGGACTAAGGATTAATTACCAGACCCTCTGAGTGCCTTCATTCTCCTTCCAGATGATGGGGATACAGTAGTGTTGAGAACAGCAAGGCCTCTGTTTTCTGGATTGTTCATGAAAATGGGGCCGGACCGACAGCACAGAAAAATCAGTAAATGTATAATCAAGGTCCTAAGACAAGCTCCGAGAGAGACAAGGCAGCAGGTATTGGAGAAGGATGCTGAGCCTGACTGTAGACCAAGTGGCCAGAACAGTGTTCTTAGACGGAGGCATTAGGCCAGCATAGTTAGACAGGAGGCGTTAGGCCAGCATAGTTAGACAGGAGGCGTTAGGCCAGCATAGTGTCCTTAGACAGGAGGCCTTAGGCCAGCATAGTGTCCTTAGACAGGAGGCGTTAGGCCAGCATAGTGTCCTTAGACAGGAGGCGTTAGGCCAGCATAGTGTCCTTAGACAGGAGGCGTTAGGCCAGCATAGTGTCCTTAGACAGGAGGCCTTAGGCCAGCATAGTGTCCTTAGACAGGAGGCCTTAGGCCAGCATAGTGTCCTTAGACAGGAGGCCTTAGGCCAGCATAGTGTCCTTAGACAGGAGGCCTTAGGACAGCATAGTGTCCTTAGACAGGAGGTGTTAGGCCAGCATAGTATCCTTAGACAGGAGCTGTTAGGCCAGCATAGTGTCCTTAGACAGGAGGTGTTAGGCCAGCATAGTGTCCTCTGACAGGAGGCATCAGGCTGGTGTTTGAAGGATGCTCATGCCTGTCCATTTCTTCTAGCATAGATGTTCTGCAGATCCAACCAGTCACCATTAAAAATAAATCCCACATCCCTCCCCAGAATTCCATTGGCTCAGGGTAAGGATTGGGCAGGAGGATAGGCCTCCCAGGTCTTCCAGTGTACAACTGTAGTAGATGGAAAGTAGCTGAAGTTGTGACAGAAGAGTGATCATAATCATGGTCACATTAGAAAGAAATAGCACTTTGTTTTCTGCTTCATGATGGTGCATATTAAATGCTCACCAAAAAGCGAGTGATTTTGAAAACAATTTTTATGACAACTTAAAGTTTTTAAACAACATCCTACTTTGGGACTGTGCAGGTGGCCCAGCAATTAAGAGCACTGGCCGTTGTTGCAGAAGAGCCCAGTTAAAATACCAGCACCCAAATGGTGGCTAACAACCGCCCATCCACAACTCTAGTTCCAGGGGATCAGACACCCTCTTCTTCTGCGTTTCACAGGAACTACATGACACAGGTGTGCTTATACACATGCAGGCATAACACTCAAACAGAAAAAATAAAAATGACTGAATGGATTAAAAAATCCTACTTCACCATTTCTCGTTGACTCTTATGGGGTAACATATCTTTTAATGTATCTTAAGTCTACTTGGACTGCCAAAATTTCTTTCCTTGATGAAGCTAAATGGATTGGATTGAATCTTATATCATTTAGGGTTACACAAGGCATTAGTACAGACTATTTGCATTTGGCTTTTCATGGAACATGTGACTGTTCAGAGTAGAAGTGGCAGTGTCCTATTTTGAATCCATGGATGGGTTTATTCTCACAGTCATACCTCACCAACTCAGAAGAAGTAGGCATCTCTAAAACTCAGCTCACTTAGATTTATGTTCAGGAAATTTGTTCCTTTTAAGCCTCAGTGTACCATGGGAACAAGAAAAGCAAGATTTCTAAGAACTGCTGTAAAAACAGTTCTGAACATGCTTTGTACACTTTCAATATGTGAGTCTCAGATGCATGCATGCATCTAAATCACCTGGAGGATGGCTTACACACTTGCTAGGCTCTGATCCCCAGAGTTTCTGCTTCAGTAGGTGGAGGACGGAGGCTGAAAATGTAAATTCAGAGCAAGTTAGCAGGGGATGTTGCTGCTGATGGCATCCTGACGGTTTTGAGAATCAGCTATGAAGTGTAGATGGTTATAAAGAATGCTTTTCAAATAAAAATAAGCTACAGGTTTGGGAGGACATGGATGATTCCTCTCTCTCTCTCTCTCTCTCTCTCTCCATATATATATATATATATATATATATATATATATACAGAGAGATAGATAATATATACATATATATTATCCCCTCTCACTCTCTCCCCTCTGTCTTCAGGATTCCATTCATTACGATGTTATTCCAAGTGAAGTTGTCAAGGCAAACTCTTGCCCTGGGGACCATGGTCCCAAGCAGCCACAGGTCTCTGGGTTTACGAGTCAAGGGAAGGCACCCTGGATCAGCCACTCTTGCCCTTTTCTGGCCCCAGGAAGTCATGCAAAGGCTTTTCGGAAATATCACCATTTGATATCTGACCCCGGAACCAATGGCATAAAAAACACGGTACCATATATATCCTGGGAGGACGTCTTGGTTCCAACACAGACAAACTGTGTCTTCAGAGAGCCTTTGTCCTTCCAAACCACAGTTGGCTAGTTTCAGGAGCATGGAAACAATGGCAACCATAGACCTCACGGTGTTTCTGCGGGGCCAGGGGAGGGACGACTTTGGCTCAGAAATGGAAGGGATGGCCGAGAAAACCAACTCCTTTCTCGCCTTCCCTTTCTGTCTCTTAGAGATGATATGTATCAGTTAAAAACTCTGAATTCTATCTCAAGAAACATGCAGACATTTACCAATACTATATAGAATTGATGTGTTTTCCCATCTCATTCTTCTATGCATTCTGAATAAGTAACTGCTGCCTCCCTGATGGACCATCTCTCCTTTATAGGAAGAGTAAGAAAACTTCAGTTCCTTTAACATATGATCCTCCAGCAAGGGTCTTAATCATTTGATGGTTCCTAGAATTGAGCTGGAGCCTTACTCACAGAAAACAGTTGATCAGGAGCTCCATGGATAGAGAAGTAGAAGACATTATGGGATGGGATGGCAGGAAATGAAGATGCTAAGAAAGAGGCGCAGGAAGTAAATCTGGGCATACATAAATGGATGGGATTATCATGTGCTCCAACATTAGTTTACTCTGGTCTTAAACCCATAGGTCAGGAGCTAAAAGCTTAAATACTTTCAGGGTAGGAAAAAAGAAGGCCAGTAAATAAAACAGGGCTAAAATAAAACATATAGAAATAGTGTGAACCAAAGTAGGTTAGTATGTGCAGTATAAAAACACTCAGTTTGAAAATTAAATACGTAAAACAAGTTTTAAAACTAAATTTGGCTCAAGGGTAGCAGAGTGTGTTAAATAAGATACTTAGAATTATATCCTGAAATGAGGTTTATTTTCAAGCAGACTGAACTTGGATTTATTAATGGAAAGAAAGGAAGGAAGACTCTTGGGATCCAGAGGGACTCAGGGAACACGGAAGGAATACCTCTCAGAATGAGGACTCTTATGTTCCTAATTGCACAGGTCATAACAGTGATCCTTTAGCTGACATGTACATAGTGTCATAACGAGTTCTTTTTTTAATTTTTTTAATTTATTCTTTATATGTATGAATGTACTGTCTGCATGTAGGTCTGTGCACCCGTGTTGTGCAATGCCATGGAGGTCAGAAGAAGGCGTCAGATTCCCCTGGAACTGGAGTTAAAGACAGTTCTCAGCCGCCATATGGGTGCTGGGGATCGAACCCAAGTCCTCTGCAAGAGCAGTCGGCGCTCTTAACTGCTAGGCCATCTCTTCAGCCCCATAACAGAGTTCTTTCATTTTAACATGCATGTAGGGTTTTTACACATATGTTCATAAGTCATTAAGTCTCCCAAGTTCTTTGAATTGTTGAGAAAAATGCTTCTTGTCCTGACTATCATTACAGACATGAAACAAAATATGGTGTCTTCAACTGATCTGTAAGATTTTTTAATGCTCACTGCTCTACAGTCTTTTCTGTTGTCATAAAACTCTAACAGAAATAAATTTGGGGGAGGAAATTTGGGGTTACACTCTCAGGTTGCTCATCATTGAGGAAGTGAGGAAGAACCCAGGCCGGAACTCAAAAGGGTACAACCATAGAGGAATGCTGCTTGCTGGCTCACTTGCAAGCTAATGCTCAGCTTTCTTTCTTTTTTTTTTCCCCACAAAATTATTTTTTTATTGTTCTTAAACTTTTTCCATAAATCTTACATCATTTCTCAATTGAATCTAGAGTCACTTCCCTTTCCATGTCCCCCACCCCACCCAGGTCCCTATACTCTGTCATACATGTCCTGCATCTTTTTCTGAGTCTTTCCAGAGTTTTTTTTCCCAGTTCTTTTGTTGTTATTGTTGTCTCCTACTTGTATTGCTTCAGTATATGTACATATATACATAGTTATATATATATACATATAAATATATATACATACATACACATATCACTTGAATTGGAGGACTTATTGTTTATCTAAAAAATGTTATATAGGATATGCTGAAGAGGCAGAGGCAGGAGGATCATGAGTTCGAGGCCAGCCTGGACAGCTTTCTTTCTTTTTTTTGTTTTCTTTTTTTTTCTTTTTTTTATTATTTGTTTATTTTTAAGGGATTATACAATATAATAACACAGTTGTTTGCAGATAACATTGCTTTTACTCAGTTTGCCATGCAATTAGGTAATTGGTGCATTTTGCAAGTATCTATGTCCAAATTTTGAACAACCCAAGGTTCCCATAGTCCAATTGGAGAAGCTTGTATGCACAGGCATGTTGATCATTTAGGAGTCCAGACTATATTCCTCTAGTCTCATGATTCACCCCTAACTCTCCGCAGCCCTTACATTCTACCACACCTCCTCTTCCACAATTTGTTCCCTAGGCTTTGGGAAAGGGGCACAAATGGGTGAGAAGAAAACAGTCTACTTTCTTTGGAGTTGTCATTTTGGACTCTAGTCTGTTCAGGTTGTTTCCCTTCATGGGTTGACAGCTTTTCCAGTGATATCTTTTTAGTCATACTAACAAGCACAAGCAATTGGATGTACAGGCATTTAAGCAATACCAATTATTATGTCAAGCTAAGCTGTGAGCATAGACACAGATGCTTGGATGGTATGCTAATCTGCAAACTGTAGTTTCTCTATAAAGGGTAACAAGGTCTTACTGTGGCTTATAACATCTCCTATCCACTAGAGGACATAAGCTTGTGGCATCCACTGTGAGTTATTCCTCCAAGGAGAGAGCTAATAGCCAATTAGATTTGGGATATATATAGACACGTGGCTGCCACTGTTGCACAGTATCTCCAGGCTGTTGAGGTGTACAGCTTGCTTTCTTATGCAGACTCAAAACACCTGCCTAGAGAGGGTGCCTCCAATAGTGGGCGGGGCCTCCAACAGTGGGCGGGGCCTCTCCATCAATTAACAGGACCACCCCAGACATGTCCACATGCCAATCTGACAGGAAGTTCCACAGCCGATGCTGTTTCTCAGGTGACCCTAGGCTGTATCAAACTGACAAGTAAAGCTAAGAATACTAATTGTCAGATTTGAATAAAAAACCCAAACCATTAATTTGTATGCTTGCATTGTTGGTGTTCAGAGGTTGATTTGACACATGAATTTCCTTTTCCAAGGGCTTCAAATAGACTTAGGGTCTGAGTAATGAGTGGGGTGAGGGTGGGGGGACTAAAATGCTTTCATCCACTAAGTTATCCTTAATCTGGCTCCTGCAGCATGGTGACATTCCAGGGCCTTAGCAAGAAGACAGTGGGGGTGGTTAATAGAAGCATGGGTCCCAAGGAGCTCAGGGTCAACAATCTAGCCATGAGATTTGCACTTTTTTTGGGGGGGGTATTTTTCAGATGGGGTCTCCCTTTTAGTCCCAGCTGGGCTGGAGCTCACTGTGTAGACCAGGCTGGCCTTGAACTCACAGAGATCCACCTGCCTCTGCCTCCTGAGTGCTGAGATTAAAGGCGTGTGTCACAACACCAGGCTGAGATTTGCACAGTTTGATTATATTGTCAGCTCTAACTCCATTAGTGTCACATACCTTTCAAACAGCTTGATCTCAGCTGTGCTCTAAAGCTTAAATCCCCAGGGATTAAAAGCATTTGCTGTTGACTCTTTTGGCTGTGCAGAATGGGCAAAGCAGGAGCAAGAAGATGCTTTGAGAAGTGGGCAATGGTCAATCTGTGATGAGAAAAAGAACACTATCACATAGTAAACCATGTCTGCTGACCCAGGATTGAGCAGACACCAGAAGTGCATCCATTACACCTCTACTAGAAAGTCTAATCCAAGCTACCTTGACAAAGAAAGGGAAATCATTATCTCAGTTGAAAACAGTCGATAGCATGCAGGGACAACATAATTTTGAAGCCTTAGCCCTTATTAGAAGAAGGGAAGTTAGTTCTCATTTCTAAAGTCCCGGGACCCAAACCCATAGTGAAAGGATAGCTCAAGGCTTTGTAACCCCTGCCCAGGACAAACATTGTTCCTGCTGAGTTAACAATCTTCTGAATGGCTTTGGTGTTCTGAAGTCAGAAACAGCCATCATGTAGCTGTGTCCTAAGACATTATAGACATTATAGGACATGTGTTAACTCATCCCTCCCTTTGAGGTATCTTTTGGGATAACTTTGGGGACTGCTTGTGATGGTAGATCGTAGGTGTCCCCTTGTCCATCATAGATGTTTCCCTGCCTCAGATGTGGACAGAGAGAAGCAGATGTTGTGCAAAAGCTAAAGAGTACAGGTAACAGGAGGCTGAGTAGGGCTCAGGGCCCTGGAAATCAGGAAGCAAGCTGGGGAGAGAATTTGTCCTGGAGAAAAACAAGGTAGCAGGAGGAAGATCCGGTCCAGCTGCAAACCCTAGCTGAAAGCTTCAAGTGCATGCTCCATTATTCCAGTGACTTTTACTTACAAAACCCAGCACTGGAGAGAAAATGGTTAACAGTTTCAGAACAGTGACTTTGGAGAATTAAATTTAAAGTGAAGACCCAAATGTGATTGCACTGACTATATGTCATGAAGCCATAACAGAATGCAGAGGTACTGTTTCCAGAACCTCATCTCTACCAACCCTGCTGCCAGTCTACTCTCAGACCTGTTACCCTCCATTTTGGTTTTCGACAATATATGCTTGTTGAGCAACAGTAATACATTTTAGAATTATAACATAAAGTAAAAAAATAGCAATTTTCTCAGTGTTTTCAAATTCCTATTGTGGTACTCTTTGAGGTTCAGTAACAATAAATTAATATTTCCAGGAGTTTTCAGAAATTTCAAAATTATCATTAGTTTAAACATACTTTTAACAATCTTCACACACTTTTATGTGAATAGCTAAAATTCTATGTAAAGAGTAAATATGATAAATTTAGTGGTTGTGATGGTTTGAATGAGAAGGTCCCCCATAGGCTTCAAGTATTCAGACATTTTGTCCCCAGTTGGTGGTGCTGTTTTGGGAGATCTTAGAAGGTGTGGCCATGCTGGAGGAAGTACATCACTAGGGGGGCTTAGAGAGTACAGCAAGCCTTGCCAGCCTCCAGTTGCATGCTCTCTCTCGCTCTCTCTCTCTCTCTTTTCTGTGCTCGTTGGAAGATGTGAACCTTGGCTTTCTGCTCCAGCTCCTGCCACCACGCCTCCCACCACAATGGACTCTAATTCCCTGGAACTGTCAATTGTAAGCTCAAATAAACTCTTCCTTTTATTTATTTATTTTTTTATTATTTATTTAAACTCTTCCTTTTATAAGTTCCCTCAGTCATGGTAGTTTTTTAAACATTTTAAAAATATTTTTATTTATTATTTTTTATGTGTATGAGTGTATTGTCTGCATGTAGGTTGGTGCACCCGTGTAGTGCAATGCTGCAGAGTTCAGAAGAGGGTGTCGGATTCCCTCTGGAACTGGAGTTAAAGGCGGTTTTTAGCAGCCATGTGGGTACTGCGAATTGAACCTGGGTCCTCTGCAAGAGCAGATGGTGCTCCTAACTGCTGAGCCATCTCTCCAGCCCCAGTCGTGGTGGTTTTATCACAGCAACAGAAAAGTGACTAATACAGTTTTTGGTACTAGAGAATTGGCTGTTGGCTATGAAGAACTGACCATGTGGGTATTTGGAGAAATGTGGAAGACTTTAGAACTTTGGGCTAGAAAAGCTGTTGACTGATGGAAGAAAGCAGTGCTGAGAAAAAATGTATTTCCAGAGAAAAATAAGGACTTAAGCAGTAACTAGGATATTTTAGAAGAGTCTGGCTGGAGTTTGCCTACAGCCCAAATGCTTGCCTGAGGCTAAGTTGAAAAGCAATGGACTAATTCCTTTGGGGGAGGATATTTCAAGACAGCCTAATGTAGAAATGGTGGTGAGCCTATTAATGGTGAATATTATACAGATCTACAATGAAAAAGAGCAAATGGGAAATAGAGAAATGCAGAATGTACAGTTTGGATCAGAAAAGTACACTAGGAAGATTAATGTTGGAGCCAAAGGCAGGTGAAGGAGAGGTGCCATTCGCTAAAGAGATTAAAGTGATTAAGGAGAGGTCTAGAGATTTACAAGTAAACAATAGAAACAGTACCTTCAGGGCAAGACCACACCCAGCTAAGCCTCCAACTTTAGAAAGGAAAATACTGAATGGGTTTTTTACTCCAAGAAGTCCAAGGCAGAAAAAAAGCAATGAATGTGGTTGAAGTAGGCCAGGGTCCATCCCAAACTTGCAGCCAAACTCGGCAGTTTCATTCATGTGATGCTGGCTTTAGAGGCACAAAGGGTGCAAGAGTGAAGGGGTCATCAGTTCTTCCTTCATGGTTTCAGAGAGCCACTGAAGTCAGGCAGAGTGCAGCAGGGGTGTCCCTGCATAAAGAAGGCCCTGATAGGCCATTGCATGAAGCTGTGAAGGTGAAGTCTGGTTGGCAGTGGAGACCCCAAGAAGATATACAAGACGCCAGAGCTCTTTGCCAAGGAGAGCTGCATACAGGGAGTTGTATCAGCCTAAGAAAGAGATGTATGTTGCAAGCAAGGCTGGAAGAGCTGAGCCATCTAAGCCCTTTGGAAGTAAAGTCCCAGAAGTCGCACATGGAGCCGCTGGACTTGGTGTTTGCCCTGCTCATTTGTTGTCTTGTTTTGGTCCAGTATTTCCTTTTTATTTTTATTTTTTTTAATTTTATTTATTTTTCTATGTGTATGAATGTACTGTCTGCATTTAGGTCTGTGCACCCGTGTTGTACAATGCCGCAGAGGTCAGAAGAGGGTGTCAGATTCCCCTGGAACTGGAGTTCTCCCGGAATTGGAGTTACAGACGGTTCTCAGCCACCATGTGGGTGCTGGGGATCGAACCCAGGTCTTCTGCAAGAGCGGTCAGCACTCTTAACCACTAGGCCATCCCTCCAGCCCCAAGTATTTCCTCACTATGCCTCTATTCCTCCCTTTTGGAATGAGAATGTGTATTCAGTTCCACTGTATGTTGGGAGTACGTAATTTATCTTTTGATTTTACAGGAGCTTACAGTTAAGAGATTGGCCTGGGTCTCAGAAGAGACTTTGGATTGTAGACTTTTGAATATAATTGAGACTGGTAAAGACTATGGGGACTAAAAACATTTTGCATTTTATATGGTCATGAGCCCCCATATGGGGGCCAGGGTGTGGAATGTGGTGGTTTGAATGAGAATGTCCTCCATAGGCTTCAATATTCAGACATGTTCTACCCAGTTGGTGGTGCATACCTTTAATCCTAGCACTTGGGGGCAGAGATAGGCAGATCTCTGTGAGTTCGAGGCCAGCCTGGTCTACACAGTGAGTTCCAGGACAGCTGGGGCTACAGGGAAACCCTGTCTCAAAAAGACCAAAAAAAAAAAAAAAAAAAAGAAGAAAGGTGTGGCCATGCTGGAGGAAGTATGTCACTGGGGGCAGGCTTAGAGAGTACAGCAAGCCTTGCCAGCCTCCATTTGTTCTCTCTCTCTGCTTCCTGTGTGCATTAGAAGATATGAACCTTGGCTTTCTGCTCCAGCCCCTGCCACCATGCCTCCCAGCACATTGGACTCTAATTCCCCGGAACTGTCAATCACAAGCTCAAATAAACCCTTCCTTTTATAAGTTCCCTTGGTCATGGTGGTTTTATTACAGCAACAGAAAAGTGACTAATTCAGTGGTACTTTCAAAGAACTATGGTGTACAGAAATATTCAAACAATGAAAAATCTCCCAGAAAGATAACAGCTTCATGTTGAATCAAAAGTAGACCAAACCCATTAATGGACTTAATTTGCATAGAAAATGTTATACCTTGACAGAGCATTCAAAGAACTTATAGGAAGTATAATATATATGCATATATATATATATATATATATATACACATATATATGAGCTCATCAACATGTCTTTTTATGCTTACCCTTTATAGTTCTTTTATATATATATATGCATGTGTACATTGTAAGCTAATATCCATGTATGGAGATGAGGAAGAATGTGTAGCATGTTTTTTTTTTTTTTCCCTTTCTAAGATTAGGTAACCTTGCTAATATTAACATTCTACATCCATTCATTTTCGTATTAATTTTGTGATTTCACTTTTATTTAGAGCTGAATAATACTCTGTTTCATATAAGTGCCTTATTTTCTTCATCCATTCATATGTCTATGGACAACAAAGTCCATTCCATTTCCTCCTATAGTGACTAGAGCATCAATAAACATGGAGGCACAATCTTTATGGTAACATATAAAGTTCTCTGGATATATGCTTAGGAGTGAGATGGTTGGGTCATTAGGTGGTTCTACTTTTAATTTTTGAAGGAGACACCTCCAAACTGATTTCCATAATAACTGTATTAATTTGCTCTCCCAGAAGCAGTGACTACAGATTGTTTCTCCACACCCTCTCTAACACTTGTGGTTAAGTGTCATGATGACAGCTATTCTGATTGAGATGACATGGTATCAAGTAGTTTTTATTTTTACTTCCTAATGACTAGCAGGGTTGAGCACTTTAAAAAAAAAGTTATTGGTTATTTGTATTTCATTTTGTGAAAATTCTATCTGTTCAATGCATTCGTCCAATTGTTGATTGGCAGCTTTAGTTCCTTGATGTTTAATTTTTGCTATTCATTGTAGATTCTGGATATTAGTCCTTGTCTGAGGTACAGCTGGTACATGTTGGATTCATTGCCCTGCCCCTTCATAAGTACTGCAGGGATGGCTGTTGTTTCATGAAGCCTCCACAGCAGAAGGAAAAAGTACAAAACCTCACACCTTAACCTGTGGAATTGTGATACAACATGAGAATGTATACAAAGGCAGGTCCTTGTTTGCATGCAGTTTGTGGGGAGACTGACAACATTTAACATTTATACCTATCTATGAAGTAAAGGTGATGTTTGTATTATATATATATATATATATACATGTATATGTATATATATATTCATGTATATACTGGGAAAGTGATCTACTTAGGGTAATTTACATAGTCAGCATCATAAAATTTTATAATTTCTTTAAGGTAAGTATATTCAACATCTTTTTATTTTGCAATCTGTTCTTAAATCAATTGAGGTGGCCGGTGATCTTCAGTCCTGCAGATCTAAGGTTATACTTGACCTGGAAGTAAGATGGAAATAATTTTTACAAAAATCCATGGAAACTGGCTTTTGCATGAGAAGTAGTCTAATGAGAAGGTCAACATCAAAGCAAAGTTGTCCCTTTAAACCTGGAAACTCATTATATCTGGATACAATGTATAATATACATAATATAAAAGTTGCTAAAATGCAATACAAAGTCAAATTATAAAAAAAGTAATATTTCTTTTTACCTGCATGCAACTCTACTGTTAAAAGGTGAATCCCTAAACATGTTTTGGAATTAACCTATAATTTATTTTCAGAAGTCATAATTTTGGTGTATGTGTGGAGTTTATACATACATATTTGGGAGTAATATAAAATTAAAGGGAACAACAACAGAAAAGACTTGTTCAGAGAACTGGCTGAAATAGTAAACTTCTGCCCCAAACAGTAAACTTCTGCATTGAAAAATTAAAGACAGAGAAAAAGATGCAAGATGGCAGAATGCACATGCTCTGGAGGAGTTGGGGGCAAGAAAGGGGGAATGGATCTAAATTGATTAAGAAATGTTGTATGAATTGAATTGTGCAAAAGTTGAATGAAAAATTAAGAAAAAAAGTTTAGGCCAGTTCTAAGGAAGAGAGTGGGATCAACTGGTTAAAAAAAAATTTAAATAAACCCAAAGTCTCAAAATAACTGGAGGCTGAGAAGAAACTGGTTTATCTAGGAAAGACAAAGCATCTGTGATGCTTAAAGAATTTAAAACTTATGGGAAGAAGGCATCCCAGATTGAAGAGGTTGTTGAGAGATAACATGCTATCAAGGCTCTACATTCTATTAAAATCCTGGGGGTAATTCCAGTATGGAAATCAATTAGTCAGCCACAGAGGCTTCATCTGCCAAGGTCAGTAGTGTGTAAGGGTCTATTCATAGATGCACACTGAAAGCAACATTTTACCTCTGGGACCACACATTGAAAAACCAGGCCCAGCCAAGCCAGCATGAACAAAAGGCTGTAGAAATATGACTGTTCTTTTGAGAATAAAGTTCTAAAGAACATGTAAACAAATCCTGTTCTTCATGTGGGTAAGTACACTGTCTGCACAGAAGTTTGGCTTTTTCTGACTACGTTATTCAAGGTCTTAACATTCTAGTCTGTTCCAAAAATGAATTATTAGAAGAGAAGGAAGTAGAATTCAGTTGATTATTTTTTTTAAGGAAGCAATTTTATAGTTTGTGTTTCTTAGGAGGCACTTGCCTTTCTTTCGATATTGTTCTCTCTCTTTCATTCCCTAGCAACCTCCTCTTTCTGTGCATGTCTCTCTCTTCCTGACATTAGCCTCCTATTCACAGTGATGTTTTTCTTACATATGATAAATTCAAGGCTGAGCATGTGAATTCTAGAAGATCACTTGGATTCATGGGTTTGAATTTCAGTCTGGACCTTGGTAGCTGTGTGACTTTGGTCAATTGCCTTAATGGCCACTAGATTCTGTTTCCTCACCTACAAAGTAGATATCAAACAGTCTGTGCTCCCAATGTTTTTTTTAAATTTTAAAGTAGATTTTAAAATATTTTATTTAGTATTTTATGTGTATGAGTGTCATGCTTGCATATATGTAACTGTACCTGTGTCATGCAATGCCCAAAAAGGTCAGAAGAGGGTGTCAAGTCCCCTGGAACTGGAGTTATGGACGGTTGTGAGCTGCCATGTGGGTGCTGGGAATTGAACACCTGTCCTCTGCAAAAGCAGAGCAGTGTTCTTAACTGGTGAGCCAACTCTCCAGCCCTAAGTAGATTTTTCAGATAATATTTTAGCACACTGCCTTTCACGAGAGAACTAAATTCATATGTGCTGTATTTTCTGTGTATGCTTACTCCTACTCTATATTTTGAAAATTCTTGACCTTTTTTTTTTAGGATTAAGCCATTTATTCTTTCAGTTTTGACTTATTGAAATATCTGACGTAGTTTAGGGAGGAATCTATGCGAGGCCAGAGACAGGCCATTGCTCCTTAAGTGTGACTCGGTGGATTTGACAAGGCCATCCCTAATGTTGATGGGGGAATTAGAGTTCAAATGGCTCTGGGGATGATGGTGTTTTGAGTGGGAGAAATGAAATTCGGCATGCTTTGGTGCATGTGGTTTTAGAGTCATCTTCTCTCTCTTTGAAATTCTTCAAAAATTATTGGTGGATTGTGAAAATGGATTTGGAGATCATTATTTAAAGATTCTTCTGTACGAGAAAATATTCAGTACATTGAATGTTTGTTTCATAATAAAGCCCTATGGGTTATATACAACCTTATCAATAATGTATACATAACTTCCTTTTCCAGATAAGAAATTGCCACTTACAAGGATTGTTAACCAAGTTTATGGGTCAGAACGAGAATTCATAAGCTTGAGTCCGAGGATGTCTTACTGTTGAGTCTCTATCAACCTTCCCTACTTCAATCATTGTATGTGCTGTTTCTATTCCTATCCTGCCTTTATTGTGGTTGGGAGTTATGATTCATGTTGAAAGATTGTACCAGGGCTATTTCTTTAAATCTTGTTCCTCTGCTGTTAAAAGACGTTTCTTCAAGAAATTAAATGTTGGCATATGAACTAGCCCAACTGATGAGGAAAATATGCTGTCATGTCTATGTATACAGTTTAAAAAGACTCCACAAAGGATGTAGGGGTGGAAGAAGCAGATTTTAGCTTATCAAGTTATATAAAATGCTTGCAAAAATGCCTTCCTTTATGAACATATAAAAGGAGAAAACATATTAGCGTAATACTTATTCTTCTCAAAAGCAGGAAATACAGTCCAAAGTTTCTCTCAATATCATTTCAGTCTCTCATTAATATATTTTTTAAGAAATATGCATATGATATTTCTCTACTGGCTTTTATCCACAGCAACCCTGTGTAGAACAACCCATCTATACCTGACTCATCAACAGTGAATATCATAAAAGTTTGAGTCTTCGAGGATACATCCAAGTATATCTCTCTAAAGAAAGATGTAATTTATTTACCCCTCTCTGCAGTCCAGAGATGTCTTATTCTTGGTGACCTTTCTTTTCCTTATTGCTCAGTAGGTTCCTCCTTCAAATACTGTATACTGGAGTCTATGATGTCACAGTTGGTAGTAGATGGCCTTTCCTTTTGAGAGGGCAATTACCAATATCTAAATCTTTTATTTATTTATTTATTTATTTATTTATTTTTAATTTATTTATTTATATATCTATATTTATCAAATCTAGACCCATGTTCCCCCCATCCCCCCACCCCACCAGAGCTCATGCATTCTGCCAAACATGCTTTCCATCTCTTTCTCAGTCTTTCTCAATATTCTCCATGTGGAAGTTGACTGTTTTGAGCAGAAGTTCACTGTTTCAGTCAGTTCTTTGATGCAGTCCTTTCTGTTGTTGTTGTTGTTGTTGTTGTTGTTTCCAATATGCATCACTCCCAACTGCTTTGGACAAAAGCTCAAGGGGCCATGCAGAGGAAATACTTACAACTAGGTAATTGGCACTAGCATCCACAGATGAGGGATACCATTTGTCGTTTGTTTTTCTGGGACTGTGTTACTTCATTCAGCATGATGTCCTCTAGCTCCAGCCATTTTCCTGCAAAGTCATGATGTTGTCTTTCTTTACTGCTGCATAGAACACCATTGTGTAGATGTACCACATTTTCTCTATCCACTCATCAGTTGAGGGGCATCTGGGTTGGTTCCAGTTCCTTGCTATTGTGAAGAGAGCTGAAATAAACATGGCCGTGCATGTATCTCTGTGGTGGGGTGAGTCTTGAGGGTACATGCCTAGGAGTCGTATGGCTGGGTCGGATGGCAAGTTCATTCCAAGTCTTCCAAGGGTTCTCCACACTGCTTTCCATAGTGGCTGCACGAGTTTACATTCCCACCAGCAGTGGATGAGTGTTCCCCTTTCCCCATAACCTCTCCAGCATTTGGTATCATTTGTTTTCTTGATCCTAGCCAGCCTTATTGGAGTAAGATGATATCTTAAAGTGGTTTTGATTTGCATTTCCTTAATGATTAGTGATATTGAACACTTCTTAAGATGTTTCTCAGCATCTCTAACTCCTCACTTGTGAAGTCTCTGTTCAGCTCTTTGCTCCATCTATTGAGTGGGTCATTTGTTTTCTTTCTTCTTTGTTTTTTGAGTAGTTTATATATTCTGGAGATCAATGCTTTGCCAGATGTTTCTGCAGTGAAGGTTCCTCCCACTCTGTGGGATTTCTCTTCATTTCCTTGATTGTTTCTTTTGATTTACAGAAGCTTTTGAGTTTAATATCTAAATCTTTTTTTCTTTTTTTTTAATTTTATTTATTTACTTATTTATTTATTTTATTGATGCTTTATGTATTCATACATCATTTTCCAATTAAGTTCAGGCATATTTCCCTTTCCCTTCCCCCCACCCCACCCCATCCCAGATCATGCATTCTGCCATAATTGTCCTGCATCTTTCTCTCAGTTTTTTCATTTTTTAACAATAAGTGATAATTTATGAGTACAGGCATCCTTCATGTAAAACCAATTTGCAAGCAGTTGTGCCCAAACCCACACAGCCCATGGGTGAGTTTAATATCTAAATCTTTTATACCTTACCTACAAACCTCCTTTAATATACTCCATGTAATACATGCCCAGGTCAAGGTTATACTGGAGCCCCATTCTTCTTTTATCAATTCCAGACCCATAAATAGAATCTAATCACTAGTTCAATTGAGGAAATATTTATGAGTAGTACAAGGATAAGTCAAAATACTAATTAAATTTTGTGTCTGTTAAATGAAAATCACTGCAGAGATCTTGGTTGTGGTGAAGCACTCTAAACATTGTGTGTATGTGTGTATGTTGCTTTGGACAATTTTTTATTAATACATTTTGTTGGTAGTGGTTTGAATAAGTGTTCCCCAAAAGCCCCAAGTATTTGGACATTTTCTCCCCTGTTCTGGAGCTGTTTTAGGAGATTTTAAGAGGTGCAGCCTTGTTGGAGGAAGCACATGCCTCAGGTCTTTGAGAGCTCTTAGGCCATGCCAGATTTCTTGTCACTCTCTCTGCTTCCTGTGCCTGCTTGAAGATATGGTCCTTTAGCTTTCTGCTTCAGGAACCTCTGCTGACATGCCTCCCAGCCATAATGGACTCTCACCCCTTTGGGACCACAAGCTAAATAAACCCTTCCTTCTGTAAGTGCTGTTGCACATGATGCTTTATCATAACCACTGAATGTCCTTTGACAATCTCATCCATGTGTATACTGCACACTAGCTACTCTGCCTTTTTTTCCTGTCTTTTCTCTATCTCAAACTTGCCAGGTCCCCTTCTTCCCTACAAATCTCTTTCCTGTATTTATGGTTTTCATTTTGTTCAGTGTCCCACAGAGTTTAACTAGGGCCATTTCTGTGACCATGGGTTTGGAACTAATCACTAGAGAGCCTGTTCAGTTCACCAGTGTGTATACAACTGGGCACTCTGGCCCCCCTCTCCCAGAATCTGTTAGCTGCCATAAATGGTTCAGCAGTAAGGACCTGTGGTACAGTTTATTGTGTCCAGCTTCTATAGATTCAATGCCAATAGGCATAGCTGTTGTGAGTTCATGATTGACATGGGTATGCCGTACTGAGAAGACAGCATTTTGCAGCTCTTTTTTTTCTATCCTCCAGACATTGCATCCTTTCAATCCCTTCTTTTGCAATGCTCTCTGATCCATAAAGCTACAGAATAAATGTCTTATTTAGGGCCAAGACTTAAAACATCCTTTATTCTCAGTATCTTGTACAACCTTCCTTCTCTGCCTTCACCTCTGTTCCCTGTCACAGAGGCTTCTGTGATTAAGAACGAGACTAGTACTAGTCTTTGTCTGTGGATATAAACAGAGAGTGAGTGCATTTTGATGCTTTGTTGATTTAACTAAGCAGCAGTAGTTGGTGGTCCTACCATAGGACCTCAGACCTCCTCTGTCAAGGGTTTTTGACTGGGTTTACAGTTTAGGCACGGATTCTTCTCTTTTGTGCAGTGGCTCAAATCCAATCAGGGAGCATTTGGTTATATCCATAATAATCATGCTGCTGTTGAACCAATGGGCACTTCCTCCCTGGTAGATTAATACTGAAGTCCATAGAGTTGTCTACTTCAGAAGACTGTTGATGCCCTTAGTTCCCCAGCAACATTCATAGCAGTCCCTAGCACAAAGAAGGCTAGGCAGAAGGGAGGAGACTTTGTTGCTGTGATAAAACACCATGACCAAGGCAACTAATAGGAAGAAGAGTTTATTTGACTTAGCGTTTCAGACACTGTCCGTAATGGTATGGGAGGCATGGCGGCAGGAGGCGGCCCAAGTGGAAAGTCAAACAATCACATCTTTAACCTGGCACAAAAAGCTGATAGTGACTGGAAATCTGGAAATATTTAAGACTCTCAAAGCTCACCCTCAATCACATGCTTCCTCACCAAGGCCACACTTCCTAAAACCTACCAAAACAGTGCCACCAACTGGGAAAAATGTCCAAACACTTGGAGCATGTATGGGCATTCTCCTTCAAAGCACCACAGGTTTAGACAAGTTTTATTCCTTGAATATATGAAGGGTGAATAGATCTTTATAACAGGTCTTTTAGTTTATGATTCTTACAATACAGTTATGTATCAGGTGTGTGTGTGTGTGTGTGTGTGTGTGTGTGTGTATCCATTTCTAACTGCAGCAACAGTTAACAGAAATGGCTGAAAGAAGAACTTTTTTTTTTTTTTGTCTTTTTGAGACAGGGTCTCCCTGTAGCCCCAGCTGTCCTGGAACTCCCTCTGTAGACCTCACTGGCCATGAACTCACAAAGATCAGCCTGCCTCTGCCTCCCAAGTGCTAGGATTAAAGGCGTGCGCCACCACGCCCAACTGAAAGAAGAACTTTTTACAAGTTAAAGAGAACTCATGTTTTCTTTATATTTCTTTCTCATTGCCTGTCATATTTCTCAATCTCCAACATTGGTATGTGTTGAAATATAGTCTGTCATTCCCAACTAGTGGAAGCCAGATAAATCACAGGTACAAGCAAGAGTCTAATCATTGGAAATGAAGTTGTACTTCCACTTTGAAAAACTGGGTTTGTGCTCCTTTGCTATTGTAGAGCTATTTAAAAACGAGTTTTGGACACTGACTCTGCAGCTGATGATCTTAAAATAGGGATTTTCAAATGCATGATCAAAATCTGCAGGATAATGGTAAAATCTGTTGTTTTCTCATTATAATGCCAGCAGAGGTTTGGAAACATTTTTATTTGGAATAACAATAAACAAGTTCATCTTGAAGGTCAAAGAATGTGCTGACCTCTGTAAGCTGCATGGCGAATTGTAAATACATGGTAAATTTAAAAAGTACTGAGCATCTAAAGACTTGGACTTTCAGGAGGTAAAGAGCTTCAGTAGAGAGAGTAATGACGAGTGAGTGATATCAACTGGTTCAGCAAGTTCCAGAAAAATGACGGCTGAGAAGAGGCCATTAGTTTTGGTGAGCAAACGGTAATTTGTGATCTTTAAAACAGAGATTTCAAGGTTGTGGTAGAAACCAATAAACAATTGTGAGTGATTGCAGAATGATTACATATCATCTGCACCCACAGCTTAACTGAACTCCTGGCAGGATATTCTAGCACAAGGAGCAATGGCGTCACTAGGGCTACTTTGCATCCCCAAAAACCAGGGGTGTGAATTGATCTCTGTTCATAAGCCTAAGCAGAAGGCACCGATGGTGATGAAAAGACATCATGTTTAGCCATACCACCATGGCTATGCAGTTAAGAACCTTGTCTTCAACTTAAAAGCTCCGAACACAATTAAAAATTCTTATAAATCATGCACATGTTTTATCCTTAAGTAGAAGTTCAGCTTTTTCTCAAGGACATTTTCTTCAAGTGCTTACCATTTCAAGGCACTTTGGATCAGTATTATTGTAAACAACGAACCTTAAAGATAAGTAGGCTTAGAGTAGCCTGAGCATTTATACTGTCGAGGAAACGATGCCCCTGTCCTGCTGTTTCTGTATTTGCCCCCTCCTCTGTATTTATTGTGTGCTTCTAGAAGATTGTGTGCTGGTGTTTGGAGGCTCTGATGAAAGCCTGTCTTAATCTCAGCACTTGAGCAAGACTCCTAACATCCTTAAGCCTCAGTGTGTCTACACTTGTAAAATGACATAGAAATTATCCTCAGCCTCACCTAGTAAGATGCTCTGATTTCTGAAATAAAATAATCAATGTTAAATGAATAACAAGGTGCCTGATACCCATGGATGATAGATAGAAAGATAGATAGATAGATGATAGATAAATAGATGATAGATAGATAGATAGATAGATAGATAGATAGATAGATAGAAATGCAACTATACATTACCTAAAATAGTCTATTGTGTCTTTTGAAATCCATAGTGGGTACAAGTAAATGTCAAATATAAATGGCCTGTTGGGAAACATTATAACAGTTTGTTAAAGTCCTGGCTCTCAGAATTGCATCCAGTCACTTTGGGAAGTGAGATAAGCTGCAACTTTGAGCAACTTTGACTTGCTTCATTCTTATATCCCCTGATTATTTTGATCACTTGTGTTTGTGAGGTTTTGACTAATCTCTGCAGTACACAAAGTCTTTTCATATCTCCCAAGGGTACTGCCAGTTTGAGTGAGGCTAAATGAGCTCTGTGTGCCTCAGTTTCTTGTATGTGGCAAGAATAGTAATAGTAACTCTGTCAAAGTAGAGCTTAGTGTTTAAAATATATGAAGTGCTCGGCCTAATGCCTTGTCCTAGAACTTGCTATGTAAAATCCATTTTTGTTGTTTTTGCTATTATTACTTTGAGTGATTAACACAAGGCAGGGCGAGAATTAGTGAATAATTACAACAGTGTATTAAGTAAATAAATAGAAATCATTCATTTTGGCCCAGAAGCTTGAGACACATTTCTTTGATGATGATACTTTTAGTCTGAGATGTTAATGTTAAAGTGGGATTTTGCTATTAGAGAAGGATATCCCAAGGTTAATAATGGCATGCGAAAGGAATGGAAAGGGAAAGGACAGATGTGGAGGATGGAGAGACATTTGAGGTTCCAAATATTCCATTTAGCTCATAAAACCATGAGGCCTACATGGTGTCTGAAGTAAGCAACTTTGTATAGGAGAGAGATGGACAGGAAGAAGGGTGTGAGGAAGGAGGGAAGGAAGGGAGGAGGGAGGGAGGGAGGGAAGTAGGGAAGGAGGGAGGGAGGGAAGGAGGGAGGGAGGGAAGGAGGGAGGGAGGGAGGGAAAGAGGGAGGGAGGGAGGGAAGGAGGGAGGGAGGGAGGGAAAGAGGGAGGGAGGGAGGGAAGGAGGGAAGGAGGGAGGGACGGAAGGAGGGAGGGAAGGAAGGAATCCAGTGTGGCACAAACTCTAGCCCCAACTCTCCTTAGTGGTGGTGATGGGGGATAAGGTTGAAAGGACTATTTGTACCTTATAACGGGTTAAACACCCCCTCCTAAGATTCCTTGCACTCTGTCCAGAAAAGCTAAATCTAATCGATGAGCAAACTTGATCCTCCACCCCTTAAAACGCAGCTGTGTGAAAACCACCTTTGAATTTGTGGTAACAGTACAGACCTCGAGCTCCTCATAATGAATCTGGCTGTCAAAGTTTAGAGTTTCCAGATCTAATAGTAGAAGAGGAACGTTTCCTTGCAGTGTCTCACCTAAGTGTGTTTTCTACTTCCCATGTGTCAGCAAAACCCTGGTCTGGTGATATAAAACAATGGACTCACATCCCTGTCCTTTATTATTGCTTACAGCCTTAAGCTGCTACCTCTGTTAACAAGGCCTTCAGAAAAGAACTCTTGGTTTGATACATTTTCTAGACTGAGGCCTTGGAAATATCTTCCTTGGTGGACATTATAAACGCTGTAGTGTAGTACATCTCACCCCTTCTTGTTTCTCTCCACTTGTGATTTTTTTTTTTTTTACAACTGCCTTTTGGACATTTGGTGCCAAGATTCTTTTTTCAAATCAATAAGCCTAAACATTACATCAGCAAGTTTAATATAGCTCACCTTCCTGGAACAGACCTTAGGGAAAGTGAGAAGCATCATATTAAAATGGTGCTGAGTTTAGGTCTATAAGATGAGTGGGGTGGAAGGGACTTTCTCAGCAAGATCTTGATACCTTGAGGTACAAGCATGACGGTGGCACTGTAGGACCAAGCTTGGCCTCATAGAATATTGAGATATTTCTGAGGAAATGCTACTTCATTAAACTCTGATGGCCTTAGAGTGAGTACAAAGACGGCCCAGACCTCAGGAAGTTGGTAAGTGCACCATCAGTGGAATTCTTTTTTTTTTAATTTTTTTAAATTTTTATTTATTTTTTTGTATGTGTATGAATGTAGTGTCTGCATGCAGGTCTGTGCACCTGTGTTGTGCATTGCCGCGGAGGTCAGAAGAGGGTTTCGGATTCCCCTGGAACTGGAGTTCTCCTGGAATTGGAGTTTCAGACGGTTCTTGGCCGCCATGTGGGTGCTGGGGATCGAACCCGGGTCCTCTGTAAGAGTGGTCGGCGCTCTTAACCACTAGGCCATAATTCTTATGAAGGTAGAAGGAGGACCTCAAAAGGCTGAGGCCTCAGGAGACCTGCCTTTCTACAAACAGCAATTATTTATTTGTACCACAGATCCCTCACTTGTTTGTTAAGAAATAGTGATATGAGTCCAAATATGCTTCTTCTTTTTCTGTGAGAGGTTGAATGCATACTAAGTGCATGTTGTATCATCTCTTATTTTGAAAAATACAGATTTGGAAGCACAAATATGGTGGGATTTCTAAGTAACTAATGTCGATAAGATCTTCATTCAATGAGGGACCATGTTGGGATAGATCAGCTTTCTACAGCAGGCTACAGAGGTTATGATTATGAGCAAACTCAGATCTCCTCCGGAATTCCTAGGTCTTCTGATCTGGTCTGGAAGACAGATTGAAAATCAATGGGAAATTATAATTGTGCTAACGAGTACCAACGACACATGATGGCCAGCATTTGTTGCCCATGGACTCAGTACATTTTCACATGCAGTATCTTTACATTTCACAACAGACTCTCCTCTTTAAGAATATATTCCAACTGTCAATATTGTCTTGTCCTTTGTAGCTAATTCAGAAGAAGGGATTTTGAATATAAACTAAGATTGCTTCGATATTCAAGATGGCACATGCAACTGGCCCGACTGTATGGAGGAATGATTTACTAGTTGCTGATGAAGCTGAAGGGCCTCAAAATGCATCAGGAAGGGAAATGGGCACAGTGCCTACTTCCTTCTAGTGTGCCTTAATGGAAGCAGCATTTGGAGTTCAGGAAAGGAAGTAGACAGAAATCAAGCCTGCAGACTCCTTCCCTGGTCAGCTCTCTAAGGCTCCATTGAATGAGAAGGAAAGAAATGTGACTAAAATACTCCAATCAGAATACTAAAACATCCAATCACCGGCCCATAATTGACTATTAATTTTTCTAAAAGTGTATGTAGATATCTTATTTCATCAGCAGCAAGATATTTACTCAACTTCAGAGAAAAGACACTGTAAATAGGAGATGCCATCAGTAGTCTCGTTAGCTGTCCCAGCACTCTGTACAATCGGCACTTAATAAATCATATTATAAATCATCTTCTGAGATGTTAATTAAGTAGTAAAACATTTGCTGAAAGTTAAAAGTTACCAAGGATTTAATTACAACCTTGTGGCCACCATTTCCAGTTAATTATACACCCTTCTTATATACTTGATAAACCACAAAATGCACCCTGTTAATGATCAATTGGTATTAAATTAGCTGGAATTAGTTTTTATTAAAACCAAATTAGAGTTTTATTTGTGATACAATAAAATAGTGCGCCCAGCCCTTGCCACTATGATTTGGGATACTTCTGTAGAGAGTGATTACCAGATGTCTAATTGGGCAATTAATAGATACAGTTTCCAAATTAACATAATTGGGGGACCTAAAAAGAAAACAAAATGATTATTCAGCCAGCACACCATTTTTATTTTTTCTGAATCTGCCATTTCATTCAGGGATGTCACCAACCCTTCAATCTTTTGGGTGACTATTTTTCTGGCTGGATTCCCACCAAAAAGGTCAGAGAGACCTTGAAGCAAACAGTTTGGATGCAGCGTTCCAGCATGGAGGTAGCATGCAAGGCCACCCAGAAGGAAAGCATTGCTGTGCTCGGTCTGTGGGTAGATATGGTGAGCTTGCAGGGGTTTTACAGAACCTCGGAGGTAACCAGCTAGATAATGGGGTGTTTACACAGCTGACAAGAATCCAAATGCACAGGCTCATCTCTTTCCAAAAACAATTTGCCAGATGAGTTTAGTTTGCTGTTCCAAAGCTTTTTCATTTTACCACTTAATACACCACAGAAGGGACTGAGACTTAACCTCTCCATGGCTGCCATCGACTTAAATCCTTTTATAATTGCTTTCCCCACATGTTCAGAGTACAGTCCTGGATCATGTCCTCGGCCATCTGTGTTCTCTGAAGGGATGCCCCCCCCCATGTAAATAGGCACTGTTCAGACCTAATCAAGGAGAAGTCTTAGTTTTGTACACTCTGAGTACCAAGGATTCTCCATTTCATCCTAGTTGGCCCAGAGTCTCTTGAAACTCATGACACTGGCAACAGGTAGACAAAATTTGGTGGGAATTACTGAAAATCAAAAGAATAAGCTTTAAAGAACATTATATTGATTAACAATATTTACTGTGATATTTCCACACGTGTATGAATTGTGACTTGTAGGTATCTTATGTGAAGGTCTGTGCACACTCATCTCATCTTAACACCTGAAGTCCTCATAAGATGCCTTACCACTTGCTCTTTCATTAAACTTTGGTGAATCTCTTGTCGGGGTGGGCTCTTAATGCTGGATATTACTTTTACAATTAATTTTTTTTCTTTTCACCTCCACACAAGTGCCATGTCATACAAGTGTATACACACACACACACACACACACACACACACAAACACGCACACACACAGTAGAGAGAGAGAGAGAATAAAAATTTTAAAGTATGCATATACATGATTTAAAGTCATGTTAAGTCCTATCTAGGGCAAATAAAAGTGATCTATATGGAAAATAACAATGAAATCTCTGATTAGTTGGCAAGGGTTGTCATTGAAGACAGGTTGTTTTAAGCTGAAATCTGAGAAGAAAGTGCATTCTGTGCATCAGGAATAGCATGTAAGTGGTCCCTGAGGTGGGAAGGAGCTTGGATATTGACAAAACTGGGGAAACAGGAAGCAGAACCATGTGACTGCCGGGTAATGAATGGGAGGAAGGGTTGCGGCAAGAGTGGAGAATTGAGGGGAAATAGGAAGTGGCAGTTGAAGCAGGTGATTGAGGACCACTATAAGAAGTTGAAACAGTTGGAAAACTTTGAAGTTAAGTAGCGGAATGAACTGGTCTGATTGGGCTTTAAGATCATCAATCTTGTTGATTGGTGGAGAATGTATACAAAGAAGATGAGAGAAGAGAGAGCTGACAGGAGTGCTGAAGCTTTCCAGACAAAGGAGACGGCGGTGTAGGGGGACGCGTGGCAGTGAAGGGACAGAGAGGGAGAATTAGAGGTATGCTTTCCAAAGAGCCAATCGATGGGTTCACTATGGGATGGACGGAGGCCACAGGAAACGCAAGAACTTTTTGTTTCTGGCCTTTGACTTTATTTGTGATTCAACACAAATTTCTTGATTATTCAGTACAGGCCAGAAGTTGGATACTGCAAACGTGGGGCAGACAGCAGAGGTTCGGGTTCTCACGAAGGTGCCCTTGAGAGGAATCAGTAGGGGAACTTCAGAGAATTCTGCCTCTCTACCACTGCTCAGAATTTGATTTGGGGAGTACGCAATCAGCTACAGATTCCTACCATTTGCTTTGGAAGGATCTAGGGTTTCCTAGTTCTGGTGCTTTTCCACAATTAATTGTACAGAGATCACGGATAGTTACTGCAAAGTAGATAGTTTACAAAGGAGGAACTGCAGAGAAGCCTGGAGACTTGCCACATCTTGCTTGTGACTTGGCCTCAGGAGGACATAAAGGAGGGCTAAAAGGAGCCCAAGCGAGCTTTTACCAGTCATTAGCATAGTACCCACCTCTCCCAGAATGGTATACAGGGGGCTTATCTGAGCATGCTCCCTGGGTTGAAGGAGCTCAGGAGAGTAAGTCTCTGCTGTTACTGCTTTCTGGACAGTCCTTTTCCATTTTTTTCCTGTGCTCCTATCTCAATAATCAGAATACTTTGTAAATTATATGCACACTTAACAAAATTCTTACTGTAAACTTATACTTGGGATTCAATAATAGAAATTTGATTTTTTATAATAATTCTTCATAGATATGCCTTGAATTCTTTGGAGCCATATGTCTCAAATCCATGGCTATCTATCACAAATATTATTTTAAAGATGGTTTTTTTTTTGCATGAATTTCTTATGTTACTCAGGATATCTTATTTTTTATTTGTATCCTGGAAGTAGTTTTGTTGATCAAATTGGAGTTGTTTTAAAGGGTTGTTCTGTATATTGCTAAATTGTTGGGCTAATTGAAAATACACTGTCCACTTCACAATTGTTAGTCCTTTTTAATTCCTCTTTTGTGAATTGCTTCCTTCATGTCTTACTTGTATAGCAGGGACCTACTTTGGCTTTGATTGTGCTTGTGAGAGGGAGCTCTAGAACCACAGAGGTCATTCCCTCCTGCTTTCCTACTTTTGTTCTTCTACAGCTTCACCCTTGGGGAAGAGAAAAGTCTTAAATATGGCATATTGATTTCCTTAAAAAATAATCAATACTATCAAGAGAGTTATTTTAAATTGATTATTCCACTCTGACAAACAAAACAACACAAAGCCAAAGTCTACACTAAGTGGACTGTAGGGCAATGCAAGAGGCAAGGTGCATCATCACCACCAGGGAGCCTATTTTGCATCCCCTGAATAGGATCTGCTAAAACAGGACAACACTCCCAAGGAAAACTTCATTGCATGAATCATTTGATGGGGTGGTAGCTGGGTCAGGATAGGTAGAAAAGAGAGACAAAAAAGCCTCAGAAGGTATGGAATAAACAAGAATATAGGAGAAAGCCAGCACTCAGAAGACAGTGTAGAAATGCATGCTCACAGAAGCTAAAAACTCTTGCTATTTTCTAAAGTTTAAGCCAAACGTTTTTCTAGATATGCATAAAGCCAGGACATGACTCCAAGTATGGTGCCCCTCACAGCATCTTTTTTTTTTTAAAGTATCAGACAAGGAAGAATAATTCTTGATTGTTAGTCTCATTCTTTTTATGGAAATTTTGCCTTTTGTGGTCTGAAAAGCAAATGTTCTCAGTTGTAAAACCATCTCTGGTTTTTGAGATAAGGTCTCACTACATAACACTGACTGGCTTAGAATTCACTATGTAGACCAGGCTATGACTCACAGAGCTCTTACTGCCACTGCCTCCTAAGTATTAAGATTACCACCACCACATGGCACCAAGCATGACTGTTTGGACTCTAACTATCTATCTATCTATCTATCTATCTATCTATCTATCTATCTATCTATCTATCTTATCTATCTATCATCTATTATCTATCTATCTATCTATCTACCTATCATCTATTATCTATCATCCATCTGCCTATCATTTATCTATATGTCAGCTATTTATCATCCATCTATCACCTATAATCATCTATATATCATCTATCTTTTATCATTTATTAATTGATCATCTATCAGCTCTCTATCATCTATTGGAAATCTATCAGCTATTCACTATCTTTCTATCCACGTGGAAATGTATGTATGTATGTATGTATGTATGTATCTATCTATCTATCTATCTATCTATCTATCTATCTATCTATCATCTATCTAGCTAGCTATGATACTTAATTTGTGTGAGCTTTGCATGGATTTCACTGTCTTTGATTAAACATTATTCCAGTTGTATATAAGGGAGCATTACTATATGAGATTAACATTAGAGTTAGAGGGTCAAGTTTAGCAGATTTTCTACTCCAAGGCCCAGTGGTTGGGCCTTCTTCAATCATTTGGAGGCCTTAACAGAACAAAAAATATTGAGTATGAGAGACTTTGTTCTCTCTAATTGATTGTCTTTTAAATTGAACATTGGTTTTCTTACAACCAGGACTGTGACTTACAATACAGACCTAGTTCTTCGGCCTTCTGATTTGGACAGAAATGCACCATCAGCTGTTATTGATCCCAGTCTGTCAACTGTGGAACTTGTCTTCTCAGCTTACATAATTGTATGGGCCAATTCCTTAGAATAAACATAAAAATAAACTATTGGTTCCATTTTTCTGTAGAACCTTGACTAACGTTCTAGCTATGAATCATCAACTTGTCCATTATATAACATATGGCATTATTTTATTTTAATCTTTTATTGAAGCTTTGCATATTTTATACAATGCATCTTGAGCATATTTGGATCCCTTCCCCTATCAGCCCTCTCCCAATTTCATGCATTCTTTCATATATGTTAGGACCTATGGAGCCTCTTTGAGTTCCCAGATGTCTCATGGTGTGAATATATCCACTGCAGCCTGGTCAGCCTATCTAGTATCACTGCTTTAAAGAAGACCAACTCTCTCCCTCACCTAGCACTGATTAGCCGCCATTGGCTTCTCAGTTAAGGGTGGGACTTCTAATCCATTTCCCCATTTCTATGCTGAGTTTTTGTCTTGTTTGATTTTGCATGGGTCTGGTGTGTGCTGTCGCCATTACTGTGAGTTCCTATGAACAAGGTCCCAGAAGCCTGGAAGAATTCTGCTACCTTGTGGCCATTCACCACCCCACTCATACAGTCTTTCCACCCCCTCCACAATGATCCCTGGGGAGCAGAGATTTGATATAGGGCTCCTATCCAGGTACACACATTCTACAGTCTCTTATTCTCTACATTTTGGCCAGTTGTGGTTTTCTGTGGAAAAGGAGGCTTCACTGGTGAGAGTGGAGAGAGGCAGTACTAATCTCTCTGTCCCCTATTCTGCTATGTTCCTTGAGCCTGAGATGTAGAGGTTGCATTGTAGATGTACCAATTAGTGCAAGGCATCTCACAGACATTTATTTTCTGCATTTGATTGTTGTGGAACTCTGTAATCATCTGCATGTGTTGCAAAAAGAAGCTTCTTTGATGACTGGTGAGAGGTATACTCGTCAGTAAATATAATGATATATATTTAGCACACAGCAAGAAATTACATTAGTCTAGAAATGTGACAGATATTGGTTTTTCAGGTTTTTCTCCAGGATCTACAACCTCTCCAGTCATGTGTATTTGGCTATGTTTACAGTGCCACAAATGAGTTCCCTCCCATTGAGCAAGCCTTAGATCCAATTAGATAGATTTGATTACCCTCAAATTAACGTTTACCAATAGAGATAGTTTGCTAAGATAGTCATTACTGTGGTTATTTGGCTTCACAGCTGGGTTGGATCACTGATTGATTTTTTTCTCCCTTAGTAGCTTGTGTAGTGTCCTCTAATGATGCTCCACAATCACGATTGTTCACTTTTAATAATCTTTCTATATTTTGTGCATACTTTGCCAGCTTGTTTATAGACAAGACATTCTTCTCTGGTTATAGCTTATGACTTGTGTGTTCTTACATTCTTTGTGTCTCAAATGAACCATTGTTCAGGAGAATGCAGGTGGTACCATAAAATACTTCCAAAGGTGAGCTCTATCACTTAACAGGCTGAATGGTGGCTTCAGAGTAACAAGGTTGGTTACCATTTGCCAGGATACACCTCCTTAAATCCAGGTCCCAACTCCTTGATTCCTGTAAATCACTCAGCCTAGCATAATTTCTTGCAATGGGAGAGCTCTTCCATAGGGTATACTAATTTTCTCTTGTTTCCTTAACAAATTACATTCTTGGCTCAAACAAATTCTTGGCTCACATCTTCTTCCACCCACAAAATCCATGATATTATGTTCTGCCATTTATTCTTTCTTAGCCACATTTCCTTCTTGCCATAGACATGCAAGACATTTAAGAGCTCACATGACTATATTACACCCACTAGGGTATTACCAGATAATCTCTCCATCTCAAAATCCTTCTTTCTATCTGTAAAATCTTTTCTGCATGTAGGATGAGAGTCCACAACTGGGATGTGGGCTTCTTTGGCTGGGTGTGTGTATATTATCCTGCCTATCATGAGAATTTAAAATTAAAAAAAAAAATTCCAGCTTTCTCTTCTGGTGTGGGAGAATAAGTCTGCTTGGTTAAGCTCCTTAGAGTGCAGGGCAGATCCTGACAATATGAAAAACACCCACCCATCCCCAGGCTTCCATCTCCTTAGACGTCCCCATGGACTCTGGGTCAGGGTGCCCACAAACTTCCATATCCTTAGCGGTCCCCAGGGACTCTGGGTCAGGGTGCCCACAAACTTCCATCTACTTAGCGGTCCCATGAACTCTGGGTCAGGGTGCCCGCAGACTTCCATCTCCTTAGCGGTCCCCATGGACTCTGGGTCAGGGTGCCCGCAGACTTCCATCTCCTTAGCGGTCCCCATGGACTCTGGGTCAGGGTGCCCGCAGACTTCCATCTCCTTAGCGGTCCCATGGACTCTGGGTCAGGGTGCCCGCAGACTTCCATCTCCTTAGCGGTCCCATGGACTCTGGGTCAGGGTGCCCGCAGACTTCCATCTCCTTAGCGGTCCCATGGACTCTGGGTCAGGGTGCCCGCAGACTTCCATCTCCTTAGCGGTCCCATGGACTCTGGGTCAGGGTGCCCGCAGACTTCCATCTCCTTAGCGGTCCCATGGACTCTGGGTCAGGGTGCCCGCAGACTTCCATCTCCTTAGCGGTCCCATGGACTCTGGGTCAGGGTGCCCGCAGACTTCCATCTCCTTAGCGGTCCCATGGACTCTGGGTCAGGGTGCCCGCAGACTTCCATCTCCTTAGCGGTCCCATGGACTCTGGGTCAGGGTGCCCGCAGACTTCCATCTCCTTAGCGGTCCCATGGACTCTGGGTCAGGGTGCCCGCAGACTTCCATCTCCTTAGCGGTCCCATGAACTCTGGGTCAGGGTGCCCGCAGACTTCCATCTCCTTAGCGGTCCCATGGACTCTGGGTCAGGGTGCCCGCAGACTTCCATCTCCTTAGCGGTCCCATGGACTCTGGGTCAGGGTGCCCACAGACTTCCATCTCCTTAGCGGTCCCATGGACTCTGGGTCAGGGTGCCCGCAGACTTCCATCTCCTTAGCGGTCCCATGGACTCTGGGTCAGGGTGCCCACAGACTTCCATCTCCTTAGCGGTCCCATGGACTCTGGGTCAGGGTGCCCGCAGACTTCCATCTCCTTAGCGGTCCCATGGACTCTGGGTCAGGGTGCCCACAGACTTCCATCTCCTTAGCGGTCCCATGGACTCTGGGTCAGGGTGCCCGCAGACTTCCATCTCCTTAGCGGTCCCATGAACTCTGGGTCAGGGTGCCCACAGACTTCCATCTCCTTAGCGGTCCCCATGGACTCTGGGTCAGGGTGCCCGCAGACTTCCATCTCCTTAGCGGTCCCCATGGACTCTGGGTCAGGGTGCCCACAGACTTCCATATCCTTAGCGGTCCCAGGGACTCTGGGTCAGGGTGCCCACAGACTTCCATCTCCTTAGCGGTCCCCAGGGACTCTGGGTCAGGGTGCCCGCAGACTTCCATCTCCTTAGCGGTCCCCATGGACTCTGGGTCAGGGTGCCCGCAGACTTCCATCTCCTTAGCGGTCCCCATGGACTCTGGGTCAGGGTGCCCACAGACTTCCATATCCTTAGCGGTCCCAGGAACTCTGGGTCAGGGTGCCCACAGACTTCCATCTCCTTAGCGGTCCCCATGGACTCTGGGGATCTGGGCTCCAGCTCTCCCACTATGAAGGCAAACACTTCCTCCCCTCAGCCATCTGCCCAGCCTCCACGAATGAACTCCTTATCCAAGATTCCAAACGACTCCCTAAGAAGAGATTGATTTTGTGGTTCTTGTAATTTTTAATTGCATTTTAATGCAGATCAGCACTCTATCTGTCTGCCTAGGACTGGATTTTCAGCCCATGGCCCAGGCACATGCTTTATTTCTGCTCAGCTTCTTGATTGACTTCTCTCTCTCCAGGCCCATCCTTTCCTCTCTCTGCCTAATACCCTCACTAGAATGATCTTTCATCAAATTCGCAATCTGATGGCAGTTCCCTCCTACTTATCATTTTTCATAATGAGTAATTTTCCCATTACTTAGTAAGAATATTCTGGCTTCCTTTACTTTATTTCCAGTCCTTCAGAACTTGAACATCTGTTACCAGATCCCGTTGTTCTCTGCTCGCCCACCCAGCCCTTTCTTCTCTGGACACTGTTACCAGGATTCAGGATTCAGGATTCAGGATTCAGGATTCAGGATTCGCTACTGTCATTTCAATATTATTGTTTCTTTAGCCTTAATTGCCCTTTTCCCTAGCTCTGCATGCTACAGATTTACAGCTCATGCCACAAGTCAGCTGTTTTATCTACCCACTTTCACCTTCCTCACTTGGACACTGTCTCACCATGACCCCAATGTTCTGAAATATCTCGATAACCCTCACTGTGCTTCATAATAGGAATTAAAAAAATTTTTCTTTATTATTTTATGTGTGTGAGTGTCTGCACGTAGGTAGGTGCATCCGTGTCCTACAATGCTGTGGAGATCGGAAGAGGGTGTCAGGTGCCCTTGGAACTGGAATTAAAGATGGTTCCTAACTGCCATGTTGGTGCTGAGAATCAAATCCGGGTCCTCTGTAAGAGCATTCAGTGCTCTGAACCGCTGAGCCATCTCTCCAGCCCCCATAATAGGAATTTAAGCTTCACTCGCTCCATCCATGCACATCTCCTTTCAGACCTTTAACTCTAAGTCAGTCACTCCTTGTGATTGTGGAGCTTCTGTTACACTCCAGACACAGCGCCACTGATGTGCAAGACAACCCCTGCCTTCAAGGAGCTGGCACTTAAGAAAACAGAAGTGCCACACTTGCCAGACAAGGGAATGATTCTGTCGTGTCTTCTGGGAATTGCGAAACAATTATATCTTTGACTCTCTCTCTCTCTCTCTCTCTCTCTCTCTCTCTCTCTCTCTCTCACACACACACACACACACACACCACTCATGAAGAAATCTTATCCAAATAATATTTAAATACTCAGTGGTTTACAGTAGGAAGTGCAACTCTGCGTATCTAAATACAAGAAAATAGAACAAAGACCAGGGCATTTTATAAAGTCTTGTATCTTAAAAGTACTTCTATGCTGGGAATGGAGCCAGATCTGATCCCTGCAGGCCCATTTCATGTCTGTCATTAAAATCCAAATGACTACACTCTTTACTCAGAATAATGAGTGGCAATGCTGATTGCCATTATGGCCCATGACAGCCAAAGCCATCCGAGAGGCACTTTGAGAATACAACTATAATGCAGTGTTGTCTTAATCAAATATGTCTGTATTGATTGGTTACACTTAAATTTTTTTTGATGTGCTTGCATATTTGTCCCTAAGGAGAGGTGTTACCTATACTAGCTTTCCTCTGTCCAAGTCAAACATACTGATCTGGAAACGTTTTAAGACCATGATAATCCAAAAAGTCTAAGCAACAAATCTGTTTATATTCAAGCATTGAAACTAGATAATTTTTGCAAGTTAAAAAGATGAAGCATGTTATTTGCTGCAAATGTAGGCAAGAAAACCATCTCTATCTTGTACTTCCTAAAATCATGCTCCCTGACCCTGATTCCTGTGCACCACCTACCCTGGATACCACCTCCTTGCTGATACACAGCAAGCACACAATATTCTCAGGCTGTGTCTCCCTGCTAGCAGAACAAATTCTTTGTGCTTGCTATAACCCATGCCTGCTAGTTTGAGAATTTTGAGAAATCAAAAGTCAGGTCTCATTTTCCATGTCACCCTTTGTGTTCCTCAGACTGTTTGTCTCTGTAACAAATACCTGGAATAAGCAACTTTTAAAAAGCAATGGGGCTGGAGAGATAGCCTAGCGGTTAAGAGCGCCGACTGCTCTTGCAGAGGACCCGGGTTCGATCCCCAGCACCCACATGGCGGCCTAGAACCGTCTGAAACTCCAATTCCAGGAGAACTCCAGTTCCAGGGGAATCCGACACCTTCTTCTGACCTCCGCAGCATTGCACGACACGGGTGCACAAACTTGCATGCAGACAGTACATTCATATACATACGGAAATAAATAAAATTAATAAAAAAAATTTAAAAAAAGCAATGATTTATTTTTGGCTCTAGGTTTATGTGTCTGGTTGGCTAGCTTCATTGTTTGGGGTTGTGGTGAGACTGAATATCATGGCATGGAGCACTGTCTGGGGATGTGGTGAGGCTGAAGATCAGGGCATGGAGCACTATCTAGGGATGTCGTAAGGTGAACATCCTGTCATGGAGCACTGTCTGGGGCTATGGTGAGGCTGAATATCCTGTCATGGAACACTGTCTGGGGCTATGGTGAGGCTGAACATCAGGGCATGGAGTACTGTCTACTGTCTGGGGATGTGGTGAGGCTGAACATCAGGGCATGGAGCACTATCTGGGGATGTGGTGAGGCTGAACATCCTATCATGGAGCACTGTCTGGGGATGTGGTGAGGCTGAAGATCAGGGCATGGAGCACTGTCTGGGGATTTGGTGAGGCTGAAGATCAGGGCATGGAGCACTGTCTGGGGATTTGGTGAGGTTGAAGATCAGGGCATGGAGCACTGTCTGGGGATGTGGTGAGGCTGAAGATCAGGGCATGGAGCACTGTCTGGAGATGTGGTGAGGCTGAAGATCAGGGCATGGAGCACTGTCTGAGGCTATGGTGAGGCTGAAGATCAGGGCATGGAACACTGTCTGGGGATGTGGTGAGGCTGAACATCAGGGCATGGAGCACTGTCTGGGCCTGTGGTGAGGCTGGATATCAAGGCATGGAGCACTGTCTGGGCCTGTGGTGAGGCTGGACAGCGTGCCGTGCCATGCAGCATGTAGTAGAACCACACACAATTTATGACACCAGAAAAACAGAGACATGACGAAGGGGGCTTTGACAAGATTCATCTTTCTAGGCTCTGTCCCTAGTGACCTTCCTGCAATTAGGCACTACTTTCTACCTTTAACCTCCTCCCCAAAGGCCATCATAGTATGAGTCCACTGAAGGATGGATCCATTAATTCACTGAAAACACTCAGGAGCCAATCATCTTCCAAAAGTCTGTCACCTGTCAAGCCAACTAATACAAAGGCTTATAGGGAACAGTCCATAATAAAATCTTAACACCTTCGAAAATGCTCTCATTCTTTGTCTCAGTAATATAAATCCATCACTAATAGAAAATACAATTTCATAATAATGGTTGGAAATAACATTTTTCTTGTACAAAAAATATACAAATAATAAAAAATAATAATAATAAAAAGAAAAGAAAAAAGGAAATAACATTTTAAATCATTAATTAAAATAAGCGAAATAAGGTTTTACTACTAAATAAGCATGATCTTCAAAGGATGATGATAAACATTGCAGAGTTTAAGGCATGACTGGTATCAATCCTGTATAGCAGCAGCCTTGTGGTCTGCATGGAGCTTTACTTATGCTGGAAAAACACTCTGGGAATGAATCAGCAAACCATGGCATTGCTATCCAATAAAGCATTCCACCACAATTAAAAATGATAGTTAGAAGACCAGTCTGACATTATACTTTATGAAACTGTGCTTTTCATAATACACAAGAACTACAAAGTAAACAGACACAGTTTGACTTTAGATGCCATGCTATGAGTGAATCTGTAATATGCTTCATTTTTATTAGTGTGCTCTACTGGTTCAGCAGCATGAAAATCAATAAGTATTTAGGGCCATGTTCTGAAGTTCCATATTAAAATACAACGTGATTTTTAGAAATTTTGTATTTGCATCAAAATATGACCAAACGTGTTTGCGAAAGTGTGCCTTTCCCTCCATGACACAAATATGATATATATGAATATATACATATATTTGGATTTGCATGAGTATATTTTACTGAATTTATATTAAAAAGCTGTATTCTAAATAAAGATGATAAAGATATTATTATACTTTCTCAGGGTTTCATAACCTATGAAAATGACAACATAGGTTTCTTTTTTTTTTTTCTTTTTTTTGGTCTTTTTGAGACAGAGTCTCCCTGTAGCCCCAGCTGTCCTGGAACTCACTCTGTAGATCAGGCTGGCCTTGAACTCTCAAAGATCTGCCTGCCTCTGCTTCTGCCTCCCAAGTGCTAGGAACAAAAGCATATGCCACCACACCTGGCTAGGTTTCTTTATTTTTTTAAGCCAATATTTTTATCGAAGTTTTGTGTATTTCATACAACATTTCTCAATCAAATTTGGACCCATTCCTCCCTCCTTGTCCCACCACACCAGAGCTCATGTATCATGCATTCTGCCATACATGTCTTTCATCTTTTTTTCAGTCTTTTTTTTTTTTTTATTTTTGATGCAGAAGTTTACTGTTTGGGGCAGAAGTTTACTGTTTCAGTCAGTTCTTTGACCCAGTCTTTTGTTGTTCTTGTTTCTTCCAATTTGTATCATTCCAAAATATGCATATATGCATGCCACACATATATCAAGATTATGACATTTTAGCAACCTCAGTTTATGATTTCTTTTTTTTTTTTTTCTTAGGCTAAAGATGTCATGTTTGCTTTAAGGAAGTGTTTGAAGGCTCCTCCTTGGCATTCCCAAACAACCATCAGTCCTGCCCTTGTGCTCCACACTGGGGTCTTTCCTTCACATGGTCACCCAAATGAGGTCTAGTAAGTACTGTGTCCTGTCTTGATCTTCCTGTACTGGCCTCCATGATACAGCCTGGGTAGTCCAACAATGGCAGTCTATACTCTGAAGAGGCTGCAACCCCAGTAGGTGCTCAGTCTGGCAACATAGGTTTCTTTGAGAGGCATAGGTAAGGAAGATGGAGGGAAAAGAATAGATATCATCAAAAATTATGGACAATGGAAACAAATATATGAATAGTAATGTGGTAATAGATAAAGAGAAGGGACAACCCAATTTAAACCATAGAAGCCCCACTTGACTCAGAATTATTAACACCGAGAACCTCTGAAAGGAAGGGGAAGATGGCAGTACCCTGGGGGCTGGAGAAATGGCTTAGAAGATAAGAGCACTTAGGCTGCTCTTGCAGAAGACCCGGGTTCAATTGCCAGCACCCAGATTGTGGCTAACAATCATCTGTACCTCAATTTCCTGAGGATCCGACTGCTCTTCTTACCTCCTTGGGCATTGCAAGACAAAGATGCACTTATATACGTGCAGGTAATACACTCATGTACATACAATAAAAATAATAAATAAAATTAAAAAAAAAAGAATCAGGATCACAGTTGAGTTTGTACCTGGGAAGCAAACTGACTTTTTTCAGATTGCTTCCTTATTCTGCTGAGCAACTTTTTCTCTTTCATCTCAGCATGAGACTAGCGTTTTGCTCTTCCTAGCAGATAAAGCAACAGTGCTTCCTAGCAAAATAAGGAACACTGTAAAATAAATGAGTGTGTTTTCATTTAAAACCATTATCTTGGTGTCTGCCATGAAGTGGTTTGAAAGGTTGAAATGGAGTGTATAAAGTGGGAGACTGACTTTAAGATTATTAGCATATTTGTCAAAGCTAGCTAAGAGATCCTTTGAATTCTTGATTCTTGGAAATAATTTTCTGGGTATAGAACTTACAGGCTTTGGTAAGAATATTAGTTTTATGTTGCTATGACAAAACACCATGATCAAGGCAACTTACAGAAGGAAGAGCTTTATTGCGCTTATGTTTCCAGAGGGAGAAGATTCTACCATGGTGGGGAGGCCCGGCAGGAGGCAGCAGGGGCAGAAAGCTGAGGGCTCACATGGTCAAGCACATACAGGAAGCAGAGAGAGCAGCTGGAAATGGGATGAGGCTATGAACTCCCGAAGTCTAAAGGCCAGGCCTTCTAAATGTTCCATGATCTTTCCCACCTGACCAAATGTTAGAATAGTTGAGCCAGCCTATGGAGAACACTTCCCATTCAAACCATCAAATTCCACTCTCTGGCCCCGTAGACTCACAGCCATATCACAAAGCAAAATGCATTTAGTCCAACTTTAAAAGTCCTCATAGCCTTTGACAGTCTCAACACTGTTCAAAAATCCAGTCTCTTCTGAGACTCAAGGTACTCTCTGAACTGTAGCGGCCCCTGTAAAAATCAAAATAACAATTATATACTTCCATTTTTAAATGATACAGAGTGCACATTCTTCTTCCAAAAGGGAGTAGTAATAAGATACATAGTGAAGAAATACCCTCGATCAGTGCAAGACCAGAATCCAGCAGGGAAAACGTCAATTCCTGTAGCTCACGTTCAACAGCTTGGACTTTAGCTTTTAAGGATTTAGATGGCTCAGTACCTCCAGCTTTGCTGCCTGCAACATACATCTCTCTCTTGGACTGGTTTGGCTTCCTATATGAAGCTCTGCTTTTCAGATTCTGGCTGTGGAATCTCCAACCTCTTGGGGTCTCTACTCAATCTGTATGAACCAGGGTTCTCTAGAGCAACAGAATTAATAGACTGGAAACACACACACACACACACACACACACACACACACACACACACACACGCACACATATTACAAGGGGATTTATCAGATTGGCTTACAATAGGGTCCAGGTAGTCCAACAATGACTGTCCCACCCTGGGGAGGCTGCTAATCAGGTAATTGCTGGGTCCACGAGGTTAAAAGTCCCAACAGTCTCAATCTGGCACCAAAGGCCTGGAGGATTCCTGTATTGCTGCTGGTCTCCAGTCAGCAGGTTTAAAGGCAAACAGGCTAAAAGCAAGTTTCCCTCCTCCATGTCCTTGTATCTGAGCTGCACCAAAAGATACCACTCATGGTTTAGGTGGGTTTTCAGGCCTCGAATAATCTGATCAAGAAAATCCCTTATAGGAGGACTCGGGGGTTTGCAGTTGACTTTATCTAGATCCAATCAAATTGGCAACCAAGATTAGCCAGCATAGTAAGTGACTGTTTAAGTGAGGGCACAGAAGAATAGGTGGAGGTTCATTCAGATCTGTGTTAGGGGATGAGGGGACTGAATATTCTCTCTCTCTCTCTCTCTCTCTCTCTCTCTCTCTCTCTCTCTCTCCTCTCATTGTTTTAATTGTGCTGATTTTACTTATGAATCTTTTTAGCTTAAATTTTGTTAGAAAATTAAAAAAGGCACAGGTCTATCAGTATTTCTTCACTGTGTCTCTACTCTGAGCTATTAGTAATGGGTTCCCATCCAGAAGGAAGAGAGAGAGAGAGAGAGAGAGAGAGAGAGAGAGAGAGAGAGAGAGAGAGAGTTTATATGAGGTGCCAATACTACTATATAGGCCAATAAGCTGTGTAGTATTAACTTGGAATTTCTTTCTATGTATGGACTATGTAAATGTCCTGCATTATTTTGTTGTATAATTAGGTACTCCTGCTATGAGCCACAGAGAGAAAGCATTCTATTTGTCCTTGTCATTCACAGCACTGAAGAATAGCAACTCAAACAGGCATCACAAGCATCCAGTACATTTTTCCATTCAAGTTGTGATATTTATTGAATAAAGAAGCTGAAAGTCAGAGCATGTGGAGAGGAAAAGATAGAGAAAATATTTACTCTGTCATTTCTGGGTGATGTTTCAAAGATGCAGCACTTAGTGGCAGTTAACAATAGAATGAAGCATATTTTAATGTCATGTAAACTTTATGAAAAAAACCCCAGTGCCTTGCCTTCTATTCATATTCTCTACATTTTTAAAAGAATCAATAAAGTGACCTTGACAGTGGCCAAATATGGCTTCTTGTCTAAATTTATCCATCACAAAGTTAACATGCTACCAGTGTCAGGGATAGCTTGGTATCTGTGGTCACCTCCCAGAAGTCAGACGCAGCTGATACTTTAACAAAGGGAAAGAATTTTGTTTCCATTAGGGCCAGGGACCAGCTGCAAGATATCTGCCTGGCTCACACCCCCCACACCTTTTATAGGAGAACAGCTGATAGCTCAATGGTTCCCTTTCTTAAAAAGGAAATAAAGTATCTCCTGCTCCGACGTTTCAGAAGGAAGCTACAGCATCTTCAAGTCATGTCACATATTTTATAGTGCTAAACTTTGCCGCAGGAGTTGAGGAACAAAAATGAAAGAAAATTGATGTACTATAGGAATTGGTGCCAGTGAACAGAAAGTAATGGATGGCATAAAACTCAGCATCTACCAAAGGTAAAGGGGACACAGTTCCCATCGACATTCGGAACTCGAACATTATAACCATTTCAGATGCCCGGAGGAACAATAAACCTCAGCAGAGGGTTTGTCAATGATGGCATGATCTCATGGCGGGTTCTTGGTGCAATTTCAGTGGGATGAAGTGTGTAAAAGAATGAACTCAGGTGAGAAGACTGACTTGAAATGAAGACTGGAAATGATACCACAAATTCCTTAGAAACAGAGTTGATCCTGGTGCTTTCCACATAGTCAAAGGCAAGGATGCAACAAAGTACACCGGTCTTTAAAACATAAAAAGAAAGTTAATTCTGTGATGTAAAGGTGGAATGGTACACCAGAATAATTACTGAAAGTTGATACCACCCATATATAAAGAGTATTTGCAAGCAATTAAGAAAGTTTAACAAGGAACATTGTAATGATACCTTGAAAACACACTGACCACGACATAGGAAGAATATACAGTGAATACTTATAAGACTTAACAGGAGTAACACAGAGTGCTAAATGGTAAATGGTAACATGAAAGTTGCATTGAAAACCCATGTTTCTGATGGTAGCAATTTTCTATAGATGTCTTTTAGGAAATATATATAAAAAGGTATAAAAAACACTTGTATTCAGTATTTGACTTATCAGGAATCTTTCATGGGCTTTATAATTCTAAAAGAGTAAAAGATATTAATTGTATATGTTAGTGTACCCGGTCAAGACTTCAGTTGGGAAGAAGTGTTAATGTCTGCCAAAGTGCAACTTAAATAAATGCTTGCATAAATGAATTGCTATACAGTGTAATTATAACAACTGCCTAGCAATGTGAAAGCCACTTAAGATACCCAATTAGGTGGAAAATAAAAATATTCAATGGGAACTACATTATGATAATAAGTACATAAGAAATGATTGTATAGTCATCTTTCTTGCTAGAGACTAAATAATACTGAATTTTTACAATTTTCATACAATATAATTTCATGGTATTTAGACACAACTTAATGCACTCATATATATGTGTATATATATTGGCCTATAGAGTCTAATTATATATATATATGTATATATGTACATATATATATATATATATGCCTATAGAGTCTGATTTGTGTCTCCAAATGTCCTTCATTGTGGATGTATCTCCTAGAGCTGGCATAGCCTACCTAGAGCTCCATCATGGTGAGAGACTGCCTCTTTTTCCAATAAGCATCAGTTGATTAGGTTGGGTTGGGATTTCTTTCTCGCTTCCCATGTCTATGTTGGGGTGTTGAACTTTCTTGGAACTTGCACCTGCTGTCGCCATTGCTGTGAGCTCATATGTGTTAACTGATCAGCTGTGTGGAAAACTGTTTCCTTGTGGTCACCCACCATTTCTGGCTCTCACATTCTTTCTTCCTTCTTCCACAATGGACCCTGAGCCTTGGGAGGCAGAAGTTTAAAATTAGCATCCTGTCTAGGGATGAGCACACTACAGCCTCTTGTTCTCTGCACATTGGCCCGTTGTGGATTTCTGTGTTAATCATCATCTGCTACTTAAGGAAACATCTCTGTTGAGGGTTGAAAGGTGCATTCATCTTATGTGTAGAGGGTTCATGCTATATCCCTAGGCCAATGTAGTTTTTTATCCTATCCTAAATATGCATCTTGTATTTACAGACAACTGTATCTCTCACCATATCAAAGAAGCTTTTTTTCCAACACATGGAGACTAATACTAAGTTCCACAACTGGTCAAATGTAGAGATTTTTTAATTTTTATTTATTTTTTCTGTGTATGAATGTACTGTTTGTATGTAGGTTGGCACACCCGAGTCATGCAATGCCATGGAGGTCAGAAGAGGGCATAGGATTCCCCTGGAACTGGAGTTAAAGACGATTCTCAGCCACTATGTGGGTGCTGGGGATCGAACCCGGGTCCTCTGCAAGAGCAGTTGGCGCTCTTAACCGCTAGGCCATCTCTCCACCCCCAAATGTAGAGATATTTTAAGCACATTCAATTGATTAGCATATTGAATATTTGACATCGCCCCACATTGCATCGCTCTTATAGATGCACAAATGTTGAAAGAATGAAATTCCTCACCTAAAACAACAGAGCTCGGAAGCAAGCTTTCATACTATGGGCCTTTAATTCCTACTCTTTATCCTTCTTTCTTTTGTACAATGGACCTGGAATGTCCTCCAAAGCTACTTACTGTTTTAAAAACCTGCTCCATGTCGTCGACAGATGGAAAGTCCAAAGTTCCCCGCACATGTGCCTTCACAGAGAACTGTGGGGCCTGCGTTTGTCTAGTCCCCTCTCCCTGGCTCATGATATGAGTGTTTGTTCCAACATGTGCTACCATTTTGCGCCTTTTATTTAAATAGAAAATAATGGACTGTCTAGTGTTGGCTTCAACTTCCAGAATCAGAAGCTAAATGAGCCTTTCTTTAGGAGTTAATTGCATCTGGAGTTTTGTTATGGTAATATGAAGGTAATTAATAATACTTCTTGGGGCTGGAGAGATAGCCTAGCAGTTAAGAGCACCGACTACTCTTGCAGAGGACCCGGGTTCGATCCCCAGCACCCACATGGCGGCTGAGAACCATCTGTAACTCCATTTCCAGGAGAACTCCAGTTCCAGGGAAATCGAAACCCTCTTCTGACCTCTGCAGCATTGCACGACATGAGTGCACAAACCTATATGCAGACAGTACACTCATACACATACAAAAATAAATAAAATTAAAAAAAAATAATACTTCTTATAAGTATAGAAGAAAAGAACTTTACTAAATGATTTTTAAAAATTAAATAAGTACATTCAAAATAGAGTTGTTTATCCCTCTCTTAATATAAGGGATATTGATATGTTTATGTAATGTAAGTTGCAAATATTATTTCTTATTCTGTTATTGAATCTATGACCACGCTTTAAAATAGATTTCAACTCATTCTTATGAATTTTAGGCCAGGTTCACATTATAGATTACATATTGATTTTAAGTAGAAAAAGTATGAAATAATTTTAAATGCTGGAAAAATAAATGTCCCATGTAAGTTACTGAAGTTCATGGAACAAGGGGGATATTTAAGTGGTATTCCTGCATTTTTTTTCCACCTACAAGAAATAAGATAAGGAATAGAGAAAACTGGAATTTTATCACCCTCCCCAATGACAATTTAGAATAGATACCATGAAATACAGTTATTCACAATCTATACATTATTTTCATGTTTTTAACATTGTTAACAAATGTTAACAATGACTTTTGGTGATTAACCTTTAATAAATGAGTAGTTTATTTACCCATGTGCATCAAAGGTCTTGGCACAAAGTAACACCTGAAGTATTCTAGAGCATTAGAGGAAGAATAGAGAGGGGAGGAGGAAAAGATAAATAAAAGGTGATTGGGGACTGTGGAGTTAGAGGGGTGATGTCAAGTTGCACACATACCGTCAACAGTGAAAATAATCTCCCAACTCTCTGAATTATTTTCCTAGGAGGACAGGATCAGAAGAACTCCCTCTGTAAGACTTCCCTATGATAATGCTGCTTAAAAGCAAGGGATGGGTATTAAACATCTTTGCAGACGTGTGGAACATAGTGAGGAATTCCTGATTTTCAAGCTGATTCGAGATTGAGCCCAACACATTGGCCTGAGAGTTTGGCTACTGTTTGTGGGCAAGGTTTAATAATGGGAAAGACCTAGCTATGCCCAGGAAGGCACCAAGTTTTGCTCATGTGAGTTATGGAAGAACATCATACAAGTGGAATTGTTAGAAGTGGAAGGAAAATGCACAGAATTTGAAAGAAACAGATTTCATGAATTCTGTTTGAGGTTGAAATCTGCGAGCACACACAGGAGCATGTGTCTACATTCACGTGAATTTACATACTGTACACATGATTTGCAGTCCTCTTTAAAAACACAACAGGAAATTTCATATTAGACCTCAGAAGCTAGAGAAAGTAATAATGTTTACCAGCTGTTACGTTGGACTATTTTGCGTGCTTACTCTTATTTGAGCCCTCTAAATAATTGGGTAGGAATTATTTTATAGCAGATAAAATAAAGTCTCCCCAGAATTAAATAAGCCCCAAATTTTACTTTCAGGAAGTTAGAGGGCTCAAACCCAAGGCTGAGTCTGTAGTTTTGTATTATTTCTTTTCTGCTATACCTGCTGACTTTAAAATATATTGATGGCTTCCCATACCACAGCAAAGATTTGTATCTCAAATCCATTCGTTCTCAACAAAGAACCACGAGACACTGAGGAGCTGGGCTAAGTTTTATTTTTCATTAAGTGGAGTTATGAGAATAAACAAGAAATATTGCTAACATAAAATACAATGGTCCCCTCCGCTCAGGAATAAGGAAGAAATCCAAGGAAAAACTAAATCAAGCCACAAGTAATAACTCGATTTTTCTTTTGGCTGAAGTAACAACATGAGGATTTCTTTTTTCATTGTTGCTCTATTCATGAGTATGAGCAAAGCCTGGTGAACTGTTAGATCTTTTATTGGAACAGTAATTACCCCACAGCAGAGCAGAAAGATCTTTTTTGTTTATCAGATAAACTACTTGGGTTACTCAATAAAAGTCTTGGAAGTATAATATTAATATAATTGTGAAATGAAGATGTAACTTGAGGATATTCCATTATGTTGGACAGTTTCCCTTTACATTACTAAAAGTATTTTATGAACAGTAACCAAATTATTTAATAATTGACAGAAATCCACTTGCCATCTCTTCTTTGACAAATTACCTCATCAAACTTTTTTTTATAAAAACCTGGCCATCGATTAAACTGATAGCATTATGTTGAGCAGGAAAACTGAGCATTTCCCAAATGTTTCTACATCTTTCTAATGAAAGAAATGAAATAGAACTTGGGGAAGAGATAAGAGACATCTTAAATTTAATTCTAGACTCTGAGCTCTTTACTTAATGCCTTCAGTCTCATGCAATGTTGTTTCTTCATGCTGAAAGTCTTGTCTACAACATCCCTAACATTAACATCCATTCACTTTTACATAGCCTTCTGAGATCCTCAAGTCTATGAGCATAAAGTTTGATTTTGTGAAAAACCACTGGTACTATTCTCCCTGCCCTCAAAGTAAGAGAATGTTACCCAGGTGCTTATGAACTGACTTCAGTGTTCAAAGTCAGATATAAATATGTGACTTCTAGATCTACCATTACTGGACGGGCAGCTTAAACAGTCAGGGGACCTTGCCGGATGTCATGTTTTCACCTGCAGAATCATGCCTTCTACACACGCTGGTTTGGATTAGATGACATCTCAGAAATTAAAAAAAAAAATCTTTTTCCTAGTGTGAATGCATAGTGACTTTTGAGAAAACAATGTGAAAAATGAATACTTTCACATTCAGCTTTAATTAAGTAACTTGGTTCAAAGCCTCATGAAGATGGGAGCTGTTCATCCTTCCCTCTTGAAGTCCTGTGGTCTAGAACACTGCCTGACATAGCACAAGCTCTCTAAATCATAGCTGTGGTATAAGAGGAAGCTTTGAGTGACTTCACATGCTTTGTCCATCACATGCTTTGTCCATCACATGCTTAATATGCACATGTGTGAGGTTTATGGAAAAATAGAAAGCTGCTTTATTAATTTATGATTAAGTCCTGTGAGACCAGATACTTG
>VZQC01002933.1:712894-727894 GCA_009823505.1 Rhizomys pruinosus
GTATTATCTCCCCTGCCAGGTAACTATTTTGCTGGGTATATTAACCTGCGTTGGCATCCATAGTCTTTTAACACTGGGAATGCTTTGCTCCATGTTCTTCTTGCTTTCATGGTTTGCGCTGAGAAGTCAGTCATAATTCTGATGGTTTCCCCTTATATGTGACTTGTTTTTCTCTTGTGGCTTTCAGAATTTTGTCTGTTTTGGGCGTCTAGCATTTTAACTATGATATGGCATGGGGAGTTTCTTTTCAGATCTTGTCTGGAGTTCTATGTGCTTCTTGTATTTGTATGGGTTTGTCTTTTTTTAGTTTGGGGAAATTTTCATCTATTATTCTGTTGAAGATCTGATAAATACAATTCTCTTGGGATTCTTCTCCTTCCTTTATTCCTATGATGCTGTGGAGGTTTGATCTTTTCATAGGGTCCCATATTTCCCGGTTGTTCCACTTTTGTTTATTTTTAAATTTTTCATAATCTTTATTTGAGTTTTTTAGTTGCTCTGTGTTATCTTCCAGGTCTGATATTCTTTATTCTGCTTTCTCCATTCTGTTTCTGAGGCTTTTTCCATTCCCTTCCCCTTGATTGGATGAGTGTTCTATTTCCTTTTTCATCATCCTGTGATTTCTTTAGTTTTCCACTTCTTTTTGGAGTTTCTCAATCTCTTCTTGGTGCCCCTTACTTAACTGGTAGGCTTCCTTTTTCAGTGTTTCCACCTCCTTCTTGAGTTTGTCATTTTCTCCCCTAGTTCTTTCTGAAGTTTGTCATTCTCTCCCTTTAGTTCTTTCCAAAGTTTGTCATTGTCTCCATCTAGGTCCTTCTTGAGTCTTTCATTCTCTTTCCTTAGTTCTCTGACTTGTTCTTTATATTCTTTAATTTCTCTGAATAGGTCTTCAATTGTTCCTCTGAGGTCTGTTTCTTGGGTCACACCCAGGGGTATCCCACTGTAGCAATCTCCTACAAGGTTGTTTGTTAGAGCTTGGTGTGGAATTATCCTGCACCTTTCGCCATGTTGTCCCTTTGTTGTGTCCCCTGGCATGTGGGTTTCCTTTTGTTTCTTTTCTTTTTTTTTTTTTTTGCCTGAAATATTCCTGATTTGCGAATAACAAATGCAGCTTTTCAGCTTGTTGAATAGGCACTTGCGCATTTGCTTTGCTCACCTTCAGATGCCTTTTTTTCCCCCTCCTTTTTTTTTTTTTTTTTTTTTTTTTTTTTTTAATTTTCATTTTGTTTCTATATAGGAAGTCTAATTCACTCTTCCTTTCTGTTCTGAAGGTTCCTCCAAAAATCCAACTTTAATACTCTCTCAGCAAATTCCGGGCCACTCTATGCACCTGTTGCCTTCCAGGTTGGTCTGGCCGGTCCCATGATCTAACACAGTGCACTGCAGGTCTTAACAGTGCAACAAGGCCTACTTTTATTACCAAGCTACATTAGTACAGGGTCTTATTACTTCGCTTTGATCAGGCCAACATCCGGAGATTCAAGGATTTAACAGGCCACCTTTAATCCCAGCAAGCCAAGGGCGACTCCACCCCGCTAGTTCCATGAAAGACAAAGATTATTAGCTAATCCAAACAAACCAACGAATCAATCAACCAACAATCCAGGAGTAGATCTATCCTATAATCTGCTGGCTGAAAGCATCTGGCTTTCCTACCTGTGCTTCAGGTGGTACCTTGGCAGGTCCTGATCTAACCACTGTGCACTCTGGCTCTCTAACTTATTAGAAGATATCAGTAGAAGAGGTTAGGTGGGGACAGCTCTTATAGGATAGCAATTAAGGTATTTTTCCATAATAAGGCCAAAAAAAAAAAGAAAAAAAAAAAAAAAAAAAAAAAAAAGAATCAAATGACCTTCTTAGGGGAACACCAGGTACAGAAAATTCAGGTACAAGAATGGCGGCTAAGGAGAGATGGGTACCAACAGGATCACTTGCTGCACTCCCGAGAGGGAGCCTTGCCACTGTTGGAGTTCTTCCTCAGTTCTGTCAGGGATTAATAGATGGGTTGTGGGTCTAGAGGCTCTCCCTCTCAGCAGGTTTGTGATGACCTACTTGCACTCCTCAGAGAAGGCCCTGGAAATGGCAGCGCTTCTAAGACTTTTGAAATGTGAAAATTGCCATTTCAAATCTTTAAATTGTTTTCTGTCTCTCAGGCTTAAGTTTGCATTTATCATCGTAACACTGTCTACTTTTTCACTGAAACCGCTTTGTGGGCCTTTTAGATATAAGAACACTAAGCAAGCCCCACCCGAGTTCTGGAGAGAATGGAAATCTTGTTCCACTTGAATGTGGAAGTCTCAAGAAGATAGGTTCTGTACACAGAGCTGCCTCGAAGACCATTCTGTAGAGTGTTTTTTGTGAGGGGATAAGTCAATATTCTCATTATGCATATCAATTTTACTATAAATATATAGGGATTCTTCTTTAGACAGTATAGCTATAGGATACTGCCTTAAAGGATTGCTTAAGTTATTTGGAGAAAGTAAATACTCCACTGAATTGAAATATAAGTTATGTATTTTGAGATATAAAATATGATCTTACTTAATAACAGAAAAATGTGGTGTGATTTTCCTTTATTTCTTTTTATAATTTGATAATTACTGAGAATTTCATATTTGTATACGATATATTTTGATGATCTCTGCTCCTCACTCCTCCATTCCTCCTAGATCCCCTTCATTCTCCCTACTGCTTGTCTTCTTCTTCAGTTTTTAATAATCCAGTGAGTCCAATTAATGTTGCTCTTAAGCACATGGGTATCAAGCCATCCTCAGGAGAACGGGCAAGTTATCGGGGGCCACACTCCTGGAAAAACTGACTTTCCCACCAGCTGCAGCAGCAATCAACTGCTCATAGCTCCTCAGCTGTGGGTGGGGCAGGGTGATCCATCCCCCATCCATGCTGGAACTTTGATCAGATTAATCTTGTATGAGTTCTGTGCAAGCAGCCACAGTTAATGTGTATTCACGGGTGCAATAGCACTATCCTATCCAGAAGACACTATTTCACAGCAATTCTCCCTCTCCTCTATCCTACAGATTCCCATGGTGTTCCTTAAGCTGGGAGAGCAGTGGAATATTTTAGAGATGTCCCATTTAAGGATAAACGGTCTACAGTCACATATTCTGTACAGTTTGAGCAGTTTTATGTCTCTGTCATTAACCTCCATCCACTGTAAAAAGAAGCTTCTTTTTTTTTTAATTTCTTTATTTTATTTATTTCTGTATGTGTATGAATGTACTGTCTGCATGCAAGTTTGTGCACCCGTGTCGTGCAATGCTGCAGAGGTCAGAAAAGGGTGTCGGATTCCCCTGGAACTGGAGTTCTCCTGGAATTGGAGTTTCAGATGGTTCTCAGCCACCATGTGGGTGCTGGGGATCGAACCCGGGTCCTCTGTAAGAGTGGTCGGCACTCTTAACTGCTATAAGGAGAGGTGAGAACTGTACAAATGGTATAAGGATGAGTATTTAGAAGGCAGTTGATACTATGTCCATAAGCAGAATAATAGTAGTGCTTTCTCCCTAGAGTATCTGGCCTCCCCAGCCACAGGTTCTTGGCCAGAAGTTACAGTATCACATGTTACTTCTGTCCTCCTGGGGTAGGCCTTACATCCAATCAGAAAGCTGTTGGTTACTCTTATGCCCTTCTTGCCACTATTGCATTAAGACACATATCTTGTTCATGGAGTCATTACTAGAGCTTACAGTGTTCACATCTGGGTAAGATTTTTAATGCCTTTCCTCTCATAGTATCCTGCATAGTATTTTCCAGGGTTAGAAAAGCTTGATATCAGGAAGAAATATTATATGTCAGTACCTGTTCTGCAGTCAAAGTGTGTGGTGTCTGCAGTTACTATCAAGTCCTGGTAAGCAGTTAGGAGCAATGCTAATAGCCTGTATTGTTTTGGCATCACTAGAAGCCCCTGGGGAGGTATTCCACTTTTGGAAATAGGCTTTTTGTTTGACAGTCTGTAGCTTCTTAGAGAAATGTAGCTGTGAACAATAATGTCACTTAAACTCTTAAATATAGAGGTATAGGAGAATAACAGAGGGGAGAGAGATGGGAAGGTAAGGCAAAGGAAGGTGTCAAGGAAAGGGACAACTAAGGTGAAGGATACTTGAAAAAGTCATCTGAAAGGCTACTATTTTGCAAGCTTGTGTGTATGTGTATGTGTGTGTGTGTGTGTGTGTGTGTGTGTGTGTGTGTGTGTGTGTATTTCTTTTTGAGACAGGGACTCATGTACCCCAGGCTGCCTTGAAATTGTTATGTAGCTGAAAATGGCTTTCAACTGTCAATCCTCCTGCCTCTATCTCCCCAGTTTCCCAAGAAGTTTACACCACCATGCCTGACTTGGAAGGATATGGCATCATGAAACTCATGCTCATTCTTACTGTTCCACACATGGGAAGGCAGCCTGAGTACACAACCCATTGTGAAGGAGAGTTTAAGCTCCCTGAGGGACTACATCTGTACAAAGAGGAGAAAGACCATTTCATCCTTCTGGTCCTTAATGCAATTGTGGTCTGGATCCAAGGACAGATTCTTGAGTACAAAGTTCATCTGAACGAAGGCAAAGCCTTTGTTCCTGTGCTAAATTTATATTTCTTCCATAGAACACATCACAAGAAATAACTCACTATACTATTTTTTTTTTCTGTTGTCTCTTCCTATATAATGGTAAAATCCAGAAAGGAATGGACTTTGTCTAATCACTAGCCACTTACTATTGGTATTTTGGTTTTGAATAATTCATAGTCTAGTCCCTGCTTACAGTATATGCTTAATAAATGTCTTTTGACTGGATGAAGCACTTAGAAAGATGCACGGTGAATGTTAGTATCCTCCTGCGAGTACTGTCATCTCTATCCTTTCTCTTTACATTAGTCATGATGTCTGTGCATCCTCTACATTCCAGCCTGGTTTCTTATGTGTGAGGATAATTCAGGGCAGCCCTTTCCATTGTTGTGGCTCCACTGTGGTAAGCTCCAGCTCGCCCCAGGAGAAATCAGGAGAATGTTACAGATTCAGATCGGCTTTATGAACTTAAAAAACCCCAGGATAATGGTCCTATATAAAGTAGTGGAGAGGCAGCTCATGGTACCTTACTTTTTTTTCCATCCAGAGCTATAGAGCTTATCTTTATAGCATTACCAGGAGACAAGGCCTACAGTGATTTATGATCTCTTGGATTCAATCTTGAGATAATAAAATCATAAAATAATAATACTATTACTAACAATAAAAGTATACCTGGTACTTTTAGTTTTTGAGTGTTTCTTTAAAGCTTTCACATACATTATCATATTTAATCCTAACAGTCAGAATTAAGTAGTGAGACTGTGGTCATTTTTAGATGAAGAATCCAAGGCTCCATGGGAGCAGTGATGTGCCTACTGATGCTCAGCAAGGAAGCTTCAAAAAGAGACACCGCATTACATGTGTCTGCAGCTCACAAAAACCATGTCGTACTGATTGTATCTGTGCAGGGTCCCAGCTTTCACTGGCAGGTGACTAATGGGAGACAGGCTGGTAGATCAATATTCAGAGAGCACAGACTTTGAAAAGGTGTGGAAGAATGCATGAAGAAAGCTGAGCACCCCGAGGAAACAGACAGAAGGTTTTGTAGCAGTGGCAATGTTCCTGAGAGAACAGAAAGGAAATGGAAGAATTTCATAATGCTGGAGTGAGTGTAGCACACAGATGAAGCAGGAGAGGGTTACTGTAAACAGCCTTGCAAGGATAGGGGTGTTAGGGGCACAGCCACTTCCAGGATTGCTGACCCATTCTGTATGTGTGATAAATGCAAGGAAAGCTTAATAAAATTGGAGGACATGGTTTTGGTGAGAGGATGCTTAGAGACAAACCGACTCAGCTTATAACATGGAAAGGAACAACTTGCTTTATTTAGTGCAGAGTCTTTAATCATGCACAGACATAGAAATCACCTATGCAACATCAGAAGAGCATCAGCACTAGGGCCTCATTGGGTCCAGGACAGAGCTCAGGAGAATTTACTGGAGCAGGTGTTCCAAATGGTTCTGGTGTTATCCTACTGAAGCCTCCAAGGAAAGGCTAAAATAAAATACGTTGATGCATCTGTGTTTTACAGTATCTCACATTCTTCTCATGGGGTTTGAAGAAGAACTCTCTATCCAGAAGAAAGCTGATACAAGGATGTCTTCAGAAGTTCGCAATAACCCAGGTGGACCAAGGCTGGGGGATGTGGTCACAGGAGCATGCTCAGGCCCACAGTAGCATCTACTCCCTGGGGTTCATCATTCAGCAGAGCTTTGACACACTGAGGCAATGGTAGAATGCAGACGAATACCTGCAGGGAGAAATAAACACTCCATCACAAAGGAAACATCTTGGAAGGAAGGGAGCCTCACATCCAAAGTGCAGCTCAACCCAAGATGTCTTGAAAAGTAGAGGATTTCTGCTCTCGTGACATTTTTGCTTTCAAATAATATTGGGAGATGGTTCATAGTTACAGATGTTGCTGATTAACTCAGCAGTCCCAAGACCCAAGATCCACATCTGCATCACAATTTATTTATTTATTTATTTATTTATTTATTTATTTATTTATTTATTTATTTTTATTGATGCTTTGTGTATTTAATACATCATTTTCCAATTCAGTTCAGGCATATATCCCCTTCCCTTCCCCCCACCCCATCCCTACCCATCCCAGATCATGCATTCTGCCGTAACTTTTCTGCATCTTTCTCTGCTTTTTTGTTTTGTTTTGTTTTCATTTTTTTTTAACAATAAGTGATAATTTGTGAGTACAAGCATCCTTCATGTAAAACCAATTTGCAAGCAGTTGTGCCCAAACTCACACAGCTCATGGGTCCCACCATCCAGCAGGGGGGGGCTTGTATGTTCAATCAAGTTGATCAAATGAGTGTCCAATCTATATTGTTATAGTTTCACCATTCACCCCAATCGCAGCCCTTACATTCTACCACGCCCCCTCTTCTGTAGATTGTTCCCTAGGCTTAGAAAAGGGGCACAAGTGGATGAGAAGCAAAACAGTCTACTTTCTCTGGAGCTGTTGTCTTGGTCTCTAGTCAATTCTGGCTGTTTTCTTTCATGGGCTGCCAACTTGTCCATGCATCACAATTTAAAGGGATGGAATGGACTGTATTCATTTATTTAGCATTTACAGAGGACTTGCCAAGGCAGGCAGGGACGGTAGCAAGGACAAAAATGACCCAGCTCAGCATGCTCTTTGGGATGGGAGTGATGGAGGAGAGTGACACGATTAATGATGCAACTAGTCCCTAGGAGAGGCCTGGGGACCAGCCTACAAATGCTCAGAGCTAGGAGAGATGGCTTCTGCTGGTGTGATAATCCAGGAGGCACTGAGCCTTGGCAGAGGCATGGGGCTGTGCATACAGATATTAGATGCATGCAAAAGAAGTTTCAGGCTGAGAAAAAGGTTTAAGAGAAAGTGTAGAGAGAGTTGATTGGAGATTGTAAACCCAGGACATAGGTGTTCATATACACAGAACCTAGGTCTTTTAAATGGATTAAACGAAGGTTGGAAACACCTAGTAAAACAAACTGTTTATTGGATAGTTATCATGTATCCAGAATGCTCTAAGAACCTTGAATGTTGCAGTAGCCCTGGGGGCTAGCTCCCAAGTCTGTCAGACAGAAGAGCCTTGGATATTAAGCTTAATGAGCTAGATTTATTTATTCCTTAAGCCAGAGCTTTTAAATAGCTGCACACCACTCCGGAAGTGTACAGAGGTGCCCTAGATAGGCGGATCTGGGTAGGCGGCATGAGAACGGGGAATCCAGTGGACAGAGGGTCTTGAAGTCAATTGTCAGCAAAGATGATATTCCTTCATCCGTTTAATTATTAAGTTAATACACAGAGTTTCATTCAGAGAAAATATGACTGTTTTAGTTTCTTAAATCTGTGAAGTATTTGGAGTAATAAAGTATTATGATAAAAATTGAATATATAAAAGCAAAATTAATCTTGGAGCATTTTCCGAATTATGTACAGAGGAAACTTAGTTTAAAAGTTCCTTAAATCTTCTAGGCAAGAAATAATGGAACGCAGTGTTTGGACAATTCATTGTTTATGGTGGCTGCGGTGGGAGGTATCGATGGCTCTCAGAAGCAGGGAAGCGCGGAAGACTCCTAGGGACCTGGAAACTGTATGGAAAGAGCAAAGAGGAAGGGGTGGGCAGCATGGGTATGACAGGAATACAGCAAGCAGGGTCCTGGGATGAGAGGGGGAGCTTGGGTTGGGGCTAACACTAATCAGATTGAGTCCGCCCTGTGCTTGTCTTGTCTGTGTGAAGGAATTAGATTCCTGTGGGTTGGACCCTGTAGTTACTTCATATCCAACACAACACAGCATCTCTTGCAAAGTAAGACTTGTATAAATCTGCACTGATCTAATTTGACTATCCCATGACACCATCTCAAATTCAAGTTGTAGACAAGGTACAGACAGAAGGTGCCTTTGTTTTGGCTGTAAGTACACAGAAGGAATGAGTCAAGATTATGGATAGCTTGTCAGAGATAGATTCAAAAGGCAGATTGAGGCTTTACAGAAAGCAAGTGTTCAGTTCTGGTAAGAATCAGGTTCAAATCCTGCCTTATCCATTTCTAGATACTATACCTTGGGAAAATTTACTTGATTACCCAGCCTCTGATTTTGTACTTTAAAAATGGAAAATAACATCTGCCTTTCTGAAATGTCATATAATTCACTGTGATAATTTGTACAATGCTCCAGTACAATGCTTTGGAATTCAGTATAAGTTGCATAAACAAATCAACACCCAGACTGGGTTAAAAAATGATTCCTCTTACACTCTTTTTCCATATACAAGGTCATACACCTTAATACTCTTAATGTGCATCTGTGTATGTGGAAGGCTATTAGATAAATTAGTGCAAACACCCCTCGTATTCTCTAAAGCTTGTTCAGAGATGACAAATCCACTAGGTCAGGCTCCTTTCAGTACAGCATTGGAAAAATGCAAAACCATTCAATTAGAGATGAAAAAATTTCACCAAGGTCTTGGCACTCTATTTACGTGCCATGTGGGAGGTCATAAATCAAGAGAAAGCTGAGGTCATTTCATAAAATTCTTTGTCTTTTTAATAATAATAATTACATAAAGAATTATTAATACAATCCAGATATGAATTTTTGCACCTTCACAATTTTGGTGTTTCCCCCCCTTTTGGAGAGGAAATACATACATATATATCTTGATTTTTAAAAATCTACTTCACTTATTTGTAACCTATAACTCTGAAGCACTTGGAGGTGAAGTCAGATAGCAAGGATTTAATAACAATGCCATTAGTGATTTGCATAGACTACAAAAATAATCAATCTTGCATTGTTTTAAGTTCAATGAGTACACAGCAGTTGATGACTTTGCCTGGGATAATCCTTTTCAATGCTATTTTCAATTCTAAAGGGCCTGCTGAATAATACTTATTTTCCCTGGTAAGACAATGGTATATTACCCACAGAGGGTGTCTCCGCTGCAGGGCTGAAAGACAGTTGTGAAAGCAGCCAGCACCTGGGATATCTCCAGGTGTTCTTCCTGAATGGCAAGGGGGCAGGCATCTACTGAGAGTCTTGTGTTTGGGCTTTCTCTGGGCAGAAAAGCTTGGCGTCAGTCCAGGGGGGAAGGGAATAGGGTATGAACATGTTCCTATACTGTTCTCTGCTGAGGCTGGTTTATAATGCCTTGCAAAATCCCATTCTGACATATGCAGATATTTGGGTAGCTGGTTGTTCATATCCCCATGGTTGAAGGCAGGTTGTGGTGGTAGGTTTTACATCACAGAAATAGGATACTCTTCCTCATCATCCCCCTCAGAGCTAGTCTGCTGGCATAATATTGCAAACAAGCTTACATTAGCTCTATCTTTTCTTTACTTTTCTTTTTTTTTTTTTTTGTATATCTCCACAATAGATTTATTTTCTTTTTTTCCTTTTTTTAAATATATATTTTGTACAAGATTATCAAATCTAGACCTGTGTCCCCCACCCTATCCCCCCACCCCACCAGAGCTCATGTATTCTGCCAAACACGCTTTTCATCTCTTTCTCAGTCTTTCTCAAAATTCTCCATGTGGAAGTTGACTGTTTTGAGCAGCTCTATCTTTTCTAACATTAAGATGTAGTCAAAGGGGGCTAGAGAGTTGGCTAGAGGGTGAAGAGCACTGGCTGCTCTTGCAGAGGACCTGGGTTTGGTTCTCAGAACCAACATAGTAGTCAACAATTGCCCATAACTTCAGTTCCAGGGGATCTGATACCCTCTTCTGCTCTCTGAGGGTACTGCATGCATTGGTGCACTTACATACATGCAGATAAAAACACTCATACCCGTAAAATAAAAGTAAATAAACAAAGTTTAAAATAAGATATAGTCAAATGCACCAATGCCATTACTTTCTCTTGTGTCCAAACCAGAGATAACATTGTGACTTTAACCAGTTAATTTTAGTAAACATTTTTAGTCTCTAATAAGTTCCAGGATTGTTACCATTTTAAAACCCCACAGTGGCCCTAGGTACTAAACCTTTTTATTCAGAGAGCTTTCACAGAGCTCAGGAAACTTGCCTTAGAATGGTTCCATGACTTGTAAATGACTGAGAAGAACCAAAACTTAGTGTTACATAGTACATATCTGCTAAGGTAGGAGACAACTTAAGGAGTGGCCCTTTTCGATGAGATGGTTCTGGAGACCCAGTGTCTTTCAGCACTGCCTTCTGCATGTTATTGAGCTTTCCATATCTTTTACTCTTGAAACTGAGCAAAGAGGCCACATTTCTTCCTTCAGGATCTCACATCGGGGAAGCAAAACCTGCAGCCTCAGACTCTGTGTGCCTAGCAAGCACATCTCGATGCAGTCATGGCCATTCTGAAGAGTTATTTCTACATTCTGACAGATTTTCTCAGAATATGATATACCTCTGAAGAGCAATAACATCCCAGATGGCTTCTTCAATGAGGTATCTGAATGGCCGTTAATTCCAAATCAATGCGATTACTCAGAGAGAGTTGTGTGCTTGTAGAGTGCATCTGTGGGAGTTCCCAACAGCCAGCTCTTGATTCAGAAAGGAAAGATTCAGAGATTCTTTGGGAAAGCAGCTGCAGGGTGGGAAAATGGGGAGCAGGGTAGGAAAGCTTAGAATAATGAATGTGAGTTATCTTACACTACATGACATTCACTTAATCCACAAAGCAGGAGCCAGGGAATCATTATTCATTCATTCGCTGATTCCTTTTCTTGGCCTAACATATTTTTGAACATCAATGGTACCAAATCACATGTTGAGGATAGAGATGTGGGAACAATACAGGCATTTCCTTTCCCTGGGGGAGTTTCCAAAAGAGGGAAGATGGTTATCAAAATAATTGTTTAAACATAATTATTTAATTTCAATGGTCACATGTTCTTCATTGGGAAATTATGGGATGTAATAAAAACAAACAAAAGCTTATACCTAAGCCCAAGTGACCTGGCAGGAATTCTTACAGATAGGTAATACTACTTATCCAGAATTTGAGGAAGAAGAATTGGCCAGTTTAAAAAAAAAAAAAAAAGTAAAGAGGCCTAAGGATCCAAGAATAGGAGGGGAACCAATCAGAAAGACCTATGATATGTGAACCAATCAGAAAGGCCTATGATATGTGAACCAATCAGAAAGGCCTATGATATGTGAACCGATCAGAAAGGCCTATGATATGTGAACCAATCAGAAAGACCTATGATATGTGAACCAATCAGAAAGGCCTATGATATGTGAACCAATCAGAAAGGCCTATGATATGTGAACCAATCAGAAAGGCCTATGATATGTGAACCAATCAGAAAGGCCTATGATATGTGAACCAATCAGAAAGGCCTATGATATGTGAACCAATCAGAAAGGCCTATGATATGTGAACCAATCAGAAAGGCCTATGATATGTGAACCAATCAGAAAGGCCTATGATATGTGAACCAATCAGAAAGGCCTATGATATGTGAACCAATCAGAAAGGCCTATGATATGTGAACCAATCAGAAAGGCCTATGATATGTGAACCAATCAGAAAGGCCTATGATATGTGAACCAATCAGAAAGGCCTATGATATGTGAACCAATCAGAAAGGCCTATGATATGTGAACCAATCAGAAAGGCCTATGATATGTGAACCAATCAGAAAGACCTATGATATGTGAACCAATCAGAAAGGCCTATGATATGTTCATGAGAAGAGAGATGACGTGTTTGGTGTATAGTAAGGGGAAAACAGCTTGAAGAAGCAAGAGCAATACCCCTAGGTCAGTCCTGCAAGGTATGACAGATATTTTCTGGTGGTATGTTTTCCTAAGTTCACATAACCTGGAGTGCATCTTGGTGACAGATTTCTTTTAGGAGATATTTTGGGATACTGGGGATAAGTGAAAAGAAACTAGAAAGTGTGAATTTCCTAGATCCTTGACTTCATACTAGTCATTAGTTCCTTAATGTCCTAAATGTATCTATAACCTGTCCCTATTTTAACTTGTCTCAAAACATCATATAAGAGACTGACACATTGTAGGTATAGCCAAACACAAGGGTAATATAACATTTGGAAGAAAGGACTACTCATGATTTGTCAATGTCTGGTGTCTTTTTTTCTCTAAGTTTCATGACACATAGATACTAATGATCTTTGTCTTCCACAGACTACCTTAACCAAGTTTCTGTTACGTGTGTTGGAGTGATGAAACTCAGTATCAAGTGCTAAAATTGCTTCCACTTTCACATTCTCCCCAGTGAAAAAATTTCAAATGTGGCTGTTCATGTAAAGTGTCTATGTTTATGGAGGGAACACATGAGTCTTTATAGTCCACACAATGTCTGCTGTCATTCAATAATCCCATTAATACCAACTCTGTACCTAAATGTATGCCAGCCTTGGGAACCTAAGCTGGAAAGCGTGTTCTTTATTGTTGGGGAGCTTATCTAATGGCCCATCTGATAACCAGAGCTGTAATAAACAAATAGGAGGTCCTGGGGAAGCAGAGATGAGAATGCTAGTAACAGGGCATTGAACGTATTCTGGAAGAATGGATGACTGTGTTCACCATGGAGAAGGTGGAAAGAGACAGGTGAAGATAATCATATTAATCAACTTAATCACCTTAGTTACATTCCATATTTCTGGGAAAAAACTACCTGATGAAATCAAGTTAAGGAAAGAAGAGCTCATTTTGCCTCAGAGTGTGAGGGTACAGTCCATCATGGCTGGGAAGTTATGGTGGCAGAGGCTGGAGTGGTAGGTTACATTCTGTGCTGGATAGCTTTAGTGTCAACTTGACACACCCGGGTTGAAGGAGCCTCAAATGGGGAATTGGCTCCTGGAGGGCCCGGCCCACAATGAGTGGTGCCACCCTGGGCAGGTTGTTGTGTACTGCATAAGAAGGCAGACTGGGCATGAGCCAGGGGAGCAAGCCAATGAACAGCATTCCTCCATTGCCTGTGCTTCAGCTCCTGCCTCCAGGTTCCTGCCCTGAGTTCTTGCCTTGGGCTCCCAGAGTGATGAATTGTGACCCAAGAGATGTGAGCTGAATAAACCCTTTCCTCCCCAAGTTGGTGTCTGTCAGAATGTTTTGTCACAGCAATGGAAGACAAACTAGAACACATTCCAACTACAGTCAGGAAACAGAGAGAGATGAATGCTGTATTTTTTTTCCATTTTATTTGATCCAAGATCCCAGCCCATGGGATGGTGCCAGCCATAATTATGATGGGTCTTCTCACTTCAACTAGCCTAATCTAGACGATCCTTCACAAACATGACCAGAAGCTTGGTCCTAGGTGATCATAGATCCTCTCAAGTTAACACCCAGTATTAACTATCACAGGAGGTAAGAGACCACTGATGTCCATCTGCCTTCCAAAGCACCGATTAAATGCTGTGTCTTCACATTTATCTCTCCCTAAAGGATACTTTGTTGAAACTCCTAGCACGGGATCTCCTTGTGGTTTCACAGCAATGAAACACATCAGGATAGAAGGAGAAAATGTTGTGGATTACACAGAGCTTGATCTACTACGTTCTACCACCTCCCCTGTCTGTGTGACCTTGGACAAAGCACTTAATCTTTAGAACTTCTGTTTTCTCATCTGTGGCATTAGACAACATGATTTATGAATGCTTAGTTGCTTGAAATACTTCAGCAAGTTTCCCACTGCAAGAAGTCACTCAATGGATGAGGTCATTTGATATCCATTACCAGCTCATATTTACATTTGCATATTTTAATGCTTCTGGTGCCATAAGCACAACCTTACATGGAAGACAACCTCATAAATGATTTAAGCATCAGAACCAACCTTGAAACAATTGCTTCATCTGTGAAAGGAAGAGCTCTGTTTGGATGACTGACATCTGAAATACTCCCCCAAAGCTCATGTGGTGAAGGCTTGGTCCTCATGAAGTAGTGACAGGGGCATCCCAACTTTATTCATAGATCAGTCCATTCATGAGAAGTAGTAGACACTTTAGGATGTGGATCCTAATTACATGAAATGTGTCACTGAGGGTAAGATATTGAAGGGTGATCTACATGGAACCCCTTTCCCCCAATTCTATCTCTTTTTATCTCTGTCTGTCTCTCTTTCTCCTTTATGTGTACCTTGAGGTCATCAGCTTTGCTTTACCATCTTATCATGTCACATGTTCTGTGTTATCATAGGTGTAAAAGCAATGGTCCTGGCTGACCGTAGGCTGAAAAGTCTAAAACCTTCCCTCTTTTAAATTATTTTCCTTAGGTATTTTGTCATATCAATGAAAAGTTTACTAACACAGTGCCCTTGGGCCTCTGAAATCCAAAGATTCTGACTCAAAAACAATCCCAGTTAATGAAATCATAGGCTTGGCTGAAGTGTATATACACATGCTAATAAGGTAATTGTCCTTAACAATTGTTTGCTAGACTTTTAATGAAATGGCTACTTTTTCT
>VZQC01002933.1:730394-786894 GCA_009823505.1 Rhizomys pruinosus
TGTCCTGTGGGGACACTAAGACTACGACAAAATGCCCTGTGTCCTTGGAAGTGGTCAGTCAGTTTCTTACCAATAAGCTGACTTTTACAGATTATTCATGTGTTCTGCCACATACTCAACAAACATGTGTGGACTAGTCACTATGGAGTTACCTGGGATGCAGCACCACATAGGAAATTGGGATGCTTTCTAAAATTGAAAAAGTTGATAATAATGTTCAAGTATAATGTTTATGACCAAGATGTTCAAATAGGTCAATGCAGTGTTTTAAGTGATAAAATCAAGGATAAATGATAGTTTGAATGTAGTGTGAGGAGCTTGGATGCTTAAATCTGAATAGGGAAAGGAAGGGGATCAGCATTAGAAAGAAAAAAGAAACATGGGGCAAAAGGCCACTCACCGGATCTGGGTATGCTGGCACATCCGTGTAGTCCTAGATCTTGGGAGGAAGAGGCAGGAGGGTCGTAAGTTCAAACAAATCTGTGTTACACAAGAGTTTCACTCAAACAATAGCAATAATGCAAAACCTTAAAGATTACTCACTAAGTCTAAGTATAAGCTTGAATTCTGATAAGGATTACATTTCAATTTTGTTTAAATAATACAATAAATTGGGACTTTAAATCAAGACTTCTAGGAGCTTCCTAGGATTCCTGTCATTACAGAATGATTCTTAAATATATTTATAGGTATTAATTAATTTTCATATCACAAATACCAGAAAGATCAATATAAAACTATTGATTCATATGCTTCAGGTTGGGTTTTATGTATCAGTTCCACCAGCCCCTCTTTGATTTTTTTTTTTTTAAGTTGTATTTTACCTCTATGAGTGTTCTGTCTGCATCCATGCAAGTGTATCCATGTAGAGGGCAGAGGATGGTGTCGAATTCCCTGGAATTGGAGTTATGGACTATTCGTTGCCATGTGGGTGTGGGAGTGGACCCTGGGTCTGCTACAAAAGCAGCAAGTGTGCTCTTAACCCCTGAGCCATCTCTCCAGATCCTCTCCTCTCCTCAGATTATTGTTTTATCCTCTGTGTCTCTACTTCTACCTTAAAAAAAAAAGTTCCAGTATAACAACTGGCTCATCTCGACTGCAAGTACTATCTAATCTGTCCTGGGGACCACAGATTTCTGCCCATAAGTCAGTAAACTTCTGAATCAAAACACAAGTTCTGGTCTCATGTGGATTTATTTCCAGAGTCCTAAGTTTGCCAAGGAAATGATGATTGCTGTTGTTTACATTTTCTATAGCCTGGTGAATGGGATATGCCTGGGTGGTACACTAACTAATTGGAGCTAAGAGGAGAGCATCTGAGCTTAACGCATTCTGGAGAAGCAATGAGTATTCAGATAAAATCAGGGCACTTAGAAAAGGGATCAGGTACATCTACCTTTAGACAGTGACAGATATCCACCTCAATGACACTGGATTGAAATTTCTTCATGTCAAGTAAGCTAAATTTATTAAGACTTATGTTGGTTTCTGAGAGAAACAGGTTTCATTTCAAACCACCCTATCTGAAGAATCCCTAACAACCTCATTTTAATCCCCAGGACAAGGAATAGTAAGGACCAACGTTGACTATAGGAGTAGCCTGTCCATGAAACATGCTTTCCTTTTTTCTAGGCTACAGCACTAATTCCCTTTCCCAGGTCACCTCCAGTCAGAATTTCCCAGCCACTTTCCATGTTCACCTGTGTCTACTGTGCTCACCATGTCCTGTGAGTCCTTCTGCCCATTTCTCTCCTGGATCATCAGAAAGTGGACTGCTAGGGGATGTCACTGCTGGCAGAGACAGCAGGAGCCACAGAGACAATTGACGTGGAGCTACTTTCTTCGTCACTGAGAGAACACAATCTCTGCTAGGTATAGCAATAGGCAAAGGTGTACAGAGAGTTAGGTGTAGAAAGAAGACTATGCTACAGAGACTTGATTTACATCCTAAGGAGTCTTCTACCTGAGATGTATTCTATTGTTTCCACACTTAGCTATTTTCCGTGTTTTTAAAGCTGAAAAATTAACCATATCATTTCATTTTCCCTCCTAGGGTTAATGATATTATTTCATATACATAGTAGGTACTCATCAAATGTTTATGCAGATAATCTGGAGACTGCTAAAATATCATACTGGACTCCTCTTTGAGCAAATTAGTTAGGGTATTTATTTATTGTATGATGTCCATCACCAATATTTCCACTGATATTTAGTCTTAAGGATGCTATCCTCACACAATTATTATGAAGAGGGTACTTTCAATCAACTTTGTGAAGAGAAGTCGAGAAGCATCACTGATATGGTCTAGGTATGTTTGGAGTGTCCTGCAGAGGTTCATGTGCAGCTATCCCAGTATGGACATGTTAAGAGCTGCTTGAACCTTTAACATTTGCATCTAATGGAAGGCCTTTAGGTCATTTCAGGGTCTGCCTCTGAATGAGATTAAAGTAGTTTTCATGGGACCTTGAATAGTTCTCTCGAAAGAGCTCTCACAGAAAGGACAAGGCGGCCCCCCGTCACTGATTTCTCACTTCCTGACTTGGAAACACTCCTGTCATATCATTCGCTATGTGACCATGTGACATATCCAAATGGGATCTCACCAAAGATCAGTGAATATTGGTGGCATCCTCTTGAACTTCTGAGCTAATAATTAGATCTCTTTCCTTTGAAAAGCACTCAGCCTCAAGTACTTTTTGGTAGCAATGGGAGTGGACAGAGACAATTCCAATGGGTTGTAACTTGTGACAGGTTTTGTTCTTTGTCATCTAGCACTACTGGGAAGTGTTTACATTTTTAAGAGGTTGGGTGGCTTGGAAGCCTTCCGGTCATATGAGAACATTCACACAAATAGGTTTTGAGCCATTCTCTCTTTCCTTTGCTTTCTAGCTGTTTTGGGATATGTTCCCACCATGAAGTTATACCATGCCAGAACTACTGCTACAGGGTTATTATTCCAAGAACTGAGCTCAACCTCTGAAAATATGGACTGAAATTAACCTTTCATTTCTACAAGTTGATGTAGGGAAACCCAGCTTGACTTGCAGGCTAGCTGTCCAGCTGGCATGCCTCAGGGCACCGCATGGCCAAGAGTCTGGCTCTGCCCCAAGGAGGTGTGAGCAGCATGGCCTAGGTGCACAATGCTGAGTGGAGCAAGGTGTGCAGTGGTGCGGACTTGGAGTTGGGGGGCTTGTGATTGTTCCTGGAAACTGACGTCATTTGGTTTATAAAGCAAGCTGTGGCAAGGAGTAAATTGAATTTCATAGTAATATCATCATGGAATTCCCAGCCGTTATTTTTTATTAATTATTGCACGCATACAGGCTAAGGTAGGCCTGAATTTTGTTCCGGTGGCCAGTGGGTTGGAGATTCCTTTGTGGATCACCAATCTGGGTAGCTGGTGTTGTGTGGGTATTGGCTGAAGGGAGGTGATCAACCATCAGCTTGAAATTCCTGTCCAGGCCCTGGGCAGGTGAGAAGTCACGGCCAAGAGTGGAACACGTGTCTCATGGGTCCAGGCTAAGAGCCTAAGCTGGAGTTACCACTTAGGTTGAGCTATGGGAAGTAGTCGGCTGGTCTCTGAGCCGAGAGGCTAGCTCCCCACAGTGTCTGCAAAGTGGGCCCTGTGTCCCCATCCCCCTTAGCAGGGCTGGTAATCCCTGTTCGGCATAAAAAGAAAAGCTTCCTGGGGCTGGAGAGATGGCCTAGCAGTTAAGAACACCAAGTGCTCTTGCAGAGGACCCAGGTTCGATCCCCAACACCCACATGACATCTGAGAACCGTCTGTAACTCCAATTCCAGGAGAACTCCAGTTCCAGGGGAATCCGACACCTTCTTCTGACCTCCTCGGCATTGTATGACACGGGTGCACAAACCTACATGCAGACAGTACATTCATACAAATAAATAAATAAATAAAATAAATAAATAAATAAATAAATAAAATAAAAATAAAAAATAAATAAAATTTAAAAAAGAAAAGCTTCCTACAAGTTGATTCTCTCAGATGGTGAACTATAGTAACAGAGATCAGGCTAGCATACCAAGCTCTCGACCTTATTTATTTAATAGGTGCCCTTCCTTTTTACAGACCTAGTCTCATTCTGTAACCCACGCTGGCCTCAAATTCACGACCCTCCTGTTTCAGCCGCCCCTGTGCTGGTCTTAGAAGCATGTGACACTATGATTGCCATTGAATTCACTGTTAGGACCTTTACTCCAAATTCATTTTATACTCACGAGAAGTCACAACACTGGCATATAGAGATTCCACAATCATATCACTCAATTGCCCAGTGATAGAAATTTATATAACCATTGTGCTTGATCAAAACCGGGAAATTGGTATTGGTGCAGTACAATGATCAACCTACAGACTTGACTCTGAATTAATCAGATTTTGTGTGAATGTACTTCATCTTTTAATGGAAAGAATGCATTTTAAACCTGCACACTTTAGTCCAGCCATTTTCAGAGTAGGTGAGAATTCAAGTAATTGTTTCCTTTCTTACCCATTGTCCTTAAAGCTTTATTTCCTGTGCCCACTGAAGCAGAGATGACCTCACATTAGCAGGTGAAATTTGGTTAGAAGACAGATAGAGAGGATCAATCCCAAACTTACAACGATCTGAATGGAGTACCGGAGTCCAAAAATAAACTAACTGTTGAGTACAGCTAGGTTATTTTACAACGTTGATGGCATCCAACGTTGTTTGCTTCATTGTATGTGTAGTTAGTAGCTGGACTTTCAGTTGCTATGACAAATACCTGAGCTGGATGGTGCAAATCTGTAATCCAAGCCCTTAGAAGACTTTAGCAGGAGGATCCAAAGTCTGAGATACATATACTAAATATGTAAATATGACCCTTTATTAAAATAATAAACAATACAAAACAAAAAACACACAAGTAAAAAAATAAAGAAAAAATATTCTTAGTAGTTCTAGTCTTTCGTGGCAGAGAGAGGTGGATGGAGCCATGCAACTCACACAGTGGGCAGGGACCAGAGAGAATGTGCCTGCAGTCATTGTTTTTCTTCTTCCTTCTTTTTATTCTATCCGTTCCCAAGCCTATTGGATGATGCTCCCTACATTCAGAGTGATCCTTTCCCCTTAGGAATCCGTTTTTTAAACGTCTTCACAGATCTGCCCTGGAAGCGTGCTTTAGCAATTTTTTATATGCTTCTGAACCTAATAATGTTGACAGTTGAGGTTAACCCTCACAATACCATTAGCATCCTCGGACATAAGAATTACATATGAATTATGATGACAAGGCTTATGTGTACAAGCCAAGGGTACCTGAACTTTAGGGGTCAAAGCAGAATCTGTACCTTAGCTCTCTCAGTTGCCAGCTCTATGACCATTCAAGAATTTCCTCTTAGTTTCAATGGATCTCTGAAGTAGACATGCCTGTAGGTATTACTTCCCTGTAGAGAAGCTTACTACGTGGAAAATGTTTGGACTTTAGTGATTGGGAAATGTTAATTTATTTATCCTTAACACTGTCTTGTAATTTTCTCAATCTGTAGCTGGTAGTAATATGACACACCTTTTATTTATTTATTCCTTTTAGATTACGGCCTGTCTAATAAATTGCAAAATGTGTCACACAGATCTGCTCTTCTCCATAACTTTGTGAGATATTCCAAGATCACTTTTCTGAAGTCACACATGTAGGAAGTGTTGGGCCAGATCTAATCTCCTGTTTAATGATGTCAAACTGTTCTTCCTACTGTACCCGGCCATCTCCCAAGTGCCAAAGGGGTTGTCAAAAATTCTTCTGAGGAAGAGAGATGAAATTGCTCTGGATAATTTAGGGGAAAGAAAAGAAAGCTTTCAAGTTTATAACATAAGAAACCTGGAGTGTGTCTTCGTTTCCTTCAAGGGGCCCCCAGGAGCATCTGACAGTGATATTGAGTTTTGTTTTGGTTTATGTGTTTCCTGTGGCATGGAGGATATATTTTTGTCCCTTCTCCTGTTCTCTGCCAAGCTGTCTGTTTGGTCACTCATTAACTGAGGATATATGGCATGTTTCTCTTCTCTGCTCTAACCCAGAGGGTAATAGTGAAAAACTACCTACATCGTAGATCACTTTTCTGTTTCCTCAAGAACTTCTTGCAGGGTAATTAGCAAACAGCCTGGCAAATGTTATTGGACCGAGGACAAATGGGGAATATACACAATTATTTCTCCTAGTTAGAGACCAACAACTGCTTGTGTTCATTCAGGAAGAGAATACAAACATCTCCCACAAACATTTATTGTTGAATAGCTTTTCACCAGGAAGAACATTTCCAGGGGACTCAGTGCAGAAACACTGGGGGATATTGCTGCTCCATCTTCCATGTAACTCCTCCTAGTGTCCTGTCTTCACGCTTGGAGGGATCATCTGTGCCCCACAGAGGGTTTTAAATTAGAACCGGTTATGGAATATGCTCTGCTATGAGAAGCCAGATTTGGATATGTCCTGGGACATAAATGCATTGGAATAGAGTACTGAAACTTCTGTTGCCCATGTGTCCCTGAGCCTACTTTTATAACCTCACATGGTCCTTTATGCTCTCATCATGGGTTCTAATATCTTCCTTGGAGTGTTATGAAGATTCAACAAGATGATGCGTGTCTGATGTCTCTATAAATACTACTGTCTACTTTTTCACCCTGTGTTATTTTTGTTTCCAGCAAACAAGTAGTAAAAACTATACCTATTATGTCTTAAAGAACCAATGCTATTTTGCCTGATGACCACTAAACCAATTTTAGTACCTTTCATGGCCCTAGACTGCTTGGCAATGAGGCTCAAGCTTTCTCTCTGCCAGCTGACAGAAGGGCCACCATCTTGGGAGGACACTTAAGACCTCCGCCTGGCCCTTGTGCTCTAGGAGCTTGTCCCTATCCCGCACAGGACAGATGGGAGCAATATTCAATGTAATTTGCCAGTTACATGGAAGATTGCTTCACAAATCACAAAGCTGTTAAGATTAAGTTGGTAATTACCATTACACAGATTTCCCAAAGTATTCACTTGTCTGTATCCAACACTGGCTGAGTGGCTAAGGTTCTGAGTAGCCTTCAAGTTGGGTTTAAATTGTGGTTGGTGTAGATAAACATCAAGGCAGGAAAGAAGCTATTCATGATGATAGGACCCTCGACTATTAAGGGGTGTGGAAAATGTCAGTGAGAACTACAGACACTGGAATGCAAATCCTTTCCTCCTCTGGTTGAAGCCCATCTCTGTCTCTCTGGCTAAGCATTCCTTGACTCCCTTTCCCCAGTTCAGGAAATATATTGCTTCAGGCTCACATACTGATAGCATTCACAGGGTTTCCCAAACTCTGTGACAAATCTTTATAGGTTTGAGTTGCTTACCTCCACCAGTTTGGTATTAATTTGAGATCAGGGATCATTATCTTTGGGGCCTGTCCTAGTATGTGTCACACAGAAAGTGTTCAATGATGCTTGAATAGGGGGCAGAGGAATAAGGTGTCGTGTGGCACTGTGCTGGGGAGGCTTGAGCAAATGTCTAATTATCCCAGATAAGGAGACACAACAGGCTACCCAGGTCCAACCTGGAGGACCAATGAGCTGACTTACAGGAGTATAGGTGAGGGCTTAGTTACAGGAGCAGAAATGATGCAGGGACAATTGCATCAGCAAAAGCCCATCCCAGCATGGATGGTAGCTCAAAAAAGCAGGAAACTGGGAACAGGCACACTGTACAACCAGCAGGCAGCTCAGCAGGTTGGAGAGAGTCCCATCTAGGTTAGCTCAGTTGGTCCAGCCTCTTCCAGGCAGCTGGGCTGGTCTCAGCTTCTCCAGCGAAGCATGGCTTTCCTGAGAGTGTCTCTCAGCAGTCCTGTGGAGGGAGGGGCCAAGTGAACCTGGTCAATTCCAGGGATTTCCTGAAGCTATTCAGTTGTTTACTTCCTGAGCTTAATTAGCTTCCCTGTGGGAATGATTTACCTCCTGAAAAATCATTCTGTTGATGGAGGGTTTTGCCTTTGAAGAAATTGCTCCATAATATGAGTAAAGAAGGGTGCCATCCCTGCTAAAGCCCCTAGAATAACTCTTAAGAGAATGTCTATTTTTCTGCTTTGTGAAATGGACCCTGACCATCACTGGCTCTGCTTGCTTTCTTGTCTCTGCCTTAGTCACACTGGTATCCAGGAGATTTAATGAGGAAAACAATGCATTCATTCATAGAGAGAGAAAGATCAGGGTTATTGACTTCTACAGAATTCCCTTCTAAAGGTGTGCACCACCACGCTCGGCTAGCAAGAATTAGATTTAGCTACCTAGAGAGCATCTCAACACTCCTAAGTAACGGTACTATGAACCCCAGCAGTGTGAGCTTATCCTGCTGGTTCCTTTCTTTGGTTCTTTAAATACCTATTCCTTCAGCTCCAGCAAATCTTTAAGCAGGGTTGCTACTGGTACTGCCACTGGTAAGGTCAAGTTTCAGTTTGAAAGAAGGAAGGAAAGAAGAAAAGCAAAGTTGGGACTTCCTTTCCAGTGCCTACCTAGTATTCTCTAAGCAGGAGTCAGGCTGATTCATATCCAGATGCACCTGTTTAGTCAGGGTTTAAGCCAAATGACTACACTTAGCTAAAGGAGAGCTAGAGAAATAGAGCCATTGCCCCTTAAAACCTTTCTCTTAAGAGATTACAATTGACGAATGATTGTTCTGTATACCAGATGTGTGTGTTGAAGTTTTAACTCCCAAGCCAGTATATGAAGGCTGGATGCCTCTTTGTGAGAGAAGCAGGCATGATTTTTCCACAGGGAGGATGCTGGCCAGAGGGACCTGTCTCTGAGCTTTGTCCGATCCCTAAAGGATTGTACTGACAGCTACCTTCTGCAACTTGGGTGTCATTTCTAAGTGATCATTTCTAGTGACTGTCAATTTGGCATGACCTGGAATCAGCTTGGAGACACACCTTTGCCAAAGTCCACAAGGGATTATCTAGATTAATAAAGGTGAGAAGCCCCACCCTACATCTGGGCCATATCATTCCACGTGCTGGGGTCTTGGACCGTACTAAAAGGAGGAGGCAAGCTGAGCACCAGCATTCATTCATGCGTTCTTCTCTGTTTCCTGTCTGGGGTTGCCATGTGACTGGCCTGCTGCCACTTCTCAACTCCACCAACATGATGGGCTATACCTTCAACCTGTGAGCCAAAATAAACTTGTCTTTCATTAAGTCTCATTTGCCAGGTATTTTGTCACAACAAGAAGCAAAGCAGATCATATACTCCCTTAATGGCCTGTGTGTCTAAGTAGCTTAGTAGGGGGCCCACTTTCACCCCAGTAAGCATTAGCATTGCTGTGGCATAGGAGATACTTCACAAGTTTGATGGACGGCTCGGCGACTCTCATCCAGACTTTGAAGTTTCGCAATCAACTCTCTTCTTGCTCCTCTACTGCCAATATAAAGCTCTTGATTGAGATTCAAAATATTCTCAAAATTCATGTATGCAGAAAATGTTATCTATCAGACAAACGCCTGCACATTAAAGGAACTAGAAGCATTTAATATTCTACACCAAATGCTGAAACCAACATTCAAGGGCATTTCGTCCTTTGAATCAGAGATGTTATCGTGTGTCTTCCTCCCTCTCCTGTATTTGTGTTTAGAGTGAGCATTTAGGAGCAGGAGCTAATATGTGTTAGGATTTAGTTTATGTTTCTCTCTTGGTCATTGCTTAGCTCTGTATTTAGACAAGTCACCGAGCCTCTCTGTGCTCCAGTCTCTCTTTACAAAGTGAAAGTAATAACAGTTACCTCCTAGGGATGTGGTGAGAACTGTGTAAGATGCTACATATGCCTGTGCCTGGTGCAAGAAGAACTTAATACATATTTGCTTTTTCTCACTGGTAGATTTTTAAAGCTATTTCAGTGAGACCCACCCTGTCTCTGGCTCTTCCTGGGATAGGCATTTGAAATATACTTTAAGAAATGGGGCTTGGCATTTCCAAGCCCGAGAAGTCTACTGATAGATCTTATTTTAAAATAAATCCAAACTGAAACTCCCAATCCTCAATTTCACTGCAAGTACTATTGCTGGTCTCTATTCTTGTGTGGACTCTTCCTTTATAAAAATTCTTTTCAGTAATAGTAATATTGTGCCTATGAAGGAAGTAAGGATTATTTTCTGGTAACTGAAGAGTTTAAGAGTACAGGGCTGTCCAGAAATGTCATGGGAGAAATAGCAGTCAGCTCAGATAGCTGACTTCAGAGAGGATGTTCTTTTCTTCCATCCTGGTTCATGTTCCGTGCTCTTACCTTTTGGATCATAGGGTGCTGTCTGAGTGTTAGTAGTGTCATCACTTTTTTCACGTAGACAACCACTTTCAGACCATTGATCATTCATTTGACCTTCCCCAAACACAGGTCAAGCTTTCCAATGGTGCCCAGAATGGAGCTTGTATTCTGGCCGTGACTATGATGAAATGGGCTTTTTACTCCTTGCTTTTGAAGATCCACATGTCCATTCTGTTGAGCTTAGTCTTCAGTTGCCTTCGATCACAAGTGCTTTGGAACAGCTGGGTCACTTAAGTTAATCCATTGCAATTGTGATCTCAGTTGGAAAACTCAAATGTCCTGGCTTAGGGCTGGATCTCTTGGAATTAAGTACTCAAGACTGTATGCATTCCGTTCTCATCGGGTACTTTGCTTATGTTTGTTCTTCCTTTAGAACACTGGAGACAACTTGATTCTATTAGTGAAGTCTCCAGATGAGACCATGAACTCTCTTGGTGTCCATCAGCGTATGTCTTACCATGGCTGTCTCTGTCTTAACCCTGTGTCTGAGTTCCAAAGCCCGATGTCCCCATGGATCTTCCCAATCCATGGGGACCCTAAGTTACAAAGTGTCACTTCTGATATCCCACTGATTGATCTGTCACCCAGCTCAGCCCACATTCAGTGAGTACAGATGGACCCTACCTGTTAATGCGAGATATATTAAAGACCTCATGGTCCTATTTTAACCTACCTGGGAATACATCCAGCTCTAATATGTAATTTTGTGTGATCTGGAGTGATGTAACAACCCTAACTTAACCTTTTGTCTTTCTGTTACTAGAAAGAGTGAGTCTTTCATAAAAGTGTCTTAGTGTCTCGGACCATCTCTTCTCAGGAATATAGGCTGGCTTCTTCACTCCAGAGTCTTGTTTTTTAAAATATTTTTATTTTTTATGTGTATGAATGTACTGTCTGCACGTAGGTTTGTGCACCCATGTCGTGCAATGCTGCGGAGGTCAGAAGAGGGCGTCGGATTCCCCTGGAACTGGAGTTAAAGACGGTTCTCAGCTGCCATGTGGATGCTGGGGATCGAACCTGGGTCCTCTGTAAGAGCGTCGGTGCTCTTAACCGCTAGGCCATCTCTCCAGCCCCTAGAGTCTTGTTTTTATTCAACTGATATTACCTGACTATATTAGTATACGTAAAAGTATCAGCTTATTCTTTTTTTTTTTAATTTTATTTATTTCTGTATGTGTATGAATGTACTGTCTGCATGCAAGTCTGTGCACCCGTGTCGTGCAATGCCGAGGAGGTCAGAAGAGGGTGTCAGACTCCCCTGGAACTGGAGTTCTCCTGGAATTGGAGTTTCAGACGGTTCTCGGCCGCCATGTGGGTGCTGGGGATCGAACCCGGGTCCTCTGTAAGAGCTGTCGGCGCTCTTAACCGCTAGGCCATCTCTCCAGCTTATTCTTTACAAACTCTTGTAATTTTTCAATAAAACTTTCAAGTAGGCCCAAACTCTGTAGCACACGTTTTGAAGCTCCTCTCCATGCATACCAACTGATTTTGGTCGGATGAGGTCACTCACTCCATCAGGAAGCCTGCTAACCACCTGATATTTGTGTGGTCTTCATTGTTCTTTCCTAAATGCACAATACTCAAGAGAAGGGTGATGATTGAATCAACAAACCAGTAGGACAAGTATCGATCAGCAAGTCCAAGATTAATTTATGAGAGCATTCAGAACATACTTTATTTTTTTTATTTTAATTTTATGGGTATGTGTGTATTGCCTACATGTGTGTAAGCATATTGTGTTATGCAGTGCCAAGACAGGACAGAAGAGAGCTTTGAATCCCCTGGAACTGGAGTTATAGGCAGTTGTCACCTGCTATGTGGGTACTGGAATTCAAACTTGGACTTCTGCAAGAACAGTCCGGCTTTCTACCACTGAGCCGGCTTTCTACCACTGAGCCGGCTTTCTACCCCAAGAACATTCTTTCAAGATACAGGTTAAGAATTTATTTTCTGTACAGTCAAATTATGTGAGTTTAGCTAGGAAATTTTTCCAAAGAAAAAGCTGGAAAACCTTTAACTGAATTTCTTTCAAAAAATTTGTACTGAGCTTTAAAAAGTTATTTAATTTTCGTAGTAATTATGGTCCCAAGTCACTTTCATAGCAGACTATCTTTTTCTTATCCTAGTTGAAGTGATTGCCAAGAATTCTCTTGATAAAATATTAGCAGAAGATGCTCCTTCCTCTGTTGATATCTAGATATCAGATCATTTGCTTCTTAGAGTACTTAAAGTAGTAGAAATCTTCAAGGAAATATTTTATATATTTGAATAAAACTGTTAATTATTGCTTTCTGTTGTGGAGGCATGAACCAGGGAAAAGATAAAAGCATCTTTCAAATTTAATGTCCCAATTAATTAATTTTTACTTATAAAACTAGACTCTTTGCCAAGGTTTCTTGAAGCATTATAAAAGATTGATGTCATAAAGATAAGAATTTAACTGGGTCAAGTCCAACCATCAGATTATTCTTAATTAGGAATGAATCTCTCTATAATTTCTATAAAATTGGCTGAATAACAGATGACATGCTGAATTGCTAATGTAATTTAAAGAATATATGATTTGAATATGGTATGTGCCTTTTCTTGATTCCCTATTTCATCCATGGTGCTATCTGCCTTGATTCTCTCAGCAGGTTATTGTTTATTTTCTACATTTGGAAAAATGTCATTTTTAATTATAGATGGTGGCCAGAACATGTAACCCACCCTCGTGCCTCCTCTCACTACTGAATGTAAAATACTGGCCTGGAGAGGAAAACATGTGCTTGTGTCAGAAGAAGCATCATTTCCCAAAGGTCACATTTGAAACTTGTTCAGTGAGTCAGCCTGGAACTGGTGAGCTCTGTGTATGGTTTTTAAGAATCAGAAAGGTCAGCTCCTCTAGGCTACTGTAGATACTGCTGAGGAAGGTGATTTTTGTTGTCGGGGAGAAAAGACAGAGAATGTGGAGAGACCAAATGTGTAATGAGTCACAAATGGTGGATGAGTTACATAAATGGCAATGTTAAGAAAACGTGTACTAAGAACACATGCATTCTTATTCAACTCAAATGAATGCCAGTAATTGACAAAACTTGATGTTAGTAATGCTTAGGCACGTGTGCACACAAATTATGTTTTTGTAGAAATTAGGTTTCTAAGATTTGACCAATGTGAATTGTACATGACTACAGTGACACATACCTCTAAAGAACCATTACAACAATAAAAAGTGTCTTTCAAATGATCTTAAATATAGAGTCTCAGTTTTGCAATCTTAGAATAATTTTCTACTAGGTCATGTTTGTCAGTATGCATTCCCTAGACTTCTGGATCACAGTGAGCTTCAGTATTTCTTAAATTTACTTTTATTTTTATTTATTTTTATTTTGTGTGTATGCATGTTATGCCTACATGTGTGTAAGTTGACTCATGTCATGCAATGTCCACAAAGATCAGAAGAGGTTGTCAGGTCCCCTGGGATTGGAGTTACAGAAGGTTGTTAGCCATCATGTGGGTGCTGGGATTTGAACCTGGGTCTCCTATAAGAACATCCATTGTTCTTAAATGCTGAGCCGTTTCTCTAGTCTCAGCTTCAGTATTTGTGAAAAATACAATTTAGGATACTTAATCTCATCCAGCTGTTAAAAAGAAACCAGTGGAGGTGAGATTAGAAAATTTTCAATTTCATGTTCCTATAGTCTACAAGAATATCCTTACTAAAATGGATGTTCTGTTTGGAAATATAGCTCAGTTGTTGGAGTATTTGCCAAGCACATGTGAAGCCCTGGGCTCAATACCTAGAACCACAGAAACCAGGGATTATGCTGTTTGCCTCTGATCCTAGCACTTGGGCAGTGGAGTTAGGAAGATCTGGATTTCAAGGCTATCTTTGGCTACATGGTGGGTCAGTGCCAGTCTGGGATACATGTAGCTGTGTTTCAGAAAAACTGTATATTTAAGTAGCAACCCATGTGCCCAGAACTTCAGCCTATGTGCCCAGTACTTCAGCATTTCCATTAGTATGGATGAATTCATGAGAGAGATGAATTCATAAAGAGAGTCCAGGTCACATCAGTTAAGAACCTGTATACAGGGGCTGGAGAGATGGCCTGGCGGTTAAGAGCGCCAACTACTCTTGCACAGGACCTGGGTTTGATCCCCAGCACCCACATGGTGGCTAAGAACCGTCTGTAACTCCAGTTCCAGGGGAATCCTATGCCCTCTTCTGACCTCCACAGCATTGCACAGACCTGCATGCAGACAGTACATTCATACACATACAAGAATAAATAAAAATTTAAAAAAGAGCCAGTATACAAAGGCCTTCTCAGGCTTCTTCTTATTTGCTGAGGGTCTTTGTTTGGACTGTGGCTTAATTTGTACAACTATGAAATGTGGAATTCATATTATTTCATATTTGAGATGTGCTAAGATTAAGCAGGGGAAATCAGCCCACACAGGCCAAATCTGAGACTAGTCACCAAAATACGAATGATACCCCAGCTTGACATTTTAGCTATCGCTCTTTCCCAAACAAGCTTAAGTTGCTCCAAGAAAATAGCATTTAGATAGAATCTGGACAGCATTGAGTGAGTATGCTCTGTTGCATGCCAATCCAGGTGCCTGTGATATGGAAATGAACAAAACAAGGCTGTCCGTTCTATGACATTGGACAAAATCTTGCTCCCTCAAAACCTCAGTTTTAATCTCTCAAAGAGACATAAAACTTCCTACCTCTCAGATGTTGAAACCCTTTCCCTGAATAAATAACTTTCCTAAAACATTTTGCCTGCCTACATAGATTATGGCTTTCCCTTCAGAAGAATAAATATGACTACCTGCTTCTTCAGTGACTTTTTGGTGGGTACCACTGTGCCTGGTGCTCTGTGGTGTGGAAGTATTTGAGCTCCTAGTTTCATGCATACAGGCACACATACCGCAGTGAGGGATTCCCCACAGGTTTGTAGGAAAAACAACACTGATCATGTGGGGCTGGAAAGATCTAGAGCCAGAAGGATCTGAGATGAAGGAGAAACCATGTTGAACCCCCAAAGAAGGGGTATGGTAGGTGAAAGCTGAACAGACTCTCCTGAAGCAATTTCACAGGAATATTTGCTTCGGTAAGCATTGGTAAGTAGTGGATTTTCAAGGGAAAGAATAATGCACAGTGGCAGGACTGACAGGGGAGGGTCTCAGAGTGCTGCATTGCAAGGTTAGCCTTTCCTTAGAAGAAACCCAAGAAGACAGGTGTTAGTACTTATGGAGGTCACTCTGAGGCTATTTCCAAGAATTTATTGATGAACCACTGCCCCTGAGTTCTCTGTTTTCTGAATATATTGATTGATGAACTACTAGTTTCTTTCTTCTTGTTTCTCTTCATCTCTTCCTTTCCTCCTCATCTTCAAGGCCATGACTTCCCCCCAATAATATAGTAGCTTAATCTTTTGAAAGCATGAATTTTAATCCTTGAGTAAGACCTTCATTATAGATAGCACATTCAGGCATTCAGGTATGGATTGAGTTTTGATGTATGCATATCACCATCTAATTTGATTCCACACCTGGCTATTTATATCACTTTTTGTTGTGCATTCTTAAAGCTATCTATTATTCTGTTGGATATGTAGGTATCTAAGGTCAGCTCATTTTTTTGCAATTCATAAGTGAGTTTAGCTATTCATTTGTTTATTTCACTATAAAATGGAAAATATGGAAAAGGGAGCAATGAAAAGCCACCTTTGATTTTGAGTTAGCTAGGGCACATTTAATTTTGCCAGCTTGGGTAAAATTTAGAATCTCTTACACTGCTGAATTGTAATGTTGCACCCAAGGAGTGTGACAGGCCACAGAGAGCTGGGTAGGACACAGAGCATGTCTTAGAAAGAATTATCTCCTAGTTTAAAGAAATGACCTATTCAAAATTTGTAATTGTAAATTCTGACCTTATGAATCATGTACTGTAATGGCCACTGGGAACAGAGATCTCAGGACTACCTGCTTGCCCGGTCCAGTTGTCTCCAGTCTTTCTTTCTTTCTTTCTTTCTTTCTTTCTTTCTTTCTTTCTTTCTTTCTTTCTTTCTTTCTTTCTTTCTTTCTTTCTTTCTTTTTCTTCTTTCCTTCCTTCCTTCCTTCCTTCCTTCCTTCCTACCTTCCTTCCTTCCTTCCTTCCTTTCTTTCTTTCTCTTTCTTTCTTTCTTTCTTTCTTCCTCCTTTCTTTCTTTCTCTCTTTTATTTTCTTCCTTTTGTTGAATTCTTTCTAAGTGAAATACATTACATTTGTGCCTGCACCATTTTTACATTTTTCTGTTTCTTGTTCAGGTGTGAGCTGAGTGCAGTTGACTTTGTCATGCCCCAATCCTACTTTTCTCTGATTTTACAAGACTTCTCACTTCTGAAAATCTCCGAAAAATTACCCGAAGCATCAGGAGTTAAGTGCTTGTTTCACATGATCCCATTTCCCCAACCCAGAGAAGGACATGTGTAGCTCCCATCCAATCAGAACAAGACACTGAACTTGCTGTAGTCTTGAGGTTTGTGTTCAGATGATAAACAAGGATCTTGTACAAGATTTGGGCATTCAATTTCTTGTATCATCGTGTAGTGCCTTTGGTTGGCTTCTATTTTTAAAATGGAAGAAACCGAGGCTCAGACATTTGAAATGATCATTGCAATGCTCCAAAGGGTCTAGATGACTGAATATAAGTAAGGTGCTGGTGGAGGCTAGACACCATGAGAGGAAGACGAATGAAGCCTCAGATGGCAGCTTTGAGCTTCAATAAACATACGCATACCTTGTCCTCCTGGAGTTGAGAACCTACGGGGATACAATGCTGAGAAATGTTTGTCAACACATTTTATTTTTTTATTTTAAAAAATTTTTTTTAAAATTTTATTTATTTTTGTATGTGTATGAGTGTAGTGTCTGCATGTATGTCTGTGCACCCGTGTCGTGCAATGCCGCGGAGGTCAGAAGAGGGTCTCGGATTCCCCTGGAACTGGAGTTCTCCTGGAATTGGAGTTACAGACGGTTCTTAGCCGCCATGTGGGTGCTGGGGATCGAACCCGGGTCCTCTGCAAGAGCAGTCGGAGCTCTTAACCGCTAGGCCATCTCTCCAGCCCCTGTCAACACATTTTAAACAGTTTAGTGATGCTTTTAAGTTCGTTCCAGGGCAAATGAAAGTTGTGGCAGCAAGCCTGTTTGTAAACACTCTGGAGCAGAGGTGTCTGCCTCCCCACATATTTTGCCTTAACTTATCATTTATGCATCCAAAACTCAACATTCATTCCCCATTTTATACAGACAGTTTACCTCTGTGCTTATTAGACACATATCTCTAAATATGCACCGACTGTGAGGGTTGACCCCTAAGAACTTCACAGCTGAAGTGAAGCTGAGCTACAAACCACATTCCGCCCATTAGAATCCATCTCTAGGCACACCTCTCTCTCCCTGAGCATCAACAGGATGCAAACTTATCTCAGGTTCAGATACTTTACAAGTGACATGGCTTTCTCTTATCCAGGCGTGTACACTACTAATTGTAGGCAGTTGTATTTATTTTATAATTGGTGAATAAATAAGTCAAACTTAAAAGATTATATTCATAGAAACATTCTTTTTTTCTTTTCATCTTGGAAAAAATAAGTGGCTTGGGTGAACTTAGCCCCAAAGGCTGGAAATAAGGAGATGCTGTATTCCAATTAAGCTTCCCCGGAAGAGAAGTTTGGCCTTTGAATGAGGAGAGTAATTTTGCTTTCGGGGTCTCCTAAAATGTTTTGGACCAATGTTGCAGTCTTAATTGTTTCAGTAAGTTCCTTGTGTAGTGCCTGGGAGACTTGGCCAGATAAATGGAAGCTCTAGATGTGTGCTCTAAGTGGAAAGGGATATTTCTGCCATCAGCCCTGGTCTGTAAATTTTGATTGGTTGTTGTGGTTGTTCAATATGGACTTTAGAATCAGAGGGGGACTGTATATAGAAATAGAAGGACATTCAGTGAACGTGGTGGCTCTACTCCTGAAAGCAGCTCTTTGGACTGTAAGAAATACTTTGAGTAGTATCAATAGCATGATATTTAATTTCAACATGGCCCAGGCTCAATCACTATTTTGAACTTTATCATCCATGTGGTATTAGATAATCAATTTATGTATCATGTCGGAAATGAAGTATAATGCAGATCAATCATATGAGTTTATACATGCTTCATTAGCAGAAGAAACTGACACATGTAGGTGAAGTAATTAAACATTCTAATGATTCTGGGACTAGTTCTGATGTCAGTACTAAGCATACATGCATACTCCAAATCTCTGTACCCAGAAACTCAGCATTTTCTGGTTAGAGCAGGAACAGGCACATGTGCTGGGAAGATCTTTTTTAGGAGCATCCTTCCAGACACTGTTGAAATTCTTTCAATAATTATCTCAGGAAAGCATGCAAAGGGCATGTCAGAAACAAGCATGTGGTGAGCGATCAGCACATTTCATTTAAAAACAAAACTCTGTCCCTTTGTGTACAAGCTAAGGTAAATCATCTGAGCATATTAGATTTGATTTCATCAAAATAAATATAGAAATATTTTGGGTGGGGGACTGGGAAATGGATAGGTGAATCCTTAATGTTTTATGGGGTTTTCTTTTCAATCATTAAAATAATGCAACCTTATCCATTTATTTATTCAGGAGGACCATTTTCAGCAAATATTTGAATCTAGTAAAAAATAAAGTAGAAATACCAAATAGATACACCATATGCCATTTTTCATAAAGAATAAATTGCTATTACATTGGGACATTGGCATAGCGGAGTATTTTGTTTCGCTTGGGAAAAATGATTTTAAGTGCATACATACATGGTCTTTGTCAAACATGTATGTCTGTGTTTTCATTTAAATGTAAATGCTGCTCTGAGCATTAGGAAACAGGTGTACACACACCATACCCTTTAGAGAAATGCTAAGAACGGTGAGTTTTTTCTAGTGGAAATTCTACCTTAAATTATTTTCAAGTCTCTCAATATTATCTTAGTAATTAATTTATTTTATATCAAAAAATCTTTTTTCCCTGCAAAGAGGAAGAAACAAAGAGTATTGGAGAGAGAGCTCTGAGTGTCAATACAACACAATGTGTTGCTAGCTGGGGAGACATTTGTGCAACTTACAGAGAGATATAGATATATTAGTTTGGGGATTGCCACTTTCAGAGCAAATATTACATTGTCACAAATATCACACCCTCAAGCCAATTATTAATGGCTTCATTATTAAAATTTGGTTACTGTTCCAGAACCATAAATCCATCAGTTATGATAATTTTATAAAATGAAACCACAAATATTAATAAAAGTTTTCAGTTCAATAGAGCATCAGCAATAACTACATATTATAATTCAGAAAAAGTTGGGAAGCAGTATATTTAAAGTGTGAAAAAATATTCTCTAATTCAAAACTCGTGTGTGTGTGTGTGTGTGTGTGTGTGTGTGTACACATGGAGGCCAGAGGTCATTTAGGTACTGTCCGAAATTGCTCTCCATCTTGCTGTTTGCAATAGGATCTCTCTCCCTCTCTCTGAGTCTGGATCTCACCATTTCAGCAACATATTCTTGGACTACCTAGTAAGACATGGGTAGCTTCCTATAACTAACTGCCTCTCCAATGCTGAGACTACAAGCATGTGCTACCATGCCCAGCTTTTATATGGGCACTACAAATCAAACTCATGTCTTCAGTCTTTACCCACTGAGCTATATCTCCAAACCTTCCCAAATTCAAAACTTTAGAGTTTGAAAGCATCAACATGGGAAATGAATTTATCCTGCTCACATTTGCAATAGAATGTAACATTTGACTAAAACAAAAGTCTGGAGAAGTGTCTGTAAGGTAAAGCCCATATCTTCTCAGTGTGCTTTTTAGGAGCTTTACTCTCTTGGCCTATATTAATTTGGCCAACTTTTTTTTTTTTTTACCAAGCCTTCCTTTCATGACCAGTAAGTATATCATTTACTTAAAATGCATCTTCAAAGCCAGTCTCCCTTATAATATAATCTTTTATTTCTCCCTTAGTTATTTAAATCCATATTACATTGTACTCATGATATAACTTCTGGATCTCCCAGGATAGGGATGGTGCAGAATAGATGCTTGTTAAATACCTGCTGAATTAAGACTATCTCTTCTTTCCTTAAAACAGTTCTCAAATGGCATGAAATACTTTTTCTCAAATAGACAAATTATATTTTAGTTGGGGGGGTCACCTCTTTACTTTCTTGTATGTGATAGATTCTTCATAGTTTATCTGTGATATAAGGATGAATAAACAAGTTTGCATCAGGTTTTTATACGACAGCTGTAGATTTGATATCTCTAAAGTAGGCAAAAGAGTTCCAAAACTGAAAGAACCCAAGATCTCATTAGGGAAATTTGACCTAATGAAAATCCAAAAGAACTGGTTGGATTGTTTTATGCCAAGAAATTACTTCTCTTTTTAATCAAGCATAGGGCCATTCATGCACTTATTAAGCAGCCAGCTTGTTCGGAAGGAGTTGGCTGTTCTCCTTCGGGTTAGAGGCCCTTGAGCATAATATATGCATCACAGAGTGGATGAGATTGAACTTGACTTACAGAATAGAAGAGAAACCTATTTTCCTTTCTAAATTGCAAAGGAGTCAGTGTTTCTACTTTTCATCTCCCTCCTCACTCCAGCCTTTCTCCTCTCAGCCTCATTTGCCAAGATTACACACAGGGACCACAGCAATACTGCTCACCAAATACACCCTGGTTTCATCATAAGTATTTCAAAGTACACTATTAAGGCAAAAAGAAAATCGAATCTTATTAACAGGATTAACTTCTGAACAACAAGTCTCAGAATCCATTAGAAATAGAATTGACAGTGTCAGCAATAAGGCTCTGAGAAATCATTTCATTAAAAGTCCTTTATTTTTAAAAGCTGATGACTTCTACATTCTGGAGGCTCCACAGAGGATGGACCACAGCAAGCCACGCTCCTCTTCTCCTCGTGCTCCTCCACTAGAGACTGTTTCTGAAAGTCACATATACAATTCCGCATGTCTCTCACTCTAGCCAGTTGATTTATCATCTGGAGAAAACATATAAAGGCCATGCACAGAAGAGGAGGAAATGAATGCTATAAACCTGTCATGAAACATTTCAAGTCAAAATAAGATCCTGTGAACACAGTGTCCCTAACAGAGAGAGAACCGTGTAGCCCCAACAGAGAGAGAACCGTGTAGCCCACAGTTATAAACCATGCAGCACAGCCTCAACTCCTAAAACAAATGCTCACATCTCTATGAGAAAAGGATATTTATCTTATATTTGTTCCTATGGACTTCCACTCTTCCCAGTGCATGTAATTTACTCATTTTTTTCATTTCCCAAATATGTGATACATGGAAACACCTGGAGAATGAACCAAAAAACAGGACAAAGTCCCAGGCTTTGGGATAAGAAGCATTCTTGGGGCTGGAGAGATAGCCTAGCGGTTAAGAGCACCGACTGCTCTTGCAGATGACCCGGGTTCGATCCCCAGCACCCACATGATGGCTAAGAACCGTATGTAACTCCAATTCCAGGAGAACTCCAGTTCCAGGGGAATTCGACACCCTCTTCTGACCTCCGCGGCATTGCACGACACGGGTGCGCAGACATGCGTGCAGACAGTACATTCATACACATACAAAATAAATAAAATTAAAAAAAAAAGAAGCATTCTTTCCAGACCTGTGATCTCTCAGGGGTGAGAGGTATTCTTATAGACCTGTGGATCAGTCCCCAGCCATGTACCTGACGGGATTCCTTGAGTGGCCCCTGCTGTGGCTGACTTAGGCTGCTGAGGGGAAAACATGCAGTTATTAAGAAAATGTCTTTTGAAGAACTGCCTACTCATTTCATTCATCCATTTGCTGATTGGCAATTTTGTTTCCTTAGTGCTTTTTTGCTGTTCTTTATATGTGCTAGGTGTTAACCCTCTGTCAGAAGTGGAGCTGGCAAAGATTTTGCCCCCATTTTACATGTTATCTGTTCACTCCATTGATGGTTTCCTTCACTGTGCAGAAACATTTTCATTCCATGTAGCATAGTTGTTAAGTCCTGGGTTTACTTAGGCTGTAAAACTAGCAAAGAGACTACCAGAAGGGGAAAAGAGTTATTGAAGAGGGTGGGGAGGGCAACAGGGAACGAAAGACGCGAGTGGACAGGAGGCCATTGGAATAGGACGGGAGGTCACAGCAGGGGTGGGGATGCAGTGGCGGTAGAAGAGAATCAACAACAAAATTCCTTTTTACAATGAAACCTAATACTATGTATGTTAATTAAATTTTGAAAAAGCAGGGTGGACATGGTGGCACACACCTTTAGTCCTAGCACTGGGGAGGGGAGGGGGCAGAGAGGTCAACAGATCTCTGTGAGATTGAGGCCAGCCTGGTCTACATAGCATTTTCCAGGCCAACTGGTGCTACAGGGAGACCCTGTCTCACAAAACCAAGCAACCAATCAAACGAACAAAACAAAATACCTCACAAAACTTGGATAAAAAGAACCATACAACTCCATTAATTCTATTAAGGTGACACCAACTTCTTGCAGGTGACATGCCCAGAGTTTGTTTCCCTTTGGTGGAAAATCCTGAGTAATTCATTCATAGGCACATACTTATAGAGAAATCAGTGAAATATTTGCACATTGAGTATAATATTTGAGTTTAATTTGAACTAGGTTATTCTGATCATCTGAGAGTGGCACAGAGGTACAGCCTGCCGGCAGGACAGCAGGAGCTGGGGTTTCCCACTCAATGGTGAGCACAGAGAAAGTCCCATAGTGAACAGGCTTCACCTATCCTCCAGAACCAGCTGAATCTGTGGGTGGGAGGGCTCTAGACCCAACGTAATTCCTTTCCTTTTTATGGTACTGAGGACAGATTGGATGCAGGGCCTCAAGATGCTAGGAAATGCTTTAGACTGAGCGGTCTTTATTTTTAACTATTATTCTGAGACAGGGTCTTACTAAGTTGAATAGATTGGACTTGAACTCATTCTGTAGGTCACTTCTGCATCAGTCCTACTTCATCAGATGTGGCAGAAATAATCTTATTTTGACTTGTAGACCCTATTTGAACAACAGACAAATTTTAAGCAGGCTAAGAACTAGTATAATTTCCAAGAATTTTGTTTTGCAATCCTCAATAACCCATTCTTGACTCCAAGGTAAGAAATATTTCTCCAAGCATCTCTATTACTCCCAATAGGACCTTGTCATCTGACCTTTAATCATGTATGAGCTTTCATAGGGTGACATACACAGACTATTACATTTCTCTGTCTATATATTTTAGTTGCTACTCATGTACATAAGGTCCTTTATGGTACAATGTGATACCACCTTTTATAGCATTGATGGAATAAAATATAGATGAGTGAATCTATTTAAAGATGAATTATGTTCTTTTTTTTTTTTTTTTTGGTTTGTTACAATATATGTTCAATTGATCTTAAAAAGTAGTTTACAGGAGGACGGTATCCACAGCATTGTCCTCTCTCTCAGTCTCTCTACCTCTCCCACTTCCTCTAGATCTTGCTCTTATCCACTAATTTGTAAGCCATGTTCGCACACTATAGAAAAGTCATTTCTTTAGTGTGTAATGCCAAGCTCACCAGAATTTCTATGGTGAGATTCAAGGTTCAAACCCACCTAATAAGACACGGGCCACTTTTGTGTTCCCGTCCTCTTTGTGTTTCTCGTTCTCTGACAAAGAGGGAACAGAGGGAAGATTCAAGAAATGCTAAATCCAAATTAATCCCAGCACCATCAAAACTAATCTGGAGAGTAACCTCACTTCTATCTGAATTCCTCTCAGAATCAATACCTTCAGGCTGTACCGGATCCCACGTAGCCGGGCTCCAAGCTGGTAACTCAGCATATCTGGAGCTAATTCCAGTTTGGGGTTTGCACTGGATGCTGATCAGAGTAGCCACTGTGTTCTCAGCGTGCTCTGTGGATTTGCTTTTGAAAGTCGGAGATCAGAAAGCAAGAGATAGAGTGGCTTTGGGCCACAAACGAGAATTAACTTCATGTGAAAAAGTGATTCTGACCTTACAAAATGGTTTGGGTGCCAACCGCTGCTCTCTTTTGAGCATTTCTCTCGAATTTGATCTTGCTTATTGGGTTTTGTGATGAAAGGCTTTTATTGATTAGTGCTGAGCACTTGAAGTTAAGTGGCTCTGTGGAAAATAGGGAATTAGATGATCATTATTTTTTATCTTTTCTGAAAAGTGCAATTTCTAGTTAGACATCTGACTAAATAAAACCCAGGGTGTCTTTATGGCAGAAAGTGAGTGAAGAGGTGAATCCTAGAATCCCAAATGTAGTTCTTCAGTGTTACTAGATTTAATTAAATGGCTCACAGGAGGCTGGGGGGAAGAAGACAGTTCTCACAGGAGAAGAGATGGGCATTTCCTTTTATCAGACAGAGTAGTAGGATGGGAGGAAGTTCCTGTTGACCATCGAAGTTCCCTTTCTTGGCCCTCTATCAGACCCTGGCAAGGGTTTCAGCTAAGGCTTAGTGTGGCTCTGTTTCTGTTCCCAGGTACTTGGTATGGGTAGTAAGGCTTTTCCCTAAAGCAAGCCTTGCCTCACCTCTAAGAAAGGTCTACCAAGGAATATAAGCAGGTGACTCCCGAAAAGAGAGTTCTGATCCTGGTATGCTTGACTAATACTCTTCACCTTTTACTTCCAGTCGTTAGATGATGTTCCCATACTTTGTCACTAAGTGTCTTTGCTGCTACCACTGGCTATGACTGTGCCATTTCTAGAGCTGAAAAGATTAACTGTGTCTTTGTCTGCACTGTGGGATGGGTAAACAGTTTGATAGATACGGTGCTTAAAACTGCCTCCGTGTGTTTCCATGGACAGGACAGGCAGATAAGGTCCTGAACTTAGAGAATGAATACACTTTAGATGGAAGAAACAAATCTTGAATTAAAGAGATGAGAACCCTGGGTGGGTTCTTCCACAGAAGCTACAGGGCTGTTTGATGGAACTTCAAGTGAGTTTGGGAAGGAAGGAGGCAGCATTAGGGTCCATTCAAGTTCTGCATTCCTACAGCAGAACAATGAAAGCCAAGCCTGGGAAATGGGTGACACAGCCCCCTTAAAGAGTACATGGGAATGATCAACCTGCTTTCACACCTGTTGCTTTAAAATAACATTCCTAGTAAAGTTTTTGCTGCTTCTTTCTCTATCCATGTTTATTTAAATATGGAATTTTTATATTATAAATGATCGAGAAAATTGAGAAGAGAAGCAAACTTGCCATTTCTTCTCTGTTGTGTTGTCTCTGGAAATATGATCTGCTCTAGCCCGAGAAGAAATCTATAGCTAGTGCTGCACTTGCCTCTTCCACAGAGGGCAAAAGACTTTTTGGGGTATTAAGGATAATGGAATCACACTCCAGGTTGTCCCACCACTGTGGACACTGTGACCTGGTAGGCCAGATTCATCATCCTCAGTCTATTGATGGTTGGCTAGTCCATCCCTGGACCCTGCACTGACTCTCATTTCTAAACCTGCCAAGTAGCCTCTCTCCACACTACAGTGCTCTAGCTGAAGTTAAACGGACACTGTTATTAATGTCCTTGTATTCTGAAAATATACTTGCAATATTCAGTAGAATAGAATAAAATATATGCAATAACGAATATCTAATAAAAGTTAATATACCTCAAAATGATTAACATTTTTCATTTTTTAATTTTTAAAATTATTTTTTATGTGTAAGAGTGTATTATCCATATGTGTCTAGGTGCACCCATGTCATGCAATGCCCACAGAGGTGAGAAGAAGGTTTTGGATTCCCTGGAACTGGAGTTAGGGATGGTTGTTAGCCATCATGTGGGTGCTTGGAATTGAACCTGGGTCCCCTGGAAGACATCCAGTGCTCTTAACAGTTAAGCCAACTATTCAGCCCCATAATTTCAAAATTGATTCAAGAACTTAACTGTAATATTTATCATCATCAGCTTGCATCCTTTATCCCAAATGCTTTAGCTACAATATGACAGGAAAACTGACTATTGGAAATATTTGAGAATAAGGAGCATAGGAGCTATTAGTGAAACAGTGAAAACATAATAAGGACTGGGATTATAGCTCACTGGATAGAGTGCTTACCTAGCATGCATGAGGGCCAGAGTTCAATTCCTAGCACTGAGTAAACTTGGCATAGTGTTGCATTCCTATACTATGATCCCAGTGTTTGAAAGGATCAAGAATTCAAGAGAAAACATCCTTGGCCACCTATATAGATAGTTTGAGTAGGCCAGCTGGCCTAGAACTGACCTTGTGTCAAAACGCCCCCCAAAAGAGCAGAACAAAAAAAGTAATTTGAAATATAGGAATAAAAACTCATAGAATTAAGTTTTTATGAAAATATAAATAAAAGATTTTTTTACTGTTTTGAAGCTTCCACATAAAAATAATTCATTCTCAGTATTATAAAAAGATCTAAAAACAAGTTCACGAAGAAAACGTATAACTTTACCAACAAAATGTTTATGTCTTATTGAAGTAACAGGAACGAATAGAAACCCGGAAACAGAAGCAAACAGACACTTGAGAACTGAGGAAAAATTGTGTCAAAAATACTGGACATCTCATGACTGTGCTATACTATCACCTGTGTATATTAATGAGACAAGATCAGGCACATTCAGGATAGCATGGCCATAAAACGCATTGAGAAGATAAATCACCTAATAGGTTGTCAAATGATACACAAATACAATTTACAGAGTGCAAATCAAAATGACTAATGCATATTTTTACATGCTCAAATAGTGAGTGAAATGCAACTTTGATAACTAGGAAATATAATGTGATGGCCATCGGACTAGACCATTCAATTTAGGAGCTATTTTTTATACAGAAAGTTTACTTTATGTGAAAGAAAACTGCCTTTTTGCAAAGCAATCTGGCAACAGTAATTAAACTTTAAAAGGATTTACTCTTCGTTATAGCAGTCTGACTCCTGAAAACCCACAGCCAAAACATCAAAACATTCATATACAATGTTCATGATGAGAATGTGGGTGGGAAATAGAAGACCTGTTGATTGGAGAACAGGTATATAAATCATGGCATCTTCACAGCATGGTATATATAACAAATAAATACTGTAAACTTTAACAATGTGTATACAATAGCTGGTACTGTAAAACCCATTATAACTAGAGAAAATGTTGTTTCCTTGGTCTATAGAGCATTTTGAAGAACATAGAGAGAAATGTGGTAAGATATCAATCTTGGCATTGATGCTGGTAATGATTGTGATTTATGCAAAATTAAATGTATGGATTTAAGTGTAAATGATGGAAAGAATAACATTGTATGAGCTGAGGTACCCAGGGTCCAAAGATTGGATGTGCCCAAAGTCCTCATAATAATCACAATGGATCTAATATTTCCAGTGTTTATAGGGAGAGATTCGGGCCAAACTTAGATTCACCCTTTTGTCAAGGACGCAGAATTATCTCTTCAGATATAATAAATATTGAAAAAGAATTTTATAAAAATACTTTTCTTCGTTCCCTATCATTCCTGCATAATGATTTTTTAGAATAAATACTACTTCCGATGTCTGAAAATAGCTTTCCTTAGAACTTTAAGGATCTGGTGTTCAGAAAAGGTGACTTGCTTAATATTTATTCCTCATATGTGATAAATGAAATGATGTCAATGTTTTATTAAATTGCATGGGGTGTAAAAGTCTCCAGCCATGGCTTCCTGGCTGAGACTAGGAGTGGACCAGCTATCAATACGAGAAGACGCAAGTTCCAGACAAAGCGACCGTGAGAAGCTTAAACCAGGTTGCATTCTTATGCTGCAGTCGCTGTGTTCATAGAAGAGTGAGACTTCCACACATGCTGAATGACAGCGGGGATTGACTTGTAAAGCCTCCTCTTCTGATTCATACATAAAAAAGGAGCAAATCAACAACTTCAATGTGAGAGAAGCAATATATCTAACATCATACCTTATGTGCCAGTGGAAACAAAAATAAATAAAAGTAGTTCTGGCATTTGCAGCCGAAGGTTTGGGTTCACCCCTGAGCCTTTACATGAAGTTGAACAAATTGCTGAGTTTCTTTGATCTTTGCTCTCAGTAGTGCATAAATGGACAGAGAAACCCTTGCTCTAGGAAGCCATTACAAACAGTAAAAGATCCCACATGATGCTCTTGGTACCTAGGGATCAATATTTAGTGTTATTTTTCATGAAATGCAATGTCTTTAAAAAATGTTCTGGCCCCATAGGCCAAGGGCAACTTGAAAGTGCAGTACACAACACTGAAAGTCTTCCAAGGCCAAGGGACTTGAAGTGACAACAAAGCACCTTGTCAGCCTTACCCAAGATTCTGCTAAGGAAGTTATTAATTAATCACCAGCCAGCCATAAGGTGTTATGGAGCCCGCTAAGTTTAAATATGCTTTATTATCTGACATCTAACATATGGCACATGGTTATGAGGTGGATGGCACTAGTTTTAAAGGTCATCGTTACCCAAATGAGCACATCTGAAATGGAGAAATTAGTTAATGTTCTCATCTGCTGATTTAGTGTGAACATATCCAACAGAGCTGAGGCACTCCAGATGGCAGGCAGCAAAAATAGCTAAGAAAGATGATGTGTGTTAACTGTTCCTTAATGACACTAGTGGCTCACCGGGGGAGGAGAGGGGATGAAGACAAAGAAGGGATCCTTGATGTACATGGGCAAAAGGAAGGATCTCTTTATTGGGGTTTTAGGAAATTAACTCTCCCCTCACCCCAGCAATAAATGGAAAAGCTACTCTTCTATAAAATTGTGTTAGCACTGTTACAGATAGTTATTCTCACTCATAGTTTCTGTTAATATTTAATAACTACTTCCATATGCTAGCACTGTTCTATGTTTAACACTCATAGTTTTAGTTATTTCTCTCAACAATTCGCTGAGACAGTTATGGTTAAGGATGTTGGCTGGGGACCTTAGGCTTGATGAATTCCAATTTTATTTGTGTTACTTTCAACAAGCAACTTCAGGGGGCCGGTTTGTCCGTGAGGCCATGGTGACATTACTACATGCCTTACAGATAACTGGAAGGCTCACAATGAAAACACTGAGCAGAATATCAGTAAATGCTAGTTCCTCTACCTCCTGGGAAATGTTTTTGTTCCATATAAGGAAAAAGAAGATTCCAGATGTTAAGGATCATGCCTAAGGTCGTATAACTCGAATGTGAAATCAATCCAAAGCTGACATCTGACATGATGTAGTAACACTGTTCCTTAATGGCAGAGACTTCACCACCAAAATGCAAGTAACTCCCTCAGGGTGTAGAGGAAAGGAGCCTTTCGTGTGATTGAAGTTCTTCAGCACACTTCAGTATAACAACAGGGAAATTCAGCAGCCTAACCAGATCCAGGTCCAAGTTATTTAGTCTCCTATTTAAAAACGGGTGGGGAGAAGAAAGAAGGCTTAGCAGTTAGGAGCACTTGCTGTTCTTCCAGAGGACCTGAGTTCCATTCCCAGCATCCACATGTTGCCTAGCATTCATAACCACAGTTCCAGGGGGTACAGTTCCAGTTCTTCTGGCCTCCATGGGCACTGCACACATACGAATGGCACATTTACATACATGCAAGCAAAATACTCATACATATTAAAGAATAATAAATATAAGATTAAAAGACAAATAAATGGGCTGAGTCTTTGGGTGAGTAGGATGGTCAGAATACACAATGGAAAAGCAATCTTTCTGGTTTTTAAAAATTTTGTATTTGTTTATTTTTTATTTGGTGTGTATGTGTATATTGCCTTCATGCATGTTAAGTGCACCATGTTGAACAATGCCTACAGAGGTCAGAAGATGATGTCAGATCCCCTGGAACTGGAGTTATGGATGGTTGTTCGCCACCATGTGTGTGTTGGGAATCGAACCTTGGTCCTCTTGTGAGGGCAGTCAGTGTTCTTAACCACTGAGACATCTCTCCAGCCCCTGTTTGCTTATTTGTTTGTTTGTTTGTTTGTTTGTTTGTTTTGATACAAGGTCTCACAGTGTAGCCCCAGCTGGCCTTGAACTCACTTTATAGACCATCCTGGGCTCACCTAGATCTCATAGCAATCTGCCTGCTTCTGTTTGCTGAGTGCTGGGATTAAATATGTGTACTGCCACGCCTGACTGGAAAAGCAATCTTAAATACTGAATAGTAATTCAGGTCGAGCATCCCTAACCCCCAAATCTTAAATACCAAATCCTCCAAAGTCCAAAACTTTTGAGTGCTAATATAACCCATATGGAAATATCCCCTACTTGGCCTCCTATTAGAGGTCAGAGGGCAGATGAACTAAAATATTGCATAAAATCACCTCCAGGGAATATATATATTATATATGAAATATAAGTGAATTTTATGTTTAAATCTGGGTAACTTTCCAATGATAACTCATTATGTATATGGAAAAAAACCAGGAAATTTCACAGTCTAACATACTTCTGCTCCCAAATGTCTCTGATAAAGGATATTTAACTTGAAATGACAAACAGCGGGAATCTTATATTCCTTCTCCACTTATTTATTATTGGTGTAAGGAATATAAGAAGACTTTCCCACTCACAATAACCTCAAAAATAATAAAATACCAGAGAACAAACCTAAACAAAGATACCAAAGACCTCTACAACAAAAATTGTAAACCCCTAAAGAAGGAGATTGAAAATTATATCAAAAGATGGAAAGACTTCCCATGCTCATGGATTGGGAAAATTAATATAGTAAAAATGTCCATTTTACCCCAAATCCCCATGACCTTCTTCACAGACTTGGAAAAAATATCCTTAAATTCATATGGAAAAACAAAAGACCCCAAATAGCTAAAGCAACCCTGAGTGAAAAATGCAATACAGGGGGCATTGCTCTACCAGACTTCAAACTATATTGCAGGGCTATAGTGATAAAGACAGCCTGGTACTGGCACAAAAACAGACCCATTGACCAATGGAACAAAATTGAAGATACAAACTTGAGCTCATACAACTTCAGCCATCTCATATTTGACAAAGGGGCAAAAAATGCTCAGTGGAGGAAGGATAGCATCTTCAGCAAATGGTGCTGACAAAATTGGATTACCATTTGTAGAAAAACAAAATTAAACCTCTACCTCTCACCCTGTACAAAAATCAACTCCAAGTGGCTCAAAGATCTCAACATGAAGCCTGAAACCTTGAAAGTGATAGAAGATAAAGTTGGCAACAGCCTACAAGACATAGGGCTAGGAAAAGACTTTCTAAATCATACAGCAGCTGCACAGGAAATAAGCTCAACAGTCGACAAATGGGACCTCGTCAAACTCAAAGGCTTCTGTACAGCAAAAGAAACAATCAAGGAAGTGAAAAGAAAATCAACAGAGTGGGAGGAAATCTTCACCAGTGATACATGTCACAGAGCATTAACATCAAGAATATATAAACTACTTGGGGCTGGAGAGATGGCCTAGCGGTTAAGAGTGCCGACCACTCTTGCAGAGGACCTGGGTTCGATCCCCAGCACTGACATGGTGGCCGAGAACCGTCTGAAACTCCAATTCCAGGAGAACTCCAGTTCCAGGGGAATCCGACACCCTCTTCTGACCTCCGCGGCAATGCACGGCACGGGTGTACAAACTTGCATGCAGACAGTACATTGATACACATACAGAAATAAATAAATGCCGGGCATGGTGGCGCATAACTTTAATCCTAGCACTTGGGAGGCCGAGGCACGCGGAGCTCTGTGAGGTCAAGGCCAGCCTGGTCTACAGAGTGAGTTCCAGGACAGCCAGAGCTACAAGGAGACCCTGTCTCAAAAAGACCAAAAAAAAAAAAAAAAAGAATATATAAATTACTCAAAAAACAAAGAAGTAAGAAAACAAATGACTCACTCAAAAGATGGAGTAAAGAACTTAACAGAAACTTCACCAGTGAGGAATTAAAGATGACTGAGAAACATCTTAAAAATTGTTCAATATCATTAATAATTAAGGAAATACAAAATAAAACCACTCTCAGATATCATCTCGCTCTGATATAACTAGCTAAGATCAAGAAAACAAAAGACAACAGATGCTGGAGAGGTTGTGGGGAAAGGGGAACACTCATCCACTGCTGGTGGGAATGTAAACTTGTACAACCATTATGGAAAGCAGTGTGGAGAACCCTCAAAAAACTCAAAATGAGCCTACCACCTGACCCAGTCATACCACTCCTAGGTATATACCCAAAAAACTCATCCTACAGCAAAGATACATGCACATCCATATTTATTGCAGCTCTCTTTACAATAGCAAAGAGCTGGAACCAACCCAAATGCCCCTCAACAGATGAGTAGAGGACAAAAATGTGGTACATCTACACAATAGAGTACTATACACCCACCTACCCTGCCCTCACCTTGGGCTGCTTGATGTAGGGCAATTGACTTATTGATTGATTGATTGATTGATTGATTGGTCTCTTTTTGAGACAGGGTCTCTCTGTACACCCAGCTGTCCTGGAACTCACTATGTAGACCAGGCAGGCCTTGAATTCACAGAGATCTGCCTGCCTCTGCCTCCCGAGTGCTGGGACTAAAGATGTATACCATCACACCCAGGTATAATGATTGTCTTTTAAACCTGGTTAGGGCATTTCAGTGATTTGGAGGGTAGGGCCTGTTAGACCAAAACTTATAAAGAATCCATACCCAGCGTATTTGTTCAGGAGCTTTGGTGGGGGAGAAGACAAGGGAAGGGGGTACCTAAGCGTTGGCTTTTGCAGTAATATCTCAAGTGACTGGGGTGTGTATCACACCTGAAGAACCAGTGATTAACTTGAGTTTGAAGCTTGAGATGAGAGAAGCAGAAAATAGATCGGAAGACCCAGGGCTACCAGTAGATCAGTGTAAGATGAGGGAGTCTTGTATCTTCTCTGAGTTTCACTTTCTAAATCTGCTCAGGAGAGTCAGGTCATTATGGTCCTATTGGCTACTGAATCGTCATTAAAGGATGCAGTTAATAAGACCTAGCTCGAAAGCTGTGCTATGGTCTGAATGCTTCCCCAAGTTCAAGTGCTAGAGGTTTAATCCCCATTTCAACAGTGTTAAGAAGTGGGGCCCTTCAGTGATAGTGAACAGAGGCCTAGTAAATAGACCAATATTGCTATCATGGGAATAAGTTCATTATTGAGAGAATGGATTGTTATCAGAATGTGTTCAACACCCTCTTCCCCTATCATTCATGCTCTACCTCCGTCTCTCTGCTCTCTCTCTCTCATCAGATTCTAGGACTTTGTTCTCGGGCTTTCTATCCTTCAGAATTATGGAAAATATATTTCTTTTTTTTATAAATTACCCAGTTTGTGATGTTTTGTTATGTTGACAAGAAATGGACGAAGGCAAGCTGTTGTGAAGATGAAATAAAATGTCACCTATAAAGTAACCAATAAGCAACCAGGAGCCTGATAAGAGCTCTCCCATGGTGGTGAGTAAATAAGGTTGGTGCTAGATTATTAAGTTCTCCCTGCAGAAAAAGTGGGGGGAAAGATCAGAGGGAGGGAGGGAGGGAGGGAGAGAGAGAGAGAGAGAGAGAGAGAGAGAGAGAGAATAAGAGATTTCCTGTCTCCCTGGGACAAGTATTTAAGAACAGAAAAAAATCTGAGAAGAAACACAAATGAACACATCAGACCTTAGCACACACATATGCACACCAACACACACACACACACACACACACACACACACACAAATCAAGCAGTACACATGTGGAGTAAAATGTGAGCATGCTATCCAGGAGTCCATACCTGGAGTAATTATGAGATGTTCGTGGTGAGAGGGCAATCTTAGCTGGCTCGTAAAATATCTAGGCATATAATTATCTTTCTTATATTTTAGAAAAGAAAGATTGCGTGCCAACTGCCAGGCACTGTGCTTGGCATTTTGCACTTAATTCTCATAAGCTTTGACTGCCTGCAAGCTGAGTGTTGCTGTTTTCATGCTACAAAGGAACAAACAGTTCTGGAAATACGAAGAAGTTGGCTTAAGTCTCCCAAGTGACTGTGATGCATTGCTGTTAGGGTGGGAGACAGGTGGGCAGGAAGATTGTTTGCTTGTACCTAAGCCCCAGGGAGTGATCTTATGCCTCCATCCCATGGCTTCCTCTAGTGGAGTACTGGCAAGCTGTGTTTTACAGCAATGAATTCACAGTATCCTCACTTTGAAGTGTGTCCCCCAAGGAGGACAGTGAAGAGAGGACTGTGTAGACAAAAAAAAATGAGCTCAGAACACCTCACTGAAGTGCAGAGCCTTCCAGAGTGCCTGGATAAGAAACTGCTGGAGCCTGGAACAGCGATGCCTTTGGATGACACCCACCTTCCCTCTGTGTGGATCAGCAGGAATCTCCCTCTGCAACCACTCACAGGACTCCTGATCCTCCTCCAGAACCTGTGTCTGCCTGAACCACTGAGCAATGACAGGTTAGGAGCCTTGTGGCTGCTCCACAATCCATGCGAGCTACTTCATGAACTCTGGATTTGGGTTTCTTTTCTGCCAATAACAGTTTGCTTGGGGGCAGGGTGCCAATATTCTTTACCCCAAACACAGGAACAAGTTGGATTGGATCCTGATCTGCTCACAAAACATGTCCAAAAGTCACCATAGAGATGCAGAACATGTAATACAAAAAGGTTTTTGCTGGCTCTACCAAGTTATTCTCCACTCATCTCTACCAGTTATTCTCCACTCATCTCTACACCAAAATTCTAGACGCTGAAGCAAAATGTATTTCTCAAACTAGAAATTTTGTATGAACAAAATGGAGACCTAGAAGATAAAACAGTCCCATCATGGGGGTGAAGACAGGCCAGTTGTAGGATCTGTGGCACCAGAAGGACTCACGTCCAGGAGCAGGTTGATCTCCACATGCATGTATGCCTGCTTCCTTTCATCTTTTCCACAAGTTGGAACGTTGCTACGGGCAAGGCTGATACTGGCTTTCTGTCTCCTCAGTTTGAGCTGAAACTGTAAATAAATTCTACTTTTTTTCTGTTTCTGTATGTATTATATTGTTTTCTTCTGATGGAGGTGAATGTTCAGACCAAGTATCAGGCCTTATGCCTGGAAGCTAAAGTAAGAAATGGAGTTTGAGACAGGCAGAACACATGCCCAAAGTATTTTAAATATATGTACACTTGAAGCCAGTCTGGTCTACATAAGGAGTTCCAAGCCAAGCAGGGCTACACATACACACACACACACACACACACACACACACACACACACACAACACATGCATACACACACACTCACACTCATATGTATACATGTATATACATATATATATATATATATAAACACACATTGTGTGAGAAGCCTTTAGAACTTCCATCAGTATGCACAGACTCAGCATGTTTCTAATAAACCTTATATGGTTTCCCACCTGCAGAAAGCAATTAGAAAGTCCTATTTACTGTTTGGCACACAGACAGCAGGAATGTGATAAAGTGTGTTACCTGCCAGTCTAAAGCAGGACCCAAAAGCAAAAAGAGGAATCTCTGTCCTTCCAACAGTCATTCAAATGGCCAGTGTGAGGTTATACTGGGTTATATATGGTATGAAGATTAGTTAAAAGAAAGAACTGGAAACTGAGGGGTAAATTCCACACAAGCCTAGAGCTAGTAACCCTAGCAAGGTTCAGGTCTGCTTCTTCTAAGTTTGTGGCTTAGCATGGAAATATCACCAAGGAACATGAGTCCCTACAGACCAGCCTCCAAGCACATTAAATTGTCCTGGACTAGGATGGTTTACAAAAGGCCACTTAATACCAAGTTGGGAGAATAACACGAATTAATATACATCTGTCCATAGGCCTTGGAGAACATCCTCTGCACTGGGGATGTCCTAAGTGACTTTGTTATGTTTCAAAGTAACAGCCTTTGTGGGGACTGGGTTCCAGAAGGGTAAGAGCCTATCATGTGGGGGACGCATGGCAGGAGGCCCCTGGAACAGAAAGCTGAGTGCTCACATCTTCAAGCAGGCACAGGAAGCAGAGAGCCAAACTGGAAGTGGGGGTGTGGCCAAGGCTTTGAACTCTGGAAGCCTGCTTCCAGAGAGGTGCTTCCTACGTAAGGCCACCCATCCTAAATCTCTGCAAACAAGATCACCAAGTTGGGACAACACATTCAAAGACTTGGCACCTATGGGGGACTCTTCTCATTCAATCACCATAGGCAGTCTCCTGGTGAAGGAGATCTCTGGTATTGATGTAAGGCAAATGTAAGTTTGCCTTGATTAACTACCCCCAACTTCCTGTTTAGTTACAAGAAATTAGGAATAATATAAATAATCAAGTTACCTGCTTCATTATGGCCGCTGGGAAGCTTATGTGAAAATATGGGCCTATAATGAGGTAATTCCACCAGAGAAGACTACTGGGACACAAAATACTGCCAAAAGGAACGTCTTTTTAGCCAGCTGGGACCACACACTGAGCATTTGGTCCCCGGTGTAGGCCTGAGCTGTATTTGGGAGTTTTATGCAGAATAACATATCCAGGGGAGAAAAGTGTAAGTCCCCAAGCCTAGGGGTAGAAAGCACCTCCAACAATTCCTTTTAGCTAAGACAAGCCAGGCAGAAAGTATGGAAACTGTGGAAAGATCGGGTTTGAATTGGGGGCTAGTTCTCAGCTAGCACCCCTCAGGCTGAGAGTCTGACCCTGACCCAAGGAGGAGCAAACAATTTGGCCTAGCTGGGTGATGCTGGGAAGGGCAACAGTGTGCCGGAGTTGGGGGGCCTGGGAACTGACAGTGTGCCGGAGTTGTGATCGGCCCTGGGAACTGACATCATTTAGTTTATAAAAGCAGGCTATAGCAAGGAATAAATCGAATTTCCCATTAACATCATTACAGAATTCCCAGCCGTCATCTTTTTAATCTTTTTTGTGCACACAGGCCAAAGCAGGCCTGCATTTCGTTTGGGCGGCCAGTGGGTTGGAAAAAGATTCCAGTGCGGACCACCAATCTGGGTAGCTGGTGTTGTGAGTGGACATAGCCCAAAGATAGGCCTACAGCCATCAGCCTGAAATTCCTGTCCAGGGTTCAGCAGTCTCTGGGCAGGTGGGAATTCATGGCCAAGAGTGGAACACATGTCTCATGATTCCAGGTTAAGGGCCTGAGTTGGAAGTACCACCCAATTTGGGCTACATGAAGTATGCTGCTGGTCTCTGCGCCAAGAGGCCAGTTCCCTACAGCAGCTGCTGGCAGGTATTGTGTCCCTGTCCCCTTAGCAGGGCCACGTGGTCCCTGTTCAGCACAAAAGAAAGCTTCCTACAGGAAACCATGAATCTAGTTACCAAAAGCTACCAGGTACAGACCTGTTCTCAAACTCCAACCTTATTTCAGCTGAGTCAGACTTCCCTATTGCCAAACTTTGAGTTAAATTTTAACTACTAGGTTCATCTGGGGCTTTAACATGGTATAGCTATGGCCAATCTTGAGGCACTTCAGCACAGGCCAGTTATTATTATTTCAAAAGTTCCTATAAAATGCTTCAATGCAAACTATGTCTTTTGCTTAAGGATCGTCCCTTTTTCTCCTTAAGTCAGGGTTATCCTTGTGTTAGTTGCTTTGGGTCACTGTGACAAAAACACCTAAGATAGATTACTTGAAAGAAGAGGAGTTTATTCAGGTTCATATTTCAGAACCTTTAATTCTCCATGGTCACAAGGGCTTGACAAAGCAGAGCAGAGGATTCTGGGAGCTAGATGGGAAATGCTCAGGAGCCCCAAGGACCCATCCCCAACCACCTTCTTCCTTGGGCTTGACCCTGCCTCCTGAATTTCTAAAACTTCCCCAAATACCACCACCATCTGGAACCATGCATTTAAATCACGAGCCTTTGGGGGGTATTATATGTTTACATTGTATGAGTCATTTGCAGAGACAGGCATTGAAATGTTGAGGGCTGGACAACACCATAGATCCCTCTAGTTGTGCTTTGTTTGGGGATGACTTTGTAACTACAACTGGTTCAATGAGTGTTCTCATGTCAGAAATACAGAAAAATTTAGCCTAACCCCACAGCTGCCAGAAGAGGAAAGACCTAATGCTTAGAGAAACATTAGGAAAAGCATAGAGATCAGGGTTCTGACAGTGTTGAGGGGTCCTATTCTGTCCCTCTTCACCAGTACAACATTCTCCAAGCACCAATTAATTCTTCTTGGTGCTCAGGCAACGTGAGGCTCAATTTTTCCATTTTCTTGTATCCAAGGTGCTATGACAGGATCCTGGCTTGGTGCTATTGTTCCTGGCTTTCATATTTGCCAGCCTGGATCTTTCACTCTCCTTAATTCCTTCAATTATTTGTTCTTTTTCCTTTTGTATTACATATAATTTCATGAACTGCCTCAAATTTTTGTGAAGAGAAGTGACGAATAAACATGATGATAACATCAAATAACTTCAGATACAATTTTTCCCCCTCTGCCACAGCTGTTGATAAAGGTAGCCTGTGACATCACGGAAAGGTTACCTTGCTTTTTCTGTTACAAAGAAACAAAGAGGTATGCCATGCATTAAATAATGGCTCCTGTTTAGAAGTTATGGAGAGCAGTTTCCACTGGGAATATATCTCAGATATTTGAAACATTTGCTTATGTGGAAAAGCAAACTCCCTAATTCAGTCAGGCATATACAATGTCACTATATTTTAAAATACATACAGAAATATGATGATAATTCACAAAAGCAGAAGTGACTTAATCATTGCTATTTTCATGTTGGCATTTTCTTTAGAAATGGTTCTCCAGACTACAGAGAATTCCGAAAATACAATACTTGATCAGAGGCCTCAATTGTCTAGAGATCATTTTACACAGTGGCTTTGTGGGATCCTCTGTGTGCTTTACCTAGTCAAGTAAATGCCTCCAGGCACTGGTGTCTCATTTGTTAGTGCCAAATAAATGATAACAGGACAAGTTACCATGTCGATCAATGGCCTTGAAAAAAAAAAACCCATTTTCATTTTGAATTACATTCTTTTATAAGAAATAAAGTCACCAGAGGTGTTCTTATTCTGCACATACAAACTGCAACTGAGCCAGCCTACTAATAAACATATGGTGACTTTACTGTCACAGCCCAAACTACTGCTAAGTCTGGTGACAGGGAATATTTAATGGGGTTGAAGAAGAAAGAAGAGCTATGGTGACTGTTTTTGTCTAGGGGATAACCAGGTTTTGCTCCTGAGGAGCTCCTTAAGCAACAGTGGCCAAAATGGCACCCAGTACAATTCCACAGCTGCATTATATGCAACATTAGCACAATAACCACTGAGAGAGGAGTGGGGTAGGAATGGAAGGGGCAGACTGGCGAAGCAAAGAGCCTCCTTCAAATGTCCAAATAAGCACACAGTCATAGCCATTTGCTGGGTTACTTAGAAAGAGGCAGAAATGGATGGAGGTTGGAGGTTCATCTTTACTGGTGTAGAAGGACTTTATATAATAAACTAGGACCACCAGAGTGGTTCAGGATTCTTGGCAAACCACACACACACACACACACACGCACACACACACACACACACACACAACATGCTTGTGTGCTTGCACAAGCACAGTGTTCAAGTGGGCCAAACTTTATCCATCAGACACAGTGGTCAAGAGCTTTTACCAGCACTTACAGAAATGAGACCCATATCAGAACTAGATTGAAACTCCCTTTATTTCATCACACTTATTCCAGATGAGAGTTCAAGGTGCTTTGTCTCTATATATTCACCTTTTATGTATGAAAATGTCAGTAGAAGACATAGGTTATAAAATGATTACCATACATGCCATCAAGTTACCGTGAGGTATGTGACCTCTTTATCTGTACTATTTGTCTGTTCTTTGTTAACTATAAGACCTTGACAGGTGATTTAACCTTTACAGATTTTAAGTCATTTGAATTTAAAATAGATATTAACTGTATCAAAGTTGTGTGGATTTATGAGATTATACGCACATAAAGGGCTTGGTTCAAAGCTGGATTTAAATATTCAATAAATGTTAGCTGTGGTGATTTTATTATCACTGTAATTATCATCAGTATCTGTGGGGCCTGATAGTCCATGATGGCTGAGATATAAGTGAGCTTGCTTCTTACCCCAATAATCTAGAGGGTTGGAAGGAGATGGGAGCCACCCTCACTCGCCATTTAGACATCAAGCACCTGTAGCCCATCACCCCCCCCCAAAGTGTAGCATTCCTAAACTTATCTCTCCTGAGGCACACATATACACACCTTAGTCTTGGGAGCCAAACAGTGTATCTGCCATAAAAGCCTAATCTCAGGAGACAAGTGGTGCAAAACTTAGCTATTGCAAAGAGCACACACACTTTCCTTTATCTCATGCCCATCCTTGTCAAGAGCCCACCAAAGCTGCTGTATAAGACACCTAGACTCCTGCAATAAATGAGTTTTCCCTCAGACACTGACTTCCAGACCTTTTTTTGATTCATTGGGTTCATCTCTGACTCCAAGGCCTGTCTCTGTGTCCTCCGGCTCACCCCCTCCTTGCCATCGGCTGCCGTAGCTGCAGCTGAGTGAGACTGCAAAAAGGAGAGCCGACTGGTGGGCTGGGGAGCAGGAACCTCATGGTTGGAGAACCCACATGTATCCTTACCAAGATTGTCGTCTTCATATATTCCTTAAAGGCTTCATCCTTCTAGTTACTGAGTAATGCAGAATGGAAAAAGGGAACATGGTTGAGAAGATAAAATAGAAAGAAGGAAGGACAGAAAAAATAAGAGGTGGAGAGAGGAAGGAGGCAGAAAGGAAGAAGGGAAGGAAGGGAGGAAGAATGAGAGGCAAGGATAGAGGATATAAGAAAGGAAGGAAAGAAGGAAGGGAGGGAGGAAGGGACAGAGGGAAGGGAGGAAAAGACAGAGGAAAGGGAAGAAGGAAGAAGGGGAGGCAGGGAGAGAGAAGTACAAAAGAAAGGAAGAAAAGAAGGAATGAATGAAGGGTGGGAGGGAGGGAGAAAAGGAAGAAAGAGAGGGAGTAGAGGGAAGGGAAATGAAGAAAGAAAAATAGATGAGCACAGGAAAGACAAAACGAGTCTCTTTTGTGGACTTCTGCATTGGCACATTCAAGTACAGAAACATTATGCATCCGAATATTTCTCACAGGTTCAGTTCTAAGATGCCAGTGTCTGAAAGACCAGGGAAGAAAGGAAGGGTATGTAAACATATCTATATAAGTAGCTGTACCTCACTTTCAGGTTTCATCACTACTCTGCTCCCTTAAAGAAGTCTTCCACTATAGTGTTATCCTTCTCTGTGGCAGCATGCCTGTCTCCTGCAGAGCATGCATTACTGTGCACATTTATTTGTGTGTTACCTGCTTGTCTGCAGTTCTCTCCAAGAGCCATGCTTGTCTTGCCTCATTGCATATTGCTACATCTGCAGCCCCGAGCACGAAGTCTGACAACTGACAGATGATTCAGAAGTGTTTGTTGATGAGGCAGATGAAGACTCTGGGTATGCGTGGTGCTATAGACTCACTGTGCTACTGGCTCTGCAATTTCAATGCTGTAATTTGGTCAGCAGCTCCTGTCTCATCCAGGCTAAGTAGGACCGGCCAAGTGATTTCCCAAGTCTGTGTGAATCCATTCTCAGTTTGACTACATGTTCCAATGTAAGGACAGACACTGGTAGAGAAGAAGAGGACTGGATCTCAGTAGTGGTATCCAGGATGAAGGTCTAGCAGCAGTGATAGCAGGAAAGGATGTGGCGTGTGGGATGCAGGAGAAGGGATTTAGCTACACTTTCATCCTTAGCAACAAGAAGAGGTCTCATTCCCCATGTTACTACAGAAAATCGTTTTCAAGAATTTTGGGGGTAGCATATGCTACTGCCCCTCAGCCTCAGATGGGAGCAGAGGGGAGAGTGGATGGTTTTCTGTTAAGGAGACAAACTCATTTGGTGAACTTAGTGGGGAAAATTTAAAGATTTTTTAGAAATACATGGATGCCTTGTTTTGCTGTCACTGAATTCCTTTTGACAGCCTATAATACTCACAAAAGAGTCCTTTTCAGGCCGATTTTAATGTTTTAATGCCAGTTCATACAGCAGCTTCGTTCCTCTTTTGATTCCTAAAAAGGAAGAACAGAATCAAAATAACAAACAAAAGAATTCTTTTATGAGAATTCATTGTATGAGAAATACACTTTCCAGTCCCACCACCAACTGCAGAGATGGGAACATGTGGCTTGAATAATATATGCCGTGGCCAGGGAAAATATGGGAAAACTTCTATCTGTACTTTTGTTTTTGCTGTTCAGTTTACACAAATCACTACCTAAGCATTAATATTTATACTCCTAAGCATTTTTTTCTACTGTGCCCATCAAACTGTCACATAGTCAGGGTAGTCAGTATATCACGGAGCACAGGGGAAAGCAACTTGCCGGCATTAGTTCCCGTAAATATTTTTCTTTTGTGCTGGATTAAGACTATCCTCCTGGTAGGGGTCCTTGTGGAAGTGAAGTTTGCCAACATATTTTATGATTTAGAGAAATATGAGCACTTCAAGATCCTACAAAGTTGCTGTTTTTGTTCTGCATGAAGAGAACTTCCTGACCCAACCCTTGAATTTTTGAAGTTTATTCATTCTGAATTTATTATTTTAAGCAAAAGAGAGGGCCATTTTCTACAGAAAATGTTGTTTGGTTGAAAACACAAATACTTAATTCATGCCTGGATTATAGCTTGTTTGAAAGTCCCCCTTCCACCCCTTAGACTTCCTAAAAGAGGAATGTGCTTCCACTAACCCCTCTCAGATCACCGTAGGGCTACTTCATCCACACCAAACATGCGCAGTGTTCTTTAAACTGGGGCCCAGCAGCACACATGTTTGACTACAACCTTCCTTTATGGTGATATTCATTTCTCACTGCTTTGGAGAAAGTGCTGCAGAAAGAGTTTGGGAGTTAGGGGTCAGGAAAACTGGCTTTGCGTTTTCTTTCAGTTGCTTAGTATTCAGCTTATTTAAACTATTTCAAATGCAAGATTTGGATCATAGTAGACAGATAGTATAAGTGTAACAACGTGCTTAAGACTTTTGGCTTTCCAAAACCACTGAACTAAAATGCTGGCTCTTTGGGATTCAGCATGAGGAATTATACTTTTCTAGAGCTTTAATTGTCCTCATTTGTAAAATAGAGATGAATAATAGTGTCTCCTTTATAGTTTCTTGTGAGCAGGATACTTGTATCAGCTAGGTGTTGCTTCATAACAAAAGGACAAAACCCAAGGTTTTAAAACAAAGATTATTTCTATTGCTCATTATCTGTGGGTTCTCTGTGGTGGTTCTTCTGTTTGAGCAGGGCTCTCTTATGCTCATAACAAATAAACATGCAGCTCGATTGATTTCGTCTGTATTCATTCATATGTTTTGTTACTGGCCACCTCAAAGCTAGTCAAGAATAGTCTTGACCAGAGATTATAAAATAAAAAAGCTCAGTGTCAGGTGTGGGATACTTCCCTGTGAACTGTTATTCAGGAGTGTCCCAACCCCCCCCCCAATTATACAGACTATTGCCATTGCTCTTGGTTCCCCATTAAAGCTTGATGGTAAGATTCTATTGCTGAAGACATCACACACTTTGGTCACAGGCATGGAGAAACCATTTTGAAACTGACTAGGAAGTTTTCTTGTGCAGCTCAGCTCTCTTCGTACTGGAAGGTGCTATGCAGGTGGCTGGGGTGGGGGTGGGGGTGGGGTGGGAAATCAACTGCTTAGCCCAGCTGTGATCTCTGTGAACTGCATTAATAACTGGCCTGGTAGCGTATCCCCATGGGCACTACAGTGCTGTGAATGGTATGGTAGTAACGAACTGCTTCCCGATTGGATTTAAGACCCAGTCTAGAGAAGGAAACATGTACCTGGTACATTAAATCTGGCCAAGAACCCATAGTGGAGGGGCTCATAGGCCCCAGAGTGAACTTACTATTATTATTTTGTTAAATGGATATAATATCAAAATGCACACTAAATTTGTATCTCTATAGCTATAGATTAGTGCAGTTCTCAGACCTCAGCAGAGAAGTTTCTTTGTGCAGTAGAATAAGCATCTATGGGGTGCTCGGCCACAAATAAGGCATCTGTATTACAGCCACTCCCCAAGACTCAAGGACCATCACACAGAGGGGACAGAAAGATGGTTAAAAGCTAGAGGTTGGTGAGGACTGCACCAAAACAATGTCTTCTGGACAAGACAGGACTGCTCGACTTATGAGCTCACAGCCGCTATAGTTGTCTGCACCAGAACAAGTCAGTCAACACTTCAACATATGGGGGGAATGGATTTAGTAGGCTCCGCCACTAAGTGAAGAGCCACGGATGGATGGACGATGACTTCTAAGGAGGGAGAGTCCATTTTCACTGAGGACTTGGCCCTTGATGGATTGACCACATTCCTGAGGAAGGCACAATACCTATGAGTAAGTGGGCAGCACAAATTGGACTCCATGGATTATAAAAAAAATAACAGAAGTCACTAAACTGGGATTGGTTGAGCTGGGGTATTTTTCTCAGAGAAGATAGGTGCAGGAGTGGGAGGTATGAATATTATCAAAATACGTTGTATATGTGTAGGAAATTCTCAAAGAATTGATTAAAAATGTTGCGTTACCAAAAAAAAAAAAAGATGATTTTGGCCAGAACAACTGGGTTCTTCAATCTTGACAATAAAAAGATTTATTTTTACTTATTTTTGTGTATGTAAGCCATGTTTGTGCAGTGTTCACAGAGCTCAGAATAAGGTCATCAAATCTGGAACTGGAGTTGCAGCTCGTGGTGAGCTGCCATATGGGCTCACTAAACTATGAAAGTAGCACGTCATCTTAGTCCCCGAGTCCTCTTTCCAGCTCCAGTCGTTATTATTCTGTGAGCTACCTGGACTTATTCTCATGCTAGTTGGCCAGAGAGTGAAAGGGAGAGTACAGTGAGAGAAGAGAGAGATACTCAAAGGTTCGACACCTATTGAGGCCTGGTCTAAAATGTATACAAATATATCTATTCCACGAAGCTACAGCAGTGAACATAGGTACAGAGAGGCCAGTGACTGGGTCAAACAGTACAATCACCCTACCAAAATAGGCAAAATGTCAGCATAAAGGTGATCGTAACATAACTGCTTAATAGAAGTTACCCATGATGATAGAGTGGATATTGTTTAGCAGCATCATTATTATCATTAGGAGGATCAAATTAAAAAATAAATGTGAGTTGTGACATTGTTTACTGTGGCTGTGTCCCTGTGGAATGGTAGCAGTAGTGTGGCCCCTGAAATCTGGATCAGCACATCACATCTTCCATTCCCTACAGATGACTTTGCAGTGGTGTCTGTACAAGATGTTGGGCGGTTAATTTTATGTCTTGTCTTCCCTGAGATAAGCAGTATCCAGAGAGCTGGTAAAGCTTCTGGTACAAAAGTATTCCTGGATCCCATCAAAATTCGTTTTGACATTTGAGAGAGCTGACTTCTCATAGATGGGAGCTATCCAGTGGCTCTTGAAAGCTCATCTAGAACGAGGCTATGGAGAAGAGTAGACCTGCTCTCTTGGCTTAAGCTGGAACATCTATCTTTGTTCCCTTGAGCTTTGCTGTACCTGATGCTGTGCTTTCACAAACTCAGCTTTGGGCTTGTACTCTTGGCTCCCTTTGTTCTCAGACTTTTGAGTATAGTCTGGTACTTCACTACCAACTTTTCTGGGCCTTGAACTTAGTGATGGACGCTTATGATACTTAGCCTCCTCATGAGCCATCTCCACATATGTGACATGCATGTTCATTTAGCTTAGTAATCCTGCTTCCTTAAGAAACCTTCACTAATTCAGCTCCCTTTCTCTGTAAGACAACAAGTTTTGTTTCCTATCCTGGTTTTGGCTGCTTCTGCTGAGCCACCATGGGATGATCTTTCCAATGATCTTAAGCAACCTTGAACCTTACAGTCAATGAGTGGCTTTCAGTATTTATGCTAAAGGATTGTCTTCCGACTGATCTATTAACTTCTTGGAAGCAAGAACTATTTAGAAAATATGTAATTTATTTTCTTCTATAGATGACAAATGTACAACAGATATAGGCGTTTAGAAGCTGGGGTGCAGAATGGAGAATTATACTAGAAAATAAATCCCTGTGTTCCTTCCCAGTTTAAGGATTATTAACCAGTCTATTAAAAAATTAAATCATTCTTACATCAAAAACTTCATCATGGATGGAGAAATGGCTCAGCAGTTAAGAGAACTGGCTGTTCTTACAGAGGACCCAGGTTTGATTCCCAGCATCTATGTGGAGACTAACAACTGTCCCTAACTCCAGTTCCAGGGGATCTGATGCCTTCTTCTGACCTCCACAGGTCATTGTACCACGTGGGTACACATACACATGTACAGATAATACAATATGCACATAAAATAATAAATAAAATATTTTTCAAAGAGCTTCATGTTTTTTCTTAAAGTACAATTATTTACAATTAGTTGGCGTGCTTGTTTTATTTTTGTTCAGACTGCTGTTCACCATTGGGTCTTTGGTTCTCTTGCTTGCTTTGTTACTTAGACTAGAGCCTCTTTATGATAGCAGATGAAGTGTTTGCATCCATTGTTTCCATATACGAGTGTATACCTAATCATTCACCAGGTTGTCAGTCTTCTCTCTGGATCCTGCTGACCCTGACTCGATCTGAAGTGCACTGATCTATGTAGGATATCAAATTTTGCATTCCCAGGTACGTGTGCACGTGTGTGCATGTGGTGTGTGTGTGTGTGTGTGTGTGTGTGTGTGTATGTGTGTGTGTGTGTGTGTGTGTGTAGACGTAGATTCATACATATTTTGCTTAGTTCCACTTACAAGGATTGCTGTATTGTTTGGTAGCCCTCTTAGTGCATATTTTCAAAACCTTTCTTTGGAGTAGATTCCTGCTCCCTGGTCCATGGGTCTGAACTGCTGTGTTCAGTCTCTTCACTCCCAAGTAAGAGCTTTGCCTGAAGTTGCTTGAATTTTTCATAACTTTTATCAGCTCTACTTTTCTAGAGGTAAAATTAAGCTAACAATGACCCTTGGAATTGGAGTGTGGACTAGTCATGGGTAACGTATGACTTTCTTGTCAATCTATGGTCCAAATGTTGATGCTTTGCATAACCATTCATTTCCATGCTGTCATGGGGGTTGGGTTTGAAGGCGAGATGTCACACTGCTATTAATTTAGAGATTTATTTTTTAATATCAATGCTAGATTTATTCCTTCTGTCAAAGCCTTCAGAAGAAAGTCAGTGGATAAATACAAAGCATCAATATTAACTATGATTACATTGATGTGTAAAATATAACTATTATTACTGACAGCTTGGTCTGTTGGAATTATATGGTTTTTAAATATTTCAGGCCAGCTTTCAATACCTGTGATTTCTGCTTAGGCTTTTGAGGTTTTCATCATTTGGCGTCATAGTGGCGGCAGGCAAGCTACTCCACAGGGGCAGAGCACAGTGGGCTCTGAACTGCCTGGACATAGGGAGATCAAGTTCTCAGTCCTACTCTCCAGATGCTGGATGGAGATGGTCTATCCAAATGACAACAGGGGGCTCTTCGGTTGGCCTTATGCTTACACTGATCAGCATCATGAAGTAACTGTGGGGAAAAAAGCAATTGTGAACTTAGTTTGACTAACAGTAATCAAGAGAGAAGGAAAGACACAGGTGAACCATCTCCTTTTGTAGAGACTGTAGGTCTGGTCTGGCTGTGCAGTGGGACATTACATCTGGATGAGATTTGGAGGGCATTGTTCTCCCCAGGGATGTCATTAAGTCTACTAGAATATTGAGGGTGGAGAAGAGATCTTGGCCAAGTTATGATGACAGAAAAATGACAGCCTTCAATTATGAGATGACAGACACCTGAAAAAGATAAGCTCATGACCTGGGGTGAAGGTGGCCATGGACGACCTAGTCAATGAACTGATACAAAGATTTTGTTGTCATGTTGGGGAAGATCCGTAGATTTCAGTGTAGAGCCAAGCCTCAAGTAAAGCGTGACAATGGACACGAGTGGGGAGGGAGCAGAAAAAGCTGATTTCATTGCTTTTCTTTTGCTATGATAGAACACTATGACCAAAAGGAAATTATGGAAAAGTTTATTTTAGTTTACAGTTCCATTCAGAGAGTCCATAATGGCAGGGAAGGCAGAGCACCAGGCAGGCATAGCAGAAGGCAGAGCACCAGGCAGGCATAGGGAAGGCAGAGCACCAGGCAGGCATAGGGGAAGGCAGAGCACCAGGCAGGCATAGGGAAGGCAGAGCACCAGGCAGGCATAGGGAAGGCAGAGCACCAGGCAGGCATAATAGAAGGCAGAGCACCAGGCAGACATAGGGAAGGCAGAGCACCAGGCAGGCATAGCAGAAGGCAGAGCACCAGGCAGGCATAGTGGAAGGCAGAGCACCAGGCAGGCATAGTGGAAGGCAGAGCACCAGGCAGGCATAGCAGAAGGCAGAGCACCAGGCAGGCATAGGGAAGGCAGAGCACCAGGCAGGCATAGTAGAAGGCAGAGCACCAGGCAGGCATAGGGAAGGCAGAGCACCAGGCAGGCATAGCAGAAGGCAGAGCACCAGGCAGGCACAGCGGAAGGAGCACAAAGCTCTGGATCTTATTTTCAGCTGCAAACTTGAAGCAGACAGAGCAACCTGGAAGAGGTGCAAGGCTATTGTCTTAGTTTGCTTTTAACTTCTGTGATCAAAACACTGACCAAAACCAACCTGGGGAGGAAAGGGTCTATTTGGCTTACAAGCACAGTCCCTCATTGAGAGAAGCCAAGGGAAGAACTCAGGGCAGGAGCCTGGAGGATAGGTGCTTACTGGCTTACTCCTCTGGCCCATGCTCAACTTGATTTCTCACACAATCCAGGAACATTTGACCAGGGATGGCACTGCCCATAGTGGGCAGGACTCTACAATCAAGAAAATGCCCAACAGACATGGCCATAGGCCAATCAAATGGAGGCAGTTCTCTAATTGAGGCTCCCCTAACCCAGGTATGTTCAAGTTCACAGCTAAAGCTATTTAGCACATCTACGAACTCTCAGAGACTGTACACCACCCCCCTCTCAGAGACTGTACACCCCACCATCATGGCATACCTCCAAGGAGGCTAAACCTCCTAAAAGATTCCCTAACCTTCTGAAACAGAACCACCAACTGGAAAGAGTGTTCAAATACTTGAGCCTACTGGGGACATTTCTCATTCACATGATCACATTTCATTTCCTGTCCCCCATATGCTCAAAGGCATATCATAATACAAAATGCATTTAGTCCAACTTTAAAAAGCTCTATATCTTTCACAGTCTCAACACTGTTAAACAGTTCAAAATCTAAACTCTTTGGAGACTTAACTGTAATCTCTTAGCTGTAACCCCCTGTGAAATAAAAGACAAATTATATACTTCCAACATTCAATAGCACCAAATATGCATCCCCATTTAAAAAGGGAGGAATAGGGGCTTAACGGGGGAAATATTAGACCAAGCGAGGATAAAGCCAAGCGGGCCAAGCATCAAGTCTTGTAGCTCCATGTCCCCTGCCTGAGACTTTAGTTTCAAAGGGCTTAATTAGCTCTGCCCCTCCCGCTTTGCTGCCTGCATGATGCGATGCGTCTCTTGGACTGGACCCACTCCCTGTATGAAGCTCTCCTTGGGAGATTTCTCATTATTCTGTGATCTCCACACCTTAGATTCTCAACTGCAACCTGGGCTTCACTTTCAGAGGTTTACATACGAGCCTCTCACAGACACCTTGCCTCTCAGCGACTCCAACCCTGGCAGATATCTTCAGTGGCTCTCGGAAATCACGGAAGAACACTCCAGGATCCCTTCACTCACAGAAGACTTCAGGATCCCTTCACTCTTGCATCTCTCATGGCCCGAAGCCTTGGGAACAGCACTGCCACGACCACATCCTCCAACTGCCAGCTTGGGATGATCCCTCAACCCCCTGAATCAGGGTCACCACAGCTTTTGTATGGAGAAAATGCCTTGGGCCTTTTTTGTTGTTGTTCTTTCACAAACTGGACTTTTAGCTGGGTAGAATTTTCCCCTAAGGGCACCCTTCTTATTGTTTCAGTGCAAGGCAGGAGGCCTCTTTGTAATGGAACTCATCTCCTCAGCAATGGCAGCCTATTTTCTAGCACAGACCTTGGCTGTAACCTTAAGCTTCCTAGTGCTCTTTTTTCCAAATGGTGAATTTTGTATTTTTTTTGTCCTACTTGCTCTTTTTCATTGTAAACATGCAGAAGAAATATCAGTAACAACCAACCCTCAGATCCAATATTATGTTGTCCTGAAATTTTGTCTTCCAAAGAAGCTAGTCTATTAACTTTTTTAATATAATACTTTTATTGACGTTTTATGTATTTCAGACATAATATTTCAGTTCAATTTAGACACATTCCCCTTTCCCTTCCCCCTATACCACCCCAGTTCATGCATTCTGCATACGTGTCCTGCATCTTTCTCTCAGTCTTTTTAAAGTTTTTCTCTGCAGAGGTTTATTGTTTTGGAAAGAATTTAAATATATTAGTCCGTTCTTTGACCTAGTCCTTAGGTTGCTGTGGTTCCCTCCCAATCGTATTGCTCCAAAGTATGCCTATATACACGTCATCTGTGTATATAGAATTATATCCTCCAGGAATAAACTGTATGTTAACTACAATATACGTTTAGGAGTTCACATTTTTCCTTTTAAGTTTATATTACTTTAAAATATGAATATAGCACTTGGGAGGCAGAGGCAGGCAGAGGTTTGCGAGTTCAGGGCCAGCCTGGTTTTCACAGTGAGTTCCAGGACAGCTGGGGCTACAGGGAGACCCTGTCTCAAAAAGACCAAAAAAATATGAATATATATCTTCCACCCATATACATTAATTGCCATGTCTAAAAGTGGTAAGTTAATTCTAGGGCTCATTAAAAGATTCGTATTATAACATCATAGTTGCTTTCAGCTAGAAAGAAATATAACAATAATGTTGCTGAGCTTGGCTTTCAATTGGGTAATTTGGTACTGCCATCCACAAATGAGGGAAACCAATCCCCGTTTGTTTTGGGGGGACTGTGTTACTTCACTTAGCATCATGGCTTTGAGTTCTATCCATTTACCTGCAAAGTTCATGATGTCATCTTTCTTTACTGCTGCATAGAACTCCATTGTGTAGATGTACCACATTTTTGTCATCCACTCATCAGTTGAAGGGCATATGGGTTGGTTCCAACTCTTCCCTATTGTGAAAAGAGCTGCAATAAACATAGATGTGCATGTATCTTTGTGGTAGGATGAGTCTTGTGGGTATATACACAGGAGTGGTATGACTGGGTCATATGGTAAGCTCATTTTGAGTCTTTTAAGGGTTCTCCACACTACTTTCCACAGTGGTTGTACGAGTTTATATTCCCACCAGAAGTGGATGAGTGTTCCCCTTTCCCCACAACCTCTCCAGCATTTGGTATCATTTGTTTTCTTGATCCTAGGCAGTGTTATTGGGGTGAGATGATATATTAGAGTGGTTTTAATTTGCATTTCCTTAATTATTAATGATGTTGAACACTTTTTAAGATGTTTCTCAGACATCTTTACTTCCTCACTGGTGAAGTCTCTGTTCAACTCTTTACTCCATCTTTTGACTGAGTCATTTGTTTTCTACTTATTTGTTTTTTGAGTAGTTTATATATTCTGGATGTTAATGCTCTGTCAGATGTATCACTGGTGGAGATTTCATCCCAGTTTGTGGGTTTTCTCTTCACTTCCTTGATTGTTTCTTTTGTTGTACAGAAGCTTTTGAGTTTGAGGAGGTCCCACTTGTCAGCTGTTGACATTATTTCCTGTTCAGCTGCTGTTTGATTTAGGAAGTCTTTTCCTACTCCTATGTCTTGTAGATTGCTACCAACTTTGTCTTCTATCACCATCAGAGTTTCAGGTTTCTCATTGAGGTCTTTGATCATTTTGGGGTTGATTTTTGTACAGGGTGAGAGGTAGGGGTTTGATTTTGTTCTTCTACATATGGTGATCCAGTTTTGCTACATATGGTGAACCATTTGCTGAAGATACTATCTTTCCTCCAATGAGCTTTTTCGGCCCCTTTATCGAATATGAGGTGGCTATAATTGTATGAGCTCAAGTTTGGATCTTCAATTTTGTTCCATTGGTTAATGGATCAGGTTTTTTTGCCAGTACCAGGCTGTCTTTATGATATAGCCCTGTAGTATAGCTTGAAGTCTGGTAAGGTGATCCCGCTGTGTTGCATTTTTTGCTTAGAGTTGCTTTAACTATTCGTGGTCGTTTGTCTTTCCATATGAATTTGAGGATTTTTTTCCAAGTCTGTGAAGAATCTCATGGATATTTTAATTAGGAGTGCATTGTGAATCTATATATCAATTTGGGTAGAATGGACATTTTTACTATATTAATTTTTCCAATCCATGAGCATGGGAGGGTTTTCCATATTTTGATGTCATCTTCAATCTCCTTCTTTAGAGGCTTAAAAAATTTTTGTACAGATCTTTGGTGTCTTTGGTTAGGTTTGTTCCCAGGTATTTTATTTGTTTGAGGCTATTTTGAGTGGGAAGGTCTCCTTATATTCCTTCTCCAGTTGCTTGTTGTTTGTGTAAAGAAGGGCTACTGATTTTTTTTTAATGTGGGCATGTAGGGCTATAAATTTCCCTCTTAGGACTGCTTTTAAAGTATCACACAGGTTAATTTTGTATCCTGCCACTTTACTGAAACTCTTAATTGTTTCTAGGTGTTTTCTGGTGGAGATTTTAGCATCCCTCAGGTAAATTATCATGTCATCTGCAAAGAGGGATAGTATGAATTCCTCTTTTCTGAGTAGTACTCCTTTGATTTCCCTTTCTTGCCTTATCTTATTGCCCTAGGTAGCTTTTCAAGCACTATATTGAAGAGGAGTGGAGACAGAGGGCAGCCTTTCTGGGTTCCTGCCTTTAAGGGGAATGGTTCTAATTTTTCTCCATTTAGGATGATGTTGACTGTGAGTTTGTTGTATATGGCTTTGATTATATTTAGGAATGTTCCCTTCAGTCCAATTCCCTCTAGAACTTTAAACATGAAGGGATGCTGGATGTTGTCAAAGGCTTTTTCTGCATCAATTGAGATGATTGTGTGATTTTTGTCTTTCAGTCAATTTATGTGTTTTATGATATTTATTGATTTACATATGTTGAACCATCTCTGGTTCTATCTAACTCTGGTATCTAGCATCTCTGGTATCTAACTTGATCATGATGGATGACCTTTTTGATGTGGGTCTATATGCGATTTGCAAGTATTTTGTTGAGAACTTTTGCATCTGTGTTCATTAATGAGATGGGTCTATAGTTCTCTTTTTTTGGTTGTGTCTTTGCCTGGTTTTGGCATTAGAGTAATGCTGCCTTCATAGAAGGAATTTGGGAGATTTCCCTGTTTGTATCCTTCTGAATAGTTTGAGTAGTAATGGTTGTAAGACCTCAGTAAATTTTTTCTAGAATTCTGCTGTGAAACCATCTGGGCCTGGGCTTTTTTTAGTTGGAAGGTTTTTTTAATACATCTTCAATTTCCTCAAATGTTATGGGTCTGTTTAAACTGTCAACCTCCTCTTGGTTAAGCTTTATTGGTTCCCAGGATTTCAGATATTCATCCATTTCTCTTAGGTTTTCAAACTTAGTAAACTATAGATTTTTGAAGTATTTTCCTATGATTGTCTGGATCTTTTCTTTATCTGTTGTGATGTTTCCCTTTTCATTATGAATACTATTAATTTGGAGTTGCTCTTTCTTTCTTTTGGTTAACTGGGCTTAGAGGTCTGTCTATCTTGTTTATCTTTTCAAAGAACCAGCTTTTGGATTCATTGATTTTCTGTATTGTTTTCTCTGTTTCTATTTCATTGATTTCTGCTCTGAGGGACCCTGAGGTACAAACCTGAGATTAGCATCTGGGACCAAGTTAGCTTCTCTTGCCTGGCTACCAGCTACTTAAGCTGGGAAGTACAGAATGACTCATCCAACTTGGGGGACTTGTGAGATGCCCTTGTGTACCCCTCTCAGCTGAGAACACCTGGACATGCACTCACTCCCCATCCCCTGCCTGCACACACTGGTTTGCCTAGAGTGCTGAAGTGTATGCTGACCTTGCTGGTCACTGACACTGTCCAGACAATCTAGTTTGGAAGTTGCCCCAGTGAAGATGAGAGAGATCTGCTTCAGCCAATCAGAAGACATCTTCTTGGAACTCCCTAGCCTGGAACCCCTCCTTGCTTCGAAGACTTCCAAGAGGCTAAGAGAATGCCATGTAGGTGAGTAGCCTTGGGGAGAGAAGCTAGGGCAGGATAAAATTAGAATTACAGAATTAACCTGTGCGGGAATTAATAAAATTAGATTGTATTATAATACTTGTGTCCTGGACTCCTTTGGACTTAGTCCATGCTAGTCCATGCTCATGGCAATTGTGGAGTAAGATGAGCAGAGTCTGGCCATCTGGCAAAGGCCAGGGACCACATGGACACTATGCCTTGTGTTTTGTGTAGCTTGCCTTTGAAGAGAATCAAGACAGTGCTTTGATCTGGAAATCTCTTTAGCTTTATTTATTTATTTATTTTTTTTGACAAGTTTTCAACAGGACACCCAAGCTGGTCTCAAACTTGATAGCTTCATACCCTTCACTTCCTGAATGCTGAGATCAGAGGGTTTTTGACCACATCCTCTCTTGCTCTCCATATTTGACTAATGTTTATCTTTTGCTAGACAGTTTGAACATTACTTCTCCCAGAAAGAGCATGAGTTTTGATTTTATAGCACAATATATGACCAAAAAGAAGCATAAATAGAAAATAGTAACCACTTGAGATGCTAAAAATATCTCCCCCTCCCTGTTTCAAGGTGGACTCTCCCCAGCATTGTAGCTCCAGCAGGAGTGGGCATAGTTGTTTATTTAAGTGAAGTCATAAATTTTCATTCACAGGGACTCATAGCCAGAAAACTGGAACTCTAGTCAAATTGGAACTGGAAATTTGTGTACCAGGTGTATGGCTGAAGAGCCAGATTCTTAAGGCAGGTGAAGTCGTGAAATGTCTTGTTTTATTTCTTAGAGTGGAATAGCTTTTCCAGATGAATCTGAAGATGGCATGATCTGTTCTCCTTCAATCTCAGTGAATTTATCATACATTAAGATGCTGATTTGCTTAACCTGCCATGCATGATGTTGGATCGATCTCCCCATGTTCTAGAGAAAACCTCTGTAAACTAGTTGCCTCATCAGAGGATGCTTGGTGAGAAGATTAGGCTGTATACTGAGCTTTCTTCAGAGACAGTTTCATAGTCAAATCTCCATGTATGTGGCTCATAATGCAGTATTAAGAAAATACTACCCATCAAGAAGATCATCCATCACGACCAAGCTAGATTCATACCGGAGATGCAGGGATGGTTTAACATACGAAAATCAATAAACATCATCAAACACAAAAATGGAATGAAAGACAAAAACCACACCATCATCTCAATTGATGCTGAAAAAGCCTTTGACAAATCCAGCATCCCTTCATGTTTAAAGTCCTAGAAGGAATTGGATTGGAGGGATCATTCCTCAATGTAATCAAAGCCATATACAAGAAACCCACAGCCAATATCATCCTAAATGGGGAAACGACAGAAACATTCCCTTTAAAGGTAGGAACTCGGCAAGGCTGCCCCCTGTCACCACTCCTCTTCAATATAGTGCTTGAAACACTTGCTAGAACAATAAGGCAAGAAAAGGATATTAAAGGAGTACTAATTGGAAAAGAGGAATCAAGCTATCCCTATTTGCTGATGATATGATTGTTTACTTAAGGGATGCTAAAAACTCCACCAGAAAACTCCTAGAAACAATTAACAGCTTCAGTAAAGTGGCAGGATACAAAATTAACCTAAAAAAATCAACGACCTGACTGGAGAGATGGCCTAGCGGTTAAGAACGCTGACCGCTCTTGCAGAGGACCAAGGTTCGATCCCCAGCATCCACATGGCGGCCAAGAACAGTCCGAAATTCCAATTCCAGGAGAACTCCAGTTCCAGGGGA
>VZQC01002933.1:790647-859705 GCA_009823505.1 Rhizomys pruinosus
CTTGTACTCATGGATTATCACTTATAGCTAAAAATGAAAAAAAAAACTGAGAGAAAGATGCAGGACAGTTATGGCAGAATGCATGATCTGGGATGGGGTGGGGGTGGGGGGGGAGGGAAAGGGAAATAAGCCTGAACTGAATTGGAAAAAATGTATGAAATGCACAAAGCATCAATAAAAACTAATTTAATTAGAAAAAAAAAAGCTAAGAAGTTCTAACAAAGTGTAAAACAAGCACATTCTTATATCTTAAAACATTATTGAGAGAAATTATATATTTTATCATTTATAAAGTAAATTATTTCAGAGTAAAAAATGCAGCTCAGTCTACAAGTCATCCTGTGATTTAAGCTAATAAGAATATTTTTTATTGAGCAGAGACATAGTGTCTTAGAATCAGATGGACTTGCCTTTGGAAACATGCTTTGGTACCTAAAGCATTGGGTGAATTTGGTAAAATTATTTTTAAGCCAATTTTTATTGAGGTTTTGTGCATTTCATACAACAATTTTCAATCAAATTTATATCCATTCCCCCCTCCTTGTCCCCCCCCACCAGAGCTCATGTATCATACATTCTGCCATACATGTATTTCATCTTTTTCTATCTTTTTTTTCAAATTTTCGATGCAGAAGTTTACTGTTTTGGGCAGAAGTTTACTGTTTCAGTCAGTTCTTTGACCCAGTCTTTTGTTGTTGTTGTTCCTTCCAATTTGTATCACTCCAAAATATGCATATGTGCATGCCACACATACATCAAGATTATGACATGTTAGGTTTTAGTACCTTTAGCTTATGAGTTCTTTTCTTCTTTCCTTTTTTTAGGCTGAAAGATGTCATGTTTTCCTTAAGGAAGTGTTTGAAAGCTCCTCTTTGGCAAGCCCAAACAACCATCAATCCTGCCCTTGTGCTCCACACTGGGGTCTTTCCTTTCCATGGTCACCTGATCCAGTAAGCACCATGTCCTGTCTTGATCTTCCTGCACTGGCCTCCATAATACAGCCTGGGTAGTCCAACAATGGCAGTCTATACTCTGAAGAGGCTGAAACCCCAGTAGCTGCTCAGTCCACAAGCTGGATGTCTCAGCAGTCCCCATTTAGCATTGAAGGTTTGGAAGATTCTTGGAGAGACATGAGTCTTCAGTCCATATTGAAAGTTTGAAAAGCTGTGTCTCATGTCTTTGAAAGATGGGAAAAGCAGTGGCAGCCACAGGGTAGCTGCACTTGCCAGTAAGAACTGAAGATAGGCAAAATAACAGTGCTCTTTTTTTTTCCTTTTTGTCTTTTTACTAAGATCTCAAGTTTTATACCTAAAGTACAACTTCTTAGACCTTACTGATTATTTCTGGTTATAATTTCCTTTTGGATGTTTAAGGCCACATAGCCCAGATTAACCAATGTTTTTGTTTTCTCAAGGTCAGTTGAGGATCTGTTCCTCAGGGGTCACTTGGGTTTTTTTTTAGGTGGAGAGCTCCTTGCTCCTTTTGGATTTTCATTTACCAGTTCCATCCACTCTAGGACAAAGTCAGGTCTTGTTAGACCAGGCTTTCCTTTTTGAAGCATGAGCAGACTTTCCTCTTTATAGACTGGACACTGGCTAAAGTCCCATTAGTGGATCTCCAAGATCTCCTGCACAGGAAGACTGGTGATTCACATTTGTAGGACATTTCAAAAGATGGTAAAATTATTTAACTGACTTCTGTCTCAAGAAGGCCACTCAGTTTCCCCATCACCAACAGTGGTAGATTATACCTCATTTGAAATATGAATGTATTATGAAATAATGGGCACTATAAATCAGGCAAACAATTCTAGCACATAAAAATACAGACATTTTGTTACCCAACTACCTTTGAATGATGTTACTTCAGGCTATGCAGCTGACAGCGTTTGCTGATGAAGAAAGTCAGTTGCTGTGAAGGATCCTTTACCAGGAAATCAAATCCAGTTGCCTCTTTTACATAGACTTTGAAAGTAAAGTACCAATGACAAACCTAGGCAGCTCAATATATTTGGCATTTCTGGGTGTCAAGACCCAGCCGGGACTGTGATTAATGATGTGGGCAAAAAGTCTCTCATTGTATTCATCACTTTCCAAAGCAAGACCACAAGGGACAAACAAAGAAGTTAATTAATAAACAAAAAGAAGAAAAAAGGCAGGTCCTGAAAGGCCTAAGAAGCAGCTCTGAACCAGGGATGCTGGGGAGCCAGCTCACTCATAAGCTCGCATTCTGAAAGTTTAGGAAGGCAGCCACTGTTTCTATGCATCAATGAAATCGCACCAGGGTTTGACAAATCCCTTTATATCCTGCAGTGGAAGTGGATTCCTAAACATCGTCCCTTTTGAAGGGATTTAAAGATGGTTCTTTTTAGTGATCACACATCAAAGCCAGGATGACATTTCTCTTATTCTTAAGTGAACTGTTATTAGCCTACAAACTAAATTTGTAGAGGGTCTTAGAGGAGAAATTAACATTTCATTTTCCGAAGGCATAAAATAATGACAGCTTGGAGGCCATAGAGGTTTACTACCTGCAAGGTAAGTGCACCTTGGTCTCTTTTATTACTAGGCCTGCCAGGACTGCACAAAACTAATTTTAAGTTAATACTGAGGGAATCTGGAAGCCTGTGCTTTTCCACTAATAGAACTGAGCTCTAAAATCACACTAGCTATTCTTCTGTGTGAGATCCTATCTCCTGAAGAGAACATGAAACATCTGGGTACGACTGGATTTAAAAATGGGTATTAGCATAACATTGGGCTGCAATTCTCTTATCTATGTGACCCAAGGCAGAGAAGATTCACTTCACAGCCTCAATTTTCCTCTGTGTACAATGGGACTCTTGTATACAGAGCATCTATAGAATGTGTTGATGGTCACATACAGAAAGCTGCTAAGGTCCAGCTTCTCCCCTCAGTGGGGGACATGCTATGTTCTGAATTTTTTCTTTCCTCAAACCCATGTGTTGATGTCCTGACCTTTGCTCTCTCCCAATGTGACCTCTTTGGAGGTTGGCCTTTATCAGAGGTCATTTATTTAAGATGCAGTAATTAGAGTGGGCTCCTAGCCAACATAACTAACGTCCTTGGAAATAAGTGGGGGGTTTGAGCAGAGGTAGGATGGAGGGAGGATGTGGGGAACATATAGGGAAAAATAAGTGCAGACATGAAGAGTGCCATCCAGAAGCCGGGTGGGTGGGGGGCAGGCTGGGAACATCCTCTGTTACATGGCTTAGTGGGAACCAACCCTGCTTACCACTTGATTTGAGACGTCAAGCTTCTAGGACAGTGAGGCAATGGTTTTGTGTTCTCTTTACCACCCAGTCTGTGGCGCCTTGGTACAGTAATGTTAGCCAACTAATACAGAAGGGGTGATGTGTTTGGAGCCTTCTGAGAGTCAGCTGCGATTATAGGTCCCAGAGTTGAACATGAATCTCCTCTATCAAAACCTCTTCAAAAATAATGGGTCCTTCCAAGCTCTCAAGTTAGTAGCTAATTGTGTCAATAACACAGTTGTCATGACAACTGGATTTAAAAAGTTTCACTCCAGAATTTGGAACTAAACATGCTAAAATCTCCATGGGATATTTCACTCAGAATGGATTAGGCATACACACACACACACACACACACACACACACACACACACGCACACACACTTCCTCTGACTCATATCTCAGCATTCTAGAAAACATCCCTTACCCATCTACTCACTCAGATGACATTTTATTTGTTCAATTGGCATTGACTGAGCAACTACAATGTGCCAAACACAGAAGGAAAACCTTGGCAGATTAACTGCTCATATCAGAAAATTATCTTGAGATTGTCTTAATGTCTGCATTGAAAAATGACATATTTACTTGGGGGAGGTTAGGGAACACTTTCGACTTCATAATCAGGAGAGCTGTGCTTTGCGTATTATCCTCCTGAAAGATGTGGTATAGTTATCACTACCCAAAAGTGTTTAATAGATATATATTAAACACATGAGTGAATAAATGAACAAGAGAAAATTTAAAAGATCAGTGAAGCCAACCTGGGACTTGGGAAATATTGAAATATCCACTGGTGGATGAAACACTCAGGTCAGCTAATATTTATTTAGTATTAGTTATGTTCTCAGCACCAAACTCTCCATATATAATGTTTTTGTGTTGTGGTCACAGAGGCCTTTGCTTTCATGAATCATATGCTCTCTAGCTGAACAAATGGAGACTAGGTGAATAACCTATGGTAATACAAAAACAAGAAAGTCTGCAGTGGAGCCCAGGTCTCTCCAGCTGTTGGATGGACTGTGGTCTTTAATATTACTGGCAACCTGTGTTAATCAGCGTTCTCTAGAGGACAGAACCGAAAGAATAGATATTTACTACAGATGGTTTATCAGATTGGCTTGTGGAATGAAGTTGGAGCAGTCCCACAATGTTGTCTCACATTGGAGACACCAGAATCCTGGCTGCTGCTCAGTTCACGAAACTTGGCGCCTCAACATTTCCAATCTGGTGCAGAAGGCCTAGAGGATGCCTGGAGAACTGCTGGTCTTCAGTCCCTTTGGGTATCAGGAAGATGCTGGTTCTAATATGTAAAGGAGTCATGAATAACAGCAGTAGGGTTGATTAACGCGTCCGTGAGAGCGAAGGTCCAGGGAAGGGACGGAGAAGAGCGAGCATAGACTTCACATCTGCCGTTTGTTCACTTACATACTCTCAAGCATTTTTCATTAATTTTCAGATATAAAAGTAACTTGAAATAAGCATCTGGACCTTTCGTTTTCCTTCAGTCTCTTGGGAAACCATCTTATACATTTTATTCAACTTATAAAAGTATTTTTGTTTGGTATGTGTTTTATGGTTCTGAATTCTTATATCCTTAAAAATGGGCATATAAAATAGTGGCTTTGAGGCTGGAGAGATTGCTCAGCGGTTAAGAATGCCGACAGCTCTTGCAAGAGGACCGGGGTTCGATCCCCAGCACCCACATGGCGGCTGAGAACCGTCTGAAACTCCAATTCCAGGAGAACTCCAGTTCCAGGGGAATCCGACGCCCTCTTCTGATCTCCGAGGCATTGCACGACACAGGTGCACAGACCTACATGCAGACAGTACATTCATACACATAAAAATAATAAAAAAGTTTAATAAATAAATAGTGGCTTTAGCTATGGCATTTTCACACATGTGTTTTATTTTTCTCTGTGAATATTCAGCTCCTATTATGTGGCCTCGCCTCCCTACCTTTCCTCTTCTTGCTGATCTGTTTCCTCTTTCCCATAGTCCCCTTTCTGTGTTCATGAGATAACATAAAATATACTCCCACAGCCAGCCTATGACACCGGCACTTCCTATAGGCTCATTCTCTGCCTCCCAATAATGCTCCACTTGGCAGGATATTAATACCAATTTCAAAAACTGTTGAGTCATGTCATTGGTTTGGATTTACATAATTGATAAAGTACTGTATTGATTCATGTTAGTAAACCCGAAGTCTTGAACTTAAGATAGGAGTTAATTGGGGTTAAATAGTGTCATCTCCTGACAGAGAGAAATGCTGTCGCTTAGCTCTGTTGAACGCTGTAAATCGTTACTGCTTTCCCAGCCCCCATTCAAATAATATGGGCCTTGCCTTCTGGAATGGTTAAACATAGAGTCAGACTAATGGGAGCGGGGGATGACAACCTCCAAACTTACAGAAAATGACATAACAATAGAGAAACAATTTGACCTTCCTAAAGGTGCATTTTTATGAATAAAAGAAACATTCAATGTGAGGTGTATGTGTTAATAAAATGGGAACAGAGGAATGGTAAGTGATAAATAATGACTAATATTCATGCACAATATGAATGTTTTCCTTTATTGATTCCCCACGGCTTGTGAACTCAATCTGCTTCCATGATGTGTGAGTGGGAATGCTTTTATCCATGTATTCCTGAACTAGTTCAACATTGCATTCATTGAGCCTGACTCTATTCTTGGGAGCCAACACAGTGGCTGACAATACTGAATAAGACATAGTGTTGAGTCTTAGAGCACAGTAGCACATACAACCAGCTTGAGAAGGTGTAATTAAAGACTGCTTTAAAGAGAAAAAATCCATCCACAAACTCTCTGAATGTGGATGCTTTGAGTCCCCAGATTGGATTTAAGGAGCAGGACCATTATCTGAGGGGCAGTATGGATGAGTTTAGCTAACTTTGCAACTTTGAATTTACGGTGTCCTGTCTTTACTTTTCCATCATTGTACATCATTGGACCCTGACAAGGCAGTACATGCCAGTAATTCCAATACTCAGAGGCCTGAGGCAAAAGGACTGGGAGTTTGAGAAAAACACAAGACCTATGGGCTAAGTAGCAGGATCTTGTATCTTAAAAAAATGTCATAAGTAATTTACATGATTGTTTTTGCCCATACCCTAAGTAGGGTGAATGTTTTATGAGAACAGGAATTTGAGGTGACTTATGTACTGTTTCTACTCAATAACTGGAACAGCGACAACTGGAGTATGCTCAGTACTTATTATTTGTGTGTTAAGTAAATGAGTGATTATATACGTAGGCATGGCAAGATACAAATTAAGAATAAGGCTGTAGTAAGATCACAGAGAACAGAGCATTGTAGGCACTTGAATGAATCAATGAATGAATGAAGATTCAAAAAGTCACTAAAACTGAGTTGGAAATTGCGAAGTATACAGCAAGAAAGAAACATTGAAGGACCCTGAAGAGGGTATGGGCATGGTTTCACTTATCCAGCAACCCCTTCCCCAGGAGCTGATGATGGGCGTCCTGGCAGTGACTGGTAGATGACACTCTCTTTTCGAAGATTATAGCTTCCTGTTCTGAAATATTTTGGAGACTTCTCTATAAACAACTATTTGGATTTTTATGGAACATAATGAAAAACAAGATTTTTCTAAAAATTAATTATGCTTTATGGTCAAAATGTGTATTTGTTAATAGAATGAACTATAGTGACAAACATCTCTGTGCACATCACTCTATGTTACAACTCAGCAAAATGCAGCAGGAGGGACAGGTGCAGCCTGCTGGCTGTCTTTGCACAGCTACAAGCTGAGAAGAGTTTGAAAAATTAGTTTTTAAAGTATCAAAAAATAAGATTTCCGTCAGGTAAAAATTCAAATTTAGATAGTTAATGAAGTTCTGGTGGAACTCAGACATACTTGTTCCTTTCCAGGTAATTTGGGTCTACCCTTATTTTACCATAGCAGACATGAGTAGTTGCTACAACATGACAAACCTAAAATATTTGCCACCCGGCCCTTAATGGAAAAAATGGTAGAGTGCTGCAGCAGATTCCATTTGTGTAACAAGGTATAAGGCAGCATGCATGCTAGTGAGCTTCTCTTTAAGTTTCCTTTTCCCCGAATCAGTGGTTCCCTGCAAATTAAAATGTAACCACGTTAGGAAATTTCATTTCCTACTTCTCAAAATGAGTGCCTTGCAAATGATGATTGATTATGTCTTTGATTAGGAAGTGAGGGGACACACTATTTAGTATGAAATGCAAAGCTAATTTAGGTCAATGCAACAGAGCTGAAACAACAGCCTCTTATACGTTCACAAAGCTGATGTTTTATCTTGCAAGCTTAGGCAAGTCATGCTCTTCATCTGGTCTCCAGACCTCTTATTTATCAAACACTGAGGCCTGGAAGTAGTCTGTAAGATTTCTTCCAGGAATAAGAGTCTGTAATTCTGTAAGTACAAGTCACTATTTGTGTCCAGAGTTCTGCTTCTTGCTAGGAGATACGCATTTTACAAAGAAAACACTCACTGGCCACTAGATACCTTTGATTATTTACACATGTGTTGAGTTAACAGGCCATGCATGGGAAGGAAACACAGGCTGGAATTTCAGACCAGCAGGAAGCATGGGAACAATTAGAGCTCTTCATTTTGTCTTGAAGCTTTGGGATGTGTTGTCTCCTCATCTTAATGGAGGCTTCTAACAAAGAAACTTACAGGCTTTCAGAGAATGAGGGTGAATTTCCAAAGAGCGAGTATGAGTATAATCCATAGTTTCAGTGTCTCCACCCCACATCAATTTCTCTATAGTTAAAAAAAAAAAAATGCTGGTTTCTTTCTCTCATGCCTTAAGGTTTCTTGACAAGCACAGGGCCAGAATAATAACTAGGGCCAATTTTAAGCACCAGAAAGTACCCAAACTGATGAGTAGGCACTGCTGCATGCTGTATGGTGTAACTGAGTCCTTAAAGCAGTAGCTCATTCTTCTTTCTGTGGAGCCCGGATTGTTGGTGGAAACGTTGGAAAGGTGCTTGCAAAATATCAGTGCTTAAGTGACTGTTTCAGTTGTTAAATCATAATACAATGTGATTTTGCTGAAATGAAGTAATTACAGGGGGAGAGAAGAAAAGTCAAATGATATAAAAACAGGTCCTTTGGATACTATAAGTGCTAATGTGTTCTCTGATGCATATGCATTATTCATTTCCGCTTATGCCTGTAGCACAAAAGGTTCCACTAATTTAAGGGTGGAGGTTAGTATTATTTTGGCTCAAGCTCTTATCCCTAAATTTGAGCGAAGATGCTGCACTTGCAGGTCCTAAAGATTTCTTCAAGTAGTTATAATTATTCTAAAAGAACACATCTGCTCTTTTAATATTATTATTTGAAATCGACAGTTTAATTTCTCTCCCTTAGACTCCTTATTTTAAGCAAATGTTCTCTGTTCAGACCATGCCCTTGTTGTGTGACCTTCAGCAAATTGCTCAAAGCACCTGATCCTTAGTCCCCATGTCATTAGAAGGAGAGTAAGAGTGGGGCACCTCCCAAGGGCTTCTGAGTACCTGAGGCATGTCAGTATCTGGTCACTTCTGTTTTCTAGATGGTTTTCTTGAGGTTTGCAAACCTGTCTGATTGATGCCTTCATCTTTGGCTTTCTCAGATCCAGACCTAAAGATAAAAATCTCATGAAATGTGTGAAGGTTTTGGAAAATAAGAGCCGTATGGCAAAGACAGAGAGCAATATGCATTTTAAACCAACAACATCATGCAACTTTCCTTTGGAAACATATTGGTATTTGAATAGTAAATAAATAAAGCTGAAGCCCTTATTATGATACCTGCATCATCCCTTGGCATTTAACCCCTTTAAAAATGGCCCCCTCTTCCATTCTTACCTGTTCTCCATACTCCGTTCCACAACATAACATTTTCTGAACTTCTTGCCATAGTAAGTTTGCACATGCTGTTCCTTTAGTGTAGAATTATCACCTACTTGCTGATCACAACCTAATGCTTACTTTGTAGAGAAATTTCAATCTTCTCTCTCAGTCAAGGTGGATATCTGCTTGTTGCCTGAACTCAGAATAATTTGTTTCTTCTCATTTGAGCTTTAATCTCAGCTTGAGTTAATTATTTAAATTTATGATATTGCATTAATGCCTATCATTCCCCTGATAGATTGTAAATTTCAAGGGAAAAGGAAACATGCAGGCCTGGTTTTGCTCTCATGCATCTCCAGTCTCCTGGACAATCCCTGGGGCACAGCACACCCTCACTTTGTATTCATTAATAATTTAAGGAATGAGGAGCCAACAATATGTCTGACTAGTAATAAAAAGTAGTTAGTTTAGCCACTGGTAGTCATTCAACATGATGTGTCACCTGCCTGGCCATGTCGGGCTTGATGCAGGAAGCTATATAACCTTAGTTACAAACACTAGCTATAACCTAAGCAGAATTGGCTTACCTTCACCTAACTGAGGAGTCAGGCTAACAGAGGACTGCTTCTTGAGCTCCTTGACTGAGAAATTTATCATCATCTTTAAAGCTTTGGGCCACTTGATTCCTGGTGTTCCAGATTCATGGGAGTCTGTAGCATAATATTTTAACACTACCTTTCTGGTCCTAACCCTGGTTCTTCTGTGCTGAATAACTCTGTTATTCTCCTATTACCCACTTCATTCTTCACTCCAAACTCTACTTGTTTCTCTGGCTGCTGCTGTCCCAACAGTTGATTCTGCAGCAGATGACAGGTGAAGGGTAAAAGCCTGAATGACAAAGTCTTAGTCATGGATTGGGTGAGAGACCCAAGGTTTTCCCAGAAGGAGGTGGGAGGAAACAAGATGTACCCCTCTACCTCCTGTGGTTTTCCTAGGCTAGTTATTAGGTACCTATAATGTTGGCCTTTAAAGTCCATCCTTTCAAACTTTCCCATGTGATCCTGAAGCTAGTTACACATGATATCCTATTCTAGTTAATGGGTATGGTCTGAGTATACCTGTCCTTCAAAATTCATGTTAAAATCCTAACCCAGATGATGATGGTATTAGTAGGTGGAACATTTATTTACAAGGTGATTGGGTCGTGAGGGCAGGTCCCTCATTGGTGGGATCAGTGGACTGATCATTCCTTCTGCCATGTCATGATACATTTAGGAAGCAGCATCTCAGAGATGGAGAGTAGCCTCTGTTAGATGTTCACATAGCTTTTAACTAATTTTGAGAAAGCCTCTGGGCAAGGCCTGTTTGTACCTCACCTTCATGTTCAGTCTTCTCATGCATTTAGTTTCTCCTCAGAGGGCCTCGGTGACCTTCAGCATCATCATCTGCCTGCATTGGATCTCATAGTCTTGTTTCTATCATTTTATTCACTGCAGAGAAGTGCTTAATTCTCAGATACTTCTCCCATCCTGCCACCCAAGAGACCACTAAGATCATCGTACAAGGAATTCATTCTACATGTTGTCCAACACCAGGTCTGTCATTGTTCAATGTCTTTGAGTCACACGTGATCTGATCGCATTCCACACACTGTTCTTCCCTTCTTGGCTCAGCTCCAGGACTTGCCTCCTGCCTGCAGGCCGACAGTCTCTAGGCTTCGCCCTCCCAAGAAGGGGGAGGGAAAACTACAGGAGATCACCTGTGGAAAGGAGCAGACTCATACGCAGAGAGCGGGAGAATAGTAACTCCGTTTATTTTCTGTCAGTGAGGTCTATATATTGAAGGCTACTGTGCTCTGGGCAAAGAAGTGGGGGGCAGGTGGAAGGGAGGGGTGAGCCACCTTGGTTCTAATGGGGGAGAACTGAAGAGCTCCAGTTTGTGCAACAGGTAACTAGAGGTGTGACATTTTGCTCAATGCCTCAAGGGAAGGGGCCTGGAACTTTGCAGAGATAGGGCCAAGCAAGAATCATTGTAATATCCCGAACTTTCCTGTTACAGATAACTCTCATAGGCAACTGAATGCCCATAGAGATATCAGATAACTGGAGGTCTTCTGGGACAGGTCTTACAAGTTCTTGCTTCAAGCCACATACAAAGTTTCATTCCCACACAGGTCTTTGGAAGCACAGTTCATTCTACACGTACCCAGATGTCTTCCTTCCACTGGAAAGCACCCCTTCACTCCCCCCACCCCTAACTAGATTCGAATCCTTTTCCTCCTTGATCCCATGTCCAATTTTCCAGAGAGACTCACCCTCCATACCTTTACCCAAACTATCATTTAATGCATCCATAAAGCAGAAAAATACTTTGAAATAATCATCACTCATATCTCTCTCCTTCCTGGGATGATGAGGTCTGTAGGTTTGAGTCTTACATCTCATGGTCCACAAGTTTCCTTTGTGCTGAGCGCTATGTCTGGCCTGCCCTATGTATTATGGGACACTCAGTGAATAAATAATGCTGAGCTTAAAATACATTTCTTTTTTCCTTGATTACAAGAATTTAGTCCTCAAAGGAAATGTATTCTCCCCTTGACATTGAAATGGTGTTTTATTGAAGGAACAGACAGTAGAGAAATAAAAAAGTGAGTAACGTCTGCATTCTCATGTTTGTACATCTGTAGTAAATTGTCATTTATGAGGATCGAAAGGAATGGGAGGAGAAGGAGTTTATGTTTTAAGACAGACTATAAAAAATAACCTGGACTGTCATGCTGCCATTTTAATTTTTATCTCCTTTCTGACAAACATTTCTCTTTAAAAAGACTTGTCCTCCTAAAGAGAGCTGATAAGCTCTCCCAACAGATCACCCAGATCCTTGCATTTCTAAACCTTTGATTCGGGTTCTTAGGAAATGGTAAATGGCAAAAATAATGTTCCTTGATATTTGTGAGGTTTGTAAAGCATCCCATTTCTTTTCATCTCATTTTTATTCTCATAGAGTTAATATGCACGAGAAATCCAGTGGTCGGCTTCGATGCTGTTGTTTTTGTTGAAAGAATGCAAGTCATTACGATTCCATGAACATAACTGAGTGTCGACTGTATCCCAGGCTTTCTTTTGAGCGTGAATGATTCTGAAACAGAGATTAAAGATTTTAGTAATGTTCATATTTTAGGAAGCAGGTAAGTATCAGGGTTTAATTAAGAAAGTGGTGGTTTCTGAACTGGGTTTTGAAGGCTGAATAAGAGTTTGCCATTTCGTGGGAAAAGAAAGAATTCAGAACATTTTAATGGATTTAAAAAAATAATGTTGTCACTGATTTCAATCCAATCCAGGGTATGAATATAGAAGAGGGTGGGAGGGGGAGTGATAAAAGAGAGGATGTGATTTCTGAAAAAAAAAAATTCCCCTTCTGGCCTTTTTGCTGTTGTTTCATTGTCTTTGAGGCTGCAGGAAAAATACTTTGTGAGGTCTGCTTTGATGTGTATGAATTATTCATCATTAAGAAGTCAGACGGCTGACACTAGTCTTTGTTCAAGCTGTGGAGGGTATTAGAGGGTATTAGAGGGCCCTGGGAGAACAGAACATTTCATTCTCCCTTCTGCCCTGTGCAAGGGTCCACGGCAGGGGTGGGAAGGTTTCTGTTAGCTCCTCTCCAATTGATGTGAATCATAGGACATGTCTGGCCTTCCTGGACTGTCATCTTTCTCTAGTCTTTTTTAGGATGAAACTATTTGTCACTGAACCAACACACACACACACACACACACACACACACACACACACACACACACACTGCCCAAATCTGTGGCCAGCTGGCTTCATTAAAATCCCGGTGCTTGGCCAGATGTAAAGATATGAACACCTAGTCCATTAGTGTTCTTGCTTTGACACAAGCAGCCTGACCTGGGAGCAGCCAGAGCTAACGGGATGTCTCATTAAGGCAGCTTTCATCAGGCCTTTCCCAGCCATTTAACAGTCTCCTGAGCATCTTGCCAATTTATGCTGAGAGTCAACTGTCTGCTCAGAAACAGGCAATGGGAAGCCTCAAGGGGTGCTGAGAGCCCACTGTGTGCTGGTGAAATTGATTCTGCAGCGGTCATGAGTGTCATGTTACATGCATGTAGGAAGAGCAATGGTTCATCCTAATGAGTCAAAGCCAGGACAGTACATCTATTATGAGTTTCTGTTGCTATAGGAACGACTTTAGCTAGATGGCCTCATTTGCCCCCCAAACCTCTATGCATTATCACTATTCTTATTTTTACCAGTGAAAATGGTAAGGCCAACATATATTAAGTAATAGGCTCAAGGTTAAGAAATACTATTTGGCAAAGCCACACTATGCATGTACTCTTTCTACTACAATGTTAGCGATGGCTTTAATCCAAAGCTTATGTGTCGCAGGCTACAGCCCCAGTGCAACTGCGTCTAGAGGTGAGGCTTTTGGCAATTCATTGAATTGTTAGAGCTCCAACTCATGAATGGATGTATCTATTAATGGGTTCACAGGAACACTGGACCTTGTCATAAGAGTGAGAGCTTGCTCTCTTTGCTACCTGACTGCTGAGCTGAGCCTCCTTGCTTCATCTCATGCTCCTGTCCTCATGTTTGGCTTCCCCACAGGGACTGAAACATTGAAACTGGGAGCCAAAATAATGCTTACTTCTTTTAAGTTGATTTTGTCAGGTGTTCACTTATAGCAAAAGAACAGATACAACATCCTCTCTCAAAGGAGAATGTTCTTTTGTTATATCTCCTTTTAATCCAAGCATATATGAATTAATTCCATAATAAGGTTGGCTCAGTCCTTAAGAGCACTTACTGTTCTTGCAGGGGACCTGGGTTCAGTTCCCAGTACCCACATGGTGGTTCACAGCCATCTGTACTCAAGTACCAAGGTATCAGATGCTTTCTTCTGTACTCTGCAAGCACTAGGGACATACATCGTATGCACACATATACTCAAGAAACACACACGTACACACTCATACACACACACACACTGTGTGTGTGTGTAAAAATCTTGAAAAAAATGATGGCTCAATATTCTTATCTAAAATAGAATGTCCATTAAATCAGTTATATACCATGTCTTAAATGAATTTCTTTATTTACATTTCCTATTTCATTTGATTTATAACCCTGTAAAGTAGCTAGTCTATCTGTCCTCATTTCACAAAGAGAAATAGAAGCTTCAAATAGTTAAATAACAAGTGAGACCCAGACCTTGAGCTAAAATCTATATGACTTCAAAGTGGAATGAAGAAATGATGATGACTTGGGGTAAGATGATGCACAAACCTATAAGAACAATTTTGGAAGGCATGTGTGGCTATGGTTGAGAAAACTTGATTACTTGATGCTGAAATGTAATCAAATTCAATAGCCTGTGTTGGGAACCTACTGTTAGGATACACTAAGCTCACGCTATAGAATAAAACGTAGTCAAACTTACATCATCAAGTAACTATCATGCAATCTTTCTTTTGAATTGTATAAAAGAACTCCGATAAGCCCATAAACCAAAGTGATGATACATTCATACATATCCTACTAGCGAATCATGCAAATAATGATAACAGCAACCACACTGCCTTCTCATCATGTGTCTTTCATGGTTATAAGTGTGATACTTGTATATTCATATATTTGTGTGCGTGTGTATTCATATGTTTTCTATTTTGTTTTTGCCTTTTTGAGACAGGGCATCGCTCTGAAGTCCAGGTTGGACTGGACCTGCAGTGTAACCCAGGCTGGCCTCAAACTTGAAGCAATCCCACTGATCTAGCCTCCCAAGTGCTGTGATCATAAGCCCGAGATACCACACCCACCTGATACTTTTTAATACTAGAACTTAGATGTGATAGACTCCTTACAATTATCATGTTACTCATGAGGATAGAAGATAAGTAACCAAGGGGAAATAGCCTCTTTGAGTTCATAGATATAGCCACATGCTTTAAGAACACACACATGCTGACAAGTGCTTCACTTGGTGGTAGTGGGGGATTGTGAGATCCTGACCTGGGGTGAATCCTACAGGAAAAAAGAGTATGGGTCTTTAGGCGTGGCTGTGGCTCAAGACCCAGGGAGACCTTCTATGGTCGACCCAATTAAAAAAAAGGAGTATGAAATGGAAGAGAGAAGAGCCAATCTTTCTGTAAAAATGAGTAAAAATTAAACATTGAAACAACTGACCGTTAGTGTGAACAGACACCCTACTTGCTGCAAATTCTTGGACACATTGATTTGACACTCAATACTGCTAAAGAATTGATCTAAACATTTTTGTATTTTAAGTTTTATTTGTGTCTTAATTTTAACATAAGATTATTCTTTAAAGCTGGGCATAGTGATACATACCTTGAATGCCAGCATTAGCAAGGCGGAAGAAGGCTGATCTCTGGGAGTTCAAGGACAGCCTCGTTTACATATCAAGCTTCAGACCAATCACAGATACATAGTGAGACCCTGTCTCAAATAACATACAAACAAAAAGATTATTATTGAATGTACTTAAAATGTATGCATATTTCATTGTATAACATTCAAGTTTGAGTAAGCAAATCTATTTCCTCAAACATTTATCATTTATCTGTCTGAAAAATATTTGATATGCTTTCTCTTAGCTTGGTTTTGAAATGTATAGTTCAGCATCCAACTCAGTGACACTTAGATTCTCTTTTTTTTTTTTTTTTTTTTTGGTCTTTTCGAAACAGGGTCTCCCTGTAGTCCCAGCTGTCCTGGAACTCACTCTGTAGAACAGGCTGGCCTTGAACTCACAAAGATCCTTCTGCTTCTGCCTCCCAAGTTCTAGGATTAAAGGCATGTGCCACTACGCCTGGCAGATTCTCATATTTATGAGAGCATATGGAACTTGTCTGTATCTTCCAGGTTTATTTTTAGTAAATCCACCATTTTATAGTTCCATCCATGATGTCACTAATGAGAAGAATTCATTAATTTTTTTGACTTGGATAACATTCCTTTATATCAATGTATCACATTTTCTTTATCCATTTATCAACTGATGAACACTTAGGTTCATTCCATATATTTTTTTGATTTGAATTCTATTTGCACAAACTACACATCTTAGTTTCCTCAAGTACCAAATGTCTATATGAGTACCTATCTATTAGGGCTAAGGTGATCTTTAATATGACAAAGTGGGAACCAACCTCAACAGAGACTTCTAGGGACATAGGTGCCAACTACTACTTAATGTCTAAGTACTGTGCCAACTTTTGAGAAGTTCTGGTTATTTAGGAAAAACAAAAAGCTTTATACACAAATGATGAGTAATTCTCACCCCCTTCAATGATTCTTTCAGGTCCATAGAACAAGCTTATTTGAGGCTGTGCCACTTTGACCTCGACCCGGACACCGTGATTTATGACTGTTAAGGTATAGGAACTTAGCTCAGTGTTCTGATTCTAGTTCCAGGGCTCCCTTCTGGGTGAGCCAAGTTTGACATCGTGCCCATGCTGTGGTGCAAAGATTTTTCTTTGCCAAAATTTGCTGTACTCCCTTCCTTTTTGTAGGTGTTGCTTCTAAGTGTACCCTTGATGAACATCCTATAGTATACTTGCAAAATATCTTGTATTGTGAATGTTAGAACTACAAGGGCCTGGACCAGGTAAAGAGGTGCTTTGTGTCAAGGATCCAGGTTAGCATCGTAAGATGCATGACCAATGCCAGTCTGTTGGGAAACAGAGCTTATGAGATTTTCCTTATTCCATAAGGGGGCTTGTATTGTCCGGTGCTAGCTTGTAGGAACTTTCATTTAAAAGCACAGATCCATGTTATAGATGAGGGAAGTGGGGTACCCCCGTAAAAAGACTGCCTAAGATCCACAGTTGTGAGCGGTGTGGCTGCCTGACTCTAGCTTCTAGCCCAAAGGTCCTATCCGGACGAGAACACCTCACCATCAAGTATGCACTTTTCTCCCTGTTTGAAATTCTCTGGGACTACTTCAGCTCTGCAACATCTCCACAGAGAAACAGGATTTTCTACCTTTCTGGACTTTGCAGTCCAGTGGAAGTTATTTTCTACCATTGACATCCTTTTTTGTCTTTAGGGGCTGTCAGGCAGAGGTAGCCAGGTAAGCGATGGAGCTTTAAAAGGTTAATTACTATTAATCATTATGAGAAGGTTGCTTATTATCAATTCAAAAATTCAGAATAAATTTGTTTTGTTGATGAGCAAAACGTCCTGGTTGCCTTGTGAACTTGTTTTCCATTTTGAAAAACAAAAAAAAAAGATTTTTCTCTTCACTAGATTACGGTCTTTGTATAAACCACTCTCTCTTCCAACACGCCATGTGGATAAAAGATTAATTAAATTCATAAAGTGGGTTAGATTATTCCACACTTATCAAAAGCCTTTAGGTTTATATAGGTATGAGTATCTCTGCAGACCCAGATGCTCAGACATATGTCCACAAATAGAGACATATAGAAGTTGTTAACCAACACCTTTAAAGTGTGTTATACAGATGAGTCAAAGATAAATCTTATAATAAAAGTTCTCTGAAACTTTTCATGAGTGATGTTTTAAATACCACACTTACATTGCAATGTGCCAAACTGGACCTAGTCAGATTCTTTGTGGTAATTAATGCATTATTAAACCATGACTACACTTCATTATCCTCTAGACTTTTTGACTGATGTATTTTTGTGAAAAAAAAAGTGTAAGTTAAAAGTGTTCCCAAACTATGGCACATCATAAAAATAATCAATATCCACCACTTTGACCTCCTATTTTATGGTAAATACAACTGAAGTGGCTAATTTTATGTATCCATTGATTAGGCCAAGGGATGGTAGAAATTTGGTTAAATATTGTGTGGGTTTCTGTGGAGGTATTTTTAGATGAGGTTAACATGCAAATCAGCAAGCTGCATAAAGCATGTTGACCTCTATAATGTGGAAAGACCTCATCCACTCTGTTGAAGGCCTAAGTAGTACAAAATGACCGACCCTGCATTAAGCAAGAGAGAACTCTGCCTGAAGGATAACCAAAGCCTGTGACAGCAATTTTGTTATTTTTAAAATTTAATCCTGTTTTTACACGCAAATAGAAATAGCTGATCTTCCTAAGTTTAGGGCCTAGTGACTTTTAGAGGGGACTATACTATGTCAACTCTCAGAACTTAGCCTTAACCTTGGTTGTCAACATTCCTTGGTCTACAGTTTGTTCATGTGACCTACAACTGTTAGAGACAATGGCCACTTCTATAATATCATCAACCAGTACTTAATAGTATTATATATATATATATATATATATATATGTGTGTGTGTGTGTATGTGTGTGTGTATCTCAATGGCTCTATTTAGTAGGAGACCTCTAATGGATTCATATGCTATTGATAAAGCTAAATAATGTATTGACGGGGCTGGAGAGATGGCCTAGCGGTTAAGAGCGCCAACCACTCTTGCAGAGGACCTGGGTTCAATCCCCAGCACCCACATGGCGGCCGAGAACCGTCTGAAACTCCAATTCCAGGAGAACTCCAGTTCCAGGGGAATCCGACATCCTCTTCTGACCTCCGCGGCATTGCATGACACGGGTGCACAAACTTGCATTCAGACAGTACATTGATACACATACAGAAATAAATAAATGCTGGGCGTGGTGGTACATGCCTTTAATCCTAGCACTTGGGAGGCAGAGAGGCACGTGGATCTCTGTGAGTTTGAGGCCAGCCTGGTCTACAGAGTGAGTTCCAGGACAGCCAGAGTTACAAGGAGACCCTGTCTCAAAAAGACCCCCTCAAAAAATAAAAAAAATAATGTATGGACATGCTATATAATATGTAAAATCATCTTCCACTATCCACTATATAGTTCCTTGTCTCCAGCAACTAACTTAGCTGGTCATGGTGTTTCAGCTGATGCAATGACTCAAGATTTTATTCCAGATGAGTTTGGGCCATTATTAGTCTTACTTGGATAAGAATGTAGCTTGTAGCTTTCCATTGGCCCTAATTACAAGGCAAGGTCATTTTCAGACGCCTGAAGTACTGCTTTCCAGTCAGTCTTCTTGCCACCACTGTGCAATAGTGGTCTCCTTGCTTTCTCCCATGATGCTCAGGGTCATTCATCCCAATCATCAGTATAGCTTCCTCCCCTTCCTGTTGTTTCACAGGAATGAAGAGCTCAAGGTAACCAGGTATAGGAATTATTGTCTTGTCTCTGGTAGAAGCTCTCCTTCCTTTGGAACAAAGATAGTAGAACAAATGATCATAGAGAAGGAAGCAAGGATGGAATGCAAAGAGGTGGAATATGTTCTTGTCATATCTGAGTACCTGGAAATATCAGGGTATCATCTGCCTTTGTGTCTCATTTCCTGCTTTGGTAATTAAAGTCAAGTCAATATGTCAACAAAGGCCTCATATGGAGACCTTTATTATTGCTTCCCAGTCCTAATGGGTGACTCTTTAAGCCCTACCCACCATCTTAGATAGTATTCTTTCTTTTTAATCTTCAAAGGGGACGAAGTAACATCATTCAAATAATAATGCACTCTTCCAGTGTCTGCACTGTCTTCTTCTTGGATGGCAGAAACTTTGGGATTGGTGGTAGAGATAAGCCCTTATAATTGACATTTCTGATTGGGCCCTGAAGAGACATGATTGGCCACCACAGAAAGTATTCTTAAAGTGCATATAACTGAATTACTTCTTCACATTATCAGCACAATATTACAGGAAACCTAAAATTATATTTCTTCTATGTGTACCCAATTAGGGATGAAAAGTGGTATTCCTAGTGTTTATATGTCCCAGATGTCAGAATCAAATGAGTCCTCAGTTCTATTTTCTGCTCTATCTGCCCTGGCTTTACAGCACTTCTATGATTGAACTCTTTCCCTCCAACCACTTGACTAACTTTGAAGCTACACACACTTATGTATAGGAGAGAAATGAGAAGAGTTTTGGGGTTTGTTTTTGAGACGGAGTCTTCCTAAGTCTTCAGATGTCCTGGAACTCACTCTGTAGGCCAGGTTGGTCTCAGTCTCACAGAGATCTGTCTGTCTCTACTTCCCGAGAGCTAGGATTAAAGGCATATATCAGCACAATCCCAGCAGATCACAGAACTGTTAAGTATGCACTAAATATTAAAGTATTTAGTATTATAAAATATTGATATGATTTAGACAAAACTTGTTTCCCCCAAGAATTCATGTGCTAGAAATTTAGTCTCTAATGAGGCAATATTAAGAGGTGGTAGATCCTTAAGAGTTAGGGCCAGTAAGAAAAGTTTGAGTAATCACAGACATCAACTTCAGAAGGGCTAATGATGATATTCAGGGAGTCAGTTGCTAGAAAAGTGGATCGACATGAGAAGAGCAAGACTGGCTTCTTTGATTTTGACCTCTCACATGGGCAGCCCCTCAGGTGATCCCGTTGTGGTGTCCTCTGCTATGATATGACACAGCCACATGGGACTTCAGTGGAATTTGTCAACCAGTAAAAGATGCCTAATCTTGGTCTTTTGGGTTTCAAAACTAGGTTTATAAATATTTTTTCTACATAAAGTTTCTAGTTCTGATATGGTGTGCTGCTATAGATGCAGAAATGGACTATTCTAAGGTAAGTATTACTTTCACATTACAATGAGAACTTGTTTATATGAAGTGTGTGAAATGCTGGAAGAGAGAGGGAGACCTAGAATATGGTATATCTCGGCATGTTTTCTGATGTTAACATGTCCAACTTTTCAAAGCCCATTTTCCAGGTGCTTCCAGAGTCTTACCCTGCTTATTTGGCGGAAGACCTTGTTTAAAGCTGAAATAACAACAGGTGCCTTTTCCTTTGTTGGCTCGTGATCTAGTCCTAACTTTACTTCCTGTGGGGACACAGGTGTTGAATTTATAAGTAATCCTTCTAAAAGAGTGGCCTAGTTTGGCATCTTTCTGGAAGGAAAATGCACTCTACAGGAAGGATAAGGAAATAGGAAGATCATTGGTGTCTCTGTTCCAGCCCTATGATTAATTCACTTTGTGACTAGAAAAAAAAATCTTTTTCTAAGATGGAGTTTTTATACTTCTGAAAGAGATAAGACAGTTGGGAACTTGAGTGCTTATATGAGTTTTATTTTCAAAGTGATGGCGAACACCTGTGTCCCAAATTAAGTTCAACGCCATTTTCCTTACATCTTTCCTTCATTAAGAGTTGCTGCTCTGGGGCTCACGTCTACTCTCCTGGCTGTTAGACCCTCCCAGGCTGTTCCCTGTCCTTGGCTTGGGCATTCTCCTGCTCCTTCCACCTGAGAGCTCTGGCCTCCTGTGTCAGAACCCAGCCATTAGCTTCACAGAGTCTTAAATTGGGCCCAAGCCCCCTCATTTGCTGGAGATCTCTTGACTAACCAAATTGGAACCTCCCTGTTCTGCCAATACAAAAAATTAAAAAATGAGAACATGAAGCACAGACCAACAGACTGTTCATACTTGATCAGAAAGCAGCCAAGCTACAACAACAGTAAAAACATAACCAAAGTTTTTCTAAACAAAGCAGAGCAGAATTTCATATCAGACATACAACCAACATAAGAAATCCATATACCTAGACCACAATGCAAAACAATACAAATAATATGAAAGACCAAGATAATGAGTCTGTACCCAAACCCACCAATCCTAAAGCCGTATACTACAATGGGGACTACCCACAGAAACCCCAGGATGAAGAATTTAAAAGAACAATCATAAACACGACCAAACAATTCAATGACTTTAAAATTTTTTTATTTTATTTTATTTTTTGGGTTTTTTTGAGACAGGGTCTCCCTGTAGTCCCAGCTGTCCTGGAACTCACTCTGTGGACCAGGCTGGCCTTGAACTCACAAAGATCTGCCTGCCTCTGCCTCCCAAGTGCTAGGATTAAAGGTGTGTGCCACCACGCCCAGCTTTAAAGAACACACATACACCTCAAAGAGGATATGTATAAACTCATGAACGAAGCTCAAGAAAATTAAGAATATCTGGCTCAATGAAATGACAAAGATAATCCAGGAATTGAGAAGTTAATTCAAAAAAGAGATAGAAATATTGAAAACTGAAGCTGAAATGTAGCATTGAAAAACTCAAAAAGTCAATTTGAAGTGATACGAGAAAGCCTCACAGGCAGAACGAATGAAATGTTAAACAGAATATCAAGACTAGATTACAAAATTGGAAGATTGAACTTCTCAAGCAAACAATATGAAAAATTAAAAAAAATAGGAACAGAATATGCAGGAAATGCATGATACAATGAAAAGCCAAATTTATGTATTATGGGCATAGAGGAAGGACAAGCATTTCAGGTCAGTGGTGTTGACCTGATCTTCAACAGGACTATAGAAGAAAACTTCTCTTAAGGAAAGACATACATATACAGATAAAAGAAACACACAGAACACCAAATAGACAGGACTGAAACAGAAACTCCTCATGCCATAACATAGTCAAAACACTAAAAATACAGAACAAAGAGAGAAGAGTAAGAACTTCAAGAAGGAAACAAGCCACATATAAAGGAAAACCCATCGAAATTACAGCTGACCTTTCAATGCAAAGTCTAAAAGCCAGAAGAGCCTGGTGCTAATTATTTAAAGTTCTAAATGACCATGGATCCCAGACAAGAATACTTCAGCAAACATACTGTTCATCATAGTTGAAAGGGAAAGAAAAAATTTCCATAAAACAAATAGGCTGAAGAATTCATGTCCACCAAAGGAGTCCCATAGGCAATACTCAAGTCAATATAATGAATGAAAAAGAAATGACCATACTGAAAAGGTTACAGAAAGGAAAAAATGAAACTATAAAGTACAGAAACAAAATAATTAAGAATACAAACCGAAAATAAAATGACAGTAATCAATACACCTTTCAATAATAACTCTCTATATCAATGGTTTCAACTACCCAGTTAAAAGACACAGGCTGGTAGAGTTGATTAAGAAACAAAATTCACAGAGATCCACCCACTTCTGCCTCCCAAGTGCTAGGATTAAAGGTGTGCGCCACCACGCCAGGACAAACGGAGCAGCATTAATGTTATATTCCTCATGATCTAAAGACAACTGTACTCTTGCATTGTGAATCCCTAAATAGGTTCTAGAGCTGAACTAACATTTATTTTCAGACCAAGGGTTTTTGGTATATGATGGAGGGTATGTGTGCATCTTCTAGAGTAATATGGGATTAAAATGGAAAGATTCGAAATAAGAAATATGATATGGAAATAACATACAGTTTATTTCCAAAGGATACAATTTTAATATAGGTGCAATGTAATAGACTGGGGCAACTTAGCCTTTCTGGGTGCTTAAGGACCATACTTAACGCCTATATCAATTTGGCTGAAAGACCTAAGGGATAACTTTGTTCCTTGCCCTCAGAGGTCAACCAAGTCTTAGGAGATTATGTGTGGGGGCATTGCTTGAAATTTCCTGCAAATGCGAGTCACCAGTCTTCCTGTTCAGGGAAGGCTTGGAGAGCTACTAATGGGACTTCAGCCAGTGTCCAGTCTATAAAGAAGAAAGTCTGCTCATGCTTCAGAAAAAGAAGCCTGGTCTAACAAGACCTGATTTTGTCCTCGAGTGGATGGAACTGGTAAATGAAAAGCTGAAAGGAGCAAGGTGACTTCCACCCTCCCCCCCTAAAAAAAAATCCTAGAGACCCTTGAGGACCGGATCCTCAACTGACCTTGAGAAAACAAAAACCTTGGTTAATCTGGCCTAACTGTGTGGACTTAAGCATCCAAAAGGAAAGTACAACTAGATATAAATAATCAGTAAGACTAGAGAAACTGTACTGACATAAAACTTGAGATCTTAGTAAAAAGACAAAAAGAAAAAAAAGAGAGAGTACTGTTGTTTGGCCTGTCTTCAATTCTTACTGGCAAGTGCATTTACTCTGTGGCTGCCACCGCTCTTGGCCCTCCTCAAAGACATGAGACACAGCTTTTTAACCTTCCAATATGGACTGAAGACTCATGTCTCTCCAAGAATCCTCCAATCCTTCAATGCCAGATGGTGACTACTGAGATACCCAGGTTGTGGACTACTAAGGAGATGTCAGCCTTGGCAGAATATAGACTGCCAATGTTGGACTACCTGGGCTATATCATGGAGGCCAGTACAAGGGGATCAAGACAGGATGCGTGCTTACTGGACTTCATTTGGGGGGCCATGGGAGGGAAAGACCCCAAAGTGGAGCAAAAGTGCAGGATTGATGGTTGTTTGGGATTGCCAAGGAGGAACCTTTGAGCACTTCCTTAAGGAAAACATGACATCTTTTAGGAAAAAATAATCCTCCAATTCAAGTGATATGTGTAGTATATATTTATGTATATATATAAAACTATATATATATATGTACATATACTGTAGCAATATAAGTTGGAGAGAACAACAACAAAAGAACTGAAAAAAAAAAGATTGAGAGAAAGATTCAGAACAGTTATGGCAGAACGCATGATCTGGGGTGGGGTGGGGTGGTGGGAAAGGAAAGGGGAATATGCCTGAACTGAATTGAAGAATGATGTCTGAAATACACAAAATATCAATAAAAAAAAGAAGCAAAATTCACTGGGTGTGGTGGTGCACACCTTTAATCCCAGCACTTGGGAAGCAGAGGCAGGCAGATCTCAGTGATTTCAAGGCTACCGTGGTCTACAAAGTGAGTTCAGGCCAGCTGGGACTGCAGAGAGACCCTGTCTCAAAACGACCAAAAAAACAAAAATCATCTGTTTGTGTCTATAAGAAGTTCATCTTACCTCCAGGGATAGATGTCTTGGTTGAAAGGATGGAAAACAATATTCCAAGAAAATGGCACCAAGAAACAGCCAAGAGCTGCTCAAGTGATTCAGACGAGATAAAGGAGATCATTACATTCTGATCAAGGGAACAATCTTCTATATGAATATATCTCTGGTTAACTGCAGGGGCCAGGAAAATGGAAAGGAATAATGGGTGTAAAGGGCAAGAAGGAGCCTGGGAGAGAGGGATTGTAGGAGACGAGTGTTACCAAGGGGGAATGAGGGCATTTAACTGCGAAAGGAGGCATGAGGGTTACGCAAGGAGCCATAGGGGTGAAGGGAAGAAAGGCCTGGAGAGGGAGGGGTAATAGGAGATTGCACTATGAAGGGGAAAAGGTGGAAAATGGGGTGCTTTAACTGGAGAAGGAGGAAGAAGTGTTACAAGGGGGAGAGAGAGGGCCAATAACAGTTAGGTGGTGTGACAAACAGAAATATATTAGTTCAAAAGCTTACTGCCCGTCATCCACAGTTGGTGGGATTGCATACTTGTGCAACCATTGTGAAAATTACTATGGAGAACTCTTAAAGAGACTAAAAAATATTTACCATACAAACCAGTCATATGGCTCCTTGGCATATACCCCCAAATCCATCCTACTACAGAAATACATGCACAACCATGTGTGTTGCTGTTCTTTTAACAATAGTTAAGAAATGGAAACAACTGAAACATCCTTTGGTTGATGAATGGATAATAAAAAATGTGGTACATTTACACAATGGAGTTGGACTCTGTGGTAAAGAAAAATGAAGTCATGAAATCTGCAGATAAATGGCTGGAACTAGAGACTGTTATACTAAGTGAAGTGACACAGAGTCAGGTAAACAGGTGATTTGTTCTCTCTTATTGATGGATTTTAGCTCTTAATCCCTAAAGGTGAGTATATGTCCCGATGTAACCTCAGGAGGTAGGAATGTAGAAATGAACCATGGGGATGAAAGGCAAGAAGGAGCTCTAGAGAGGGGTGTAGGAGGAGACAGGTGTTATTAAGGAGGAAATGCGGAAAGAGGGGTACTTTAACTGAGCGGGAAGTAGCCAGGGTTATACAGAGGGAGTGAAAGGAGACATAAATAATGCTTAGAAGGTATGAAAAACCATAGGGAATCCAGGGGTGGTCGAACACACCTTTAATCCCAGCAATGAGAGGGTGGAGTCAGGCAGATCTCTGTGAGATTGATGCCAGCCTGGTGTACATAGTGAGTTCCAAGTCAGTTGGGGCTATGGAGACACTGTCTAAGAAAAAAAAATAATAAGGAAAGGCAAAATGTTAGTTCAAAGTCCTACTGAAAAATGTACAGAGGAATGCATAGCTGAAGGCCGTATAAAAAAAGAATACAGTTCCAAGGAGGGGAAATGGCCCTCTAAGTTGTTGGTCAGTGTAGTCCATGAGATTCTCAAACTAATGCCGGCTATTGCCACCACTCTTGATTCTCCCCCAGAACTTGACGGTAGGCCCCATTGCTCCCGTTGCTGAAAACAGGCCACATTTCATATACAGGAGTTGGGGCAACTGAGTTAGACCTGACCTAGAAGCTGCCTCCCTGAAGATTAGCTTTCATGTCTTATAGGGTACTGTGAAAAGCTGCCAAGGGAGAAAACCAATTAATGACCCTACTCATCTGAACAGTGAATAAGTAACAATGACTGGCCAGAAAAATATTGTTCTTGGTGCAGTAGTAGCACTTTAGTCTTGTGGGTAATCAAGGCTGTCTAATTGGAATTATGGCCAGCACAATGGAAGAGAACTCATGTCTGGTGCAGTAAACAGGTGAGTACACATGACTGGAGAGGTCATAGACCCTAGGGAAAAACCTAGGTCTGTCACATCCCTACATAAAGTAATTTCTTACCTTATAAAGATGTATCTTTATATTTACAGACAAATAGACCTCTCACCACTCATCAAAGAAGCTGAATTTTGTAATAGATGGAGACTACTACAGAGTCCCCAATCTGGTCAAATACAGAGCCTAAGTGTCTATTAGATGCCCAGTCCTAAGTGACAGATCTACACTTCAACCTCTACACTTAAGGCTCAGGGAACATGGTGAAATGGAGCAGAGAGAGTATTAATGAATCTCACAACTCTCTCTAATGAAGCTTCCCCATGCAACAGATGGTGATTAGCGCAGAATGTCACAACTCTTCAAAAATTACAGAATAAGAGACTGGGCAGAGTGCCTGTCCCTGAATAAGACTCCTTTATTAAGCCCTTGCCCCTCAAGTCTCAGAGACCATTGAAGAAGCCTGGTCAGAAAGACTATAAGAACTAGGGGATGGTGGATGACCATAAGAAAATGGTTTTCTGGGCATCTGGGGACTTGTTCATGTGACCTTACCACGATGGGACCACAAGACAAGACCCGCACAAACTGAAAACAGATGAAAACCCAGCATTAGAAATGGGGAAATAGTTAAGAAGCCCCAGCCTCAGCAGAGGAACTACAGCTTCTGATCACTGCTTGATGAGGGAGAGGCGGTCTTTTTAAGGGGGTGACACTAGAAAGGTAGATGAACTCACACTGAGGACATCTGGAGACACAAACTTGACTAGATAGGCCTCAACATATAGGACAGAATGCATGTAAGGAGTCAATGAGAGGTTAAAGATAGGGAGGCCTCTAATATGATTAAGGTGTATAAAATGCATGAAAATTCAATAAAATGTAGGGAAAAAAAGAAATGTATTCAAGGAATTTGCATATATGGCCTAAGAGAATAATGGGATAAAAGCACCCATATGATAACACATTGAATAGCTATTAAAGTTGTTTATCCAAGGATTAGAAGTTAGTTTGGTAGAACACTGGTCTAGCACATGCATGCTATCACCACAGAACACAAAAATATAAACAGCTATTTCTAGAAGGCAGGAGTCTGTGTGGATTTTGCTTTCTTAACTTTTTGCAATAGTTAATTTTAGCAATCCAAATTTCTTCAAAGCAATCGTGTGTTCTCATCAGGGGCAATCCTATGCTTTTTTTTCAAAGACATTGGATTTCATGTGCATTTGGGTATGAATTTTAATGGAATTAGCATATCACAGAGAGCCTATGACTTTTTTTTTCTATATCATTCTTTTGAGATCATGTTCACATGAGAAATGTATTCCACATGTTGGGAAAAGCAGTGTCTGCTCATCATAGGTCCAGATGTCTAATTATTTGAGAATTTATTTTAAAGTCACTCACAGAAGTGACTTTTAGACATCTTGTAGAAGCCGAGCTTATAAATGATATCTAATGGGCCCAAAATGATATGAATGAGATTCTTTTTACTTTTATACGTAAGCAAAATGCTAAAACATCAGTAAACTCAAATTTAAATCTTTAAAATATGTTTTTCAATGTAATTGCATTAAAATTATTTTCTGCCCTAATGCCGCTACAGTTTGAAAGCTATCAGTAGCTTATTTGAAATATCTAATGGTCATTACTCTCTTGGTGGTCATGAACTGTATTAATGTACCTTCCTATAACTCAATCCTTGTCTTTGCCCTGACTCTGATCACAGCCTTTTCCAGATAAGGTGAATCATTTTTGATAAGGACTACATGTGCAGGAAGGAATAGGAGGGACTTATTAAGGTCACAATAGAATCTTGCTTTGCAAGCCCATTTTTTCATTTATTATATTCCTTTAAATTCATTTCTGTGCTAGGAGAAAAAGATATATTTGGAAGAAGCTGCTACAGTAGTAAGAAAACATAAATCTTTTGGCTGATTGTGGGGATTTTTAAAGGATACAAAGAGAAGCTGAACTTGGGTTTGCAGATGAGCCAGGAATCAGGACACAGTATCAAGCGCCTCTCACTCTCTTTGCTCTACAAAAACATAGTATTTAACTTAGCCTTATTTTTCCATCTGTAAAGAAAGCAAGTTGCTTCTCCTTTTACAAGGTGGTCCTAAAGAACATCTGACCAAATTCCTATATGCAAATACAATGTGGAATCAGAAGTAGATCAATGATCCTGCCTGAATCCTTGAAGCAAGGTCCTCCTTAGGTAGGCATGGTCAGAGAGATGCAATAGATCTTACTTATTGTTGAATACCTGGCCTGACTCCCTTGAATGGTAGCTTTCAGTGTCTAGTAACTTCTAGAATATGAAATATCGACCTCTAGAAGGACAGTACAAGATGATTGTCTTATATCTGTGGCTGCCTCTTGCTCTCTCTGAGGATCTAAGCTTCATCTTTCACGAAGTGTTAAGTATCTCACTCTGAGAAACATCTGAGAACACACGGTCCTCTGAAACTTAGAAGATGGGCTTATTTCCAGTTATGTATATTTGGATGAAACTCTCATATTATAGTCCCCTTCTCATGCTTAGGAGATGAAGTTCACCAATCTCCAGTTCTTCTTTCATAATACCCCAGTTGCATTGTCTTCTGTCATTTCACTTACTTGGGGTAGCTGAAAAAGAGGTCAGGAATGAGCAATCTTTGCACTGAAACTACCTTATCTGATGCAAAATGACTAGAAGTGTGGCAGTGATGGATCATTCTATAGTAAGCTATAAGGTGCAGTTGTTACAGGAAATAGGATTATAAAGAAGGATATTGGAGATGGGCTTTTGTACAGTGGGAAGATCTAGACTGTCACACGAGAGAGTCAGGGAATGTGCGAATGAGCAGGTGCACCTTGGTATAAGAAGGGCTTCCCCTGCCTGTGTAGCTAGAGCAAGCTAGTTGCTTACCCGTTCATTTATTTCTCATTCTTTCTTAATAAATGCTTACTGTCAGCCTCCATTAGGTCAAACACTCTGTTAAGCACAGGTAAAGTGATGCCCCAGACACAGTCTCTCCCTTTAAACTGATCTTAGGGTGATAGATTCAGTCACAGTCAATTACCAACCTTCATGTGAGGTGAGGACAAGCTGGACAAAGATTTAAATCGGCAAAAATATATCTTTGTTTCAATAGAAAATCATGCATAGGAGGTGGTCTTTCTGTGCGCTTCTTGGGTGCATAGGGGCTGGTAGACATAACAGAGTAATGAAATGGGGGTGAAGACAAGATAATGGACTGCAAAGGCCAGGCTAAGCGGAGCTATACTGGAGATGGGGGCTGAGGGTTGGAAATTCTTCGTAGATATGTAGGAATTTGCTGGAGTAAAAGAGTTCTCCAGATTGTACTTCAATATCAGGGTGGAAATTTCAAATGAGTTCCTAGTTTTGAGAAAAGCACATCCCCCCTTAAAAGGAGGATGTGCTTTTCTCAAAAAGCTTGTTCCACTGGACAAGGTCTTAGGAGACCCAGGGGACACAGAAGCCCAGAGGGAATGAGGATTCTTTGCGCCTTGTGGGACACAAGATACCACGGTGTAAAACTTACAGGCAGTGAGACAGAAAGGTCACCTCGCTATGTAACCCCATTTGAAAAGATTATTTAGAAGGATCCCCAGGGATTTGAGTGTAATTTTGTTCAACCTTTATTTAAAAATCCACCTCTATGACGACCAATTTTTACTGGCCCCTTAGGTGATAACTTAAGACAGATTTCTCTTTAATAGTTTTATAACAATTTAAGTCTCGGGCTCATTCATCTCATTTTATTGCTCATATTCTTAAAAAGAGTTGGGGGTTTTCACTAGAGAAGACATGAGATATCAAGTCTCTGGTAAGGAAGAGTCAGATTCTTATGGCACATGACCTGTTTGATGCTCTGTTTAGATTTCTACCTCTATAAGGCACTGGAGCCTCAGTGTGCTGGACTGTATGACTGCCAATCCAAGAAGCAGATCCCAGTTCTTCTACTTAAATGCTGCATGACCTTGATAAGTCATTTAAAGGATCAATCTGCTTATCAGGACAGTGGTGGTAAACATTGCACATAGGTCCTGTGTATGTGCCCAGGGAAGGTGACTAACTCACAATAATGATCGCAGTTACCTAAACAGAGAAATAACATCATAGTTTGCCTTCCCACTGTCTTCTTCTTCCTAGTCCATCATTTTATCTGTCTTGATTCTTTAAAATTCTAAGAAAGAACTAGTTAGTGTATGTTCTAGTTCCAAAGTAAACCGAATCCTGTGAGTTCCACTTATAAAGAGATGAAAACTCAAGTGGTGTGTTTAAATTGGAAAATCCTTAGAGATTAGAAAATTAATAAGGTGCCATAGGAGTGGTTCAGGGGAGGGGAGATGGAATGCAATAATGTAAATGGGAGGCAGGAATACTAGGACAGGTTTAATAGGGTAAAGAATTGGTGAATAGGGCAGAAGAATGAGTGAGAGGAGGGGTAACTAACACTAAAAAGCTTTCAAGAGATGTTATAAGCCACAGTAAGACCCTGTCATCTTTTACAGAAAAAAACATAATTCATGGATTAGCATACCATCCAAACATCTGTGTCTATACCAAAGTAACCTACCATAATAATTAGTACTGTTTAATTACCTATATATCTAATTGCTTGTGCTTCATTAGTAGGATTAAAAGGTTATTCCTGGACAAACTGTCAGCCCATGAAAGGAAACAGCCTGAACTGATCAGAGTCCAAAACGACATCTCCAGAGAAAGTAAACTGTTTTGCTTCTCGTCCACCTGTGCCCCTTTTCTAAGCCTAGGGAACAATCTGTGGAAGAGGGGGCGTGGTAGAATGTAAGGGCTGAGATTGGGGTGAATGGTGAAACTACAGCAATATAGACTGGACACTTATTTGATCAACTTGATTGTACATACAAGCCCCTCCAGCTGGATGGTGGGAGCCTTGGGCTGTGTGGGTTTGGGCATAACTGCTTGCAATTTGGTTTTACATGAACGATGCTCATACTCATAACATTACTTATTGTTAACAAATGAAATGAAAGTATATATAAAAAAAGAAAAAAAAGAGTCTATACGTAGACATTATAAAAAGAGTCTAAAGATAGTTACCCTATAACAGGAGTCTAATGACCTTAGTAGAGTAGCAAATGAAAAGCCCAGTGCCATAAATGAATTCTCTCTTTTGGAGTTGTTGACCAGAGATATCCCCCACGGATCTTCAAACAGCACTGGATATTGCCATTGCACCCGATTACCCACCAGAACGGGACAATAAGACTCTATTGCTGGAGACACTACATATCTGAGTCACAGAACAAACAGGAGAAATCAAGCTGGTACTGACCTTGAATCTACATCTCTGCTGGCTTTACCTATCATAGTACTAGAAGGTGCTGTGCACATTACTCAAAGCTTGCCCAGCTGTGAGCCTTACCAGCTATAGTGGCAATTAGTATGGCAAAATATGAGAACCATCTGTAACTCCAATTCCAGGAGAACTCCAGTTCCAGGGGAATCCGAGACCCTCTTCTGACCTCCGCGGCACTGCACGACACGGGTGCACAGACCTACATGCAGACAGTACATTCATACACATACAAAAATAAATAAAAACATTTTTAAAAATTAAAAAAAATATGCCCAATGGTTCGAAAGTGGAATGAATATTATAGGAGTAACCAAACATTTCCTAGTTGGTTTTAGCACCCATTTCACAACAGAGAGTGTACACCTCAGACAATTATCAGAGCAAAAACCTGTGTCTAAATGAATCACATGACATAGGTGAGAACCTATTATTACTATTCTGCTAAATGGGCATAATATTAAACTAACTCACAGTACTCATTTTTAGACCCATAGATTAGTACATCTCTCAACCCTCCCAGCAATAGTTCTTGCACAGAAGACTCACAGTCTACCTGGAGAGAGCAAGAGCACAGAGCATGCTCATACCTAAATAGAACACCTATGTCATACTTTTTCTTCCAAAGTTTCAAGGATCATTACAGATGAGGAGGAAGAAAGATTATAAGAAACCATCAGTGGTTCATGAATATATGGACACTGTGTTGTCTGGAGAGCACAGGGTATTTGTATATTTGACCTCACAGTGTTTATGATAACATGCACAAGACTTGGGCAAAACCAAACCAGACAGGAACTCAGAATAGATGGAGGAGGTGGGAAGCAAGCCCCAGACCTAACTGATGGTTGCCAGGAGAAGACTCAGTTTTCCTAAATGGAAACCAGGTAGGTTGACCAGGTGTCATGGTATGGACCAGTAGGCACAAGCACCTGGAAAGCACAGATTGGAATTGGTAGGCTTTTAAGAAACAAAAATAAGTAAATAAAAGGATGGATAACTCTGGAGGACATGACAGACGGGTCAGCGAGGAAAGGTTGGAGAAGGGGAAGGGGACCTAATGTGGTCAAAATGCATTGTATGAAATACTGGAATCAATAAAAATAATCAGTGCAAAAGCTTTTGAGCTGCTCCCTAAATACTGTTACTTTGATGCTTATTGTACAGATTAACCAGTGTGTTCTGCAAGTATGTATCAATAAACTCTGACTTCATCAACAAAGTAAGGTCTTTGAAAAACATGTGCAGAAAGTCAAAGTACCAAATGGAGCAAACGGTAAATTTGTACATCATTATACAATCTTCCACTAGTAGAAAAAAAAATCTTTCTTTGCATTGTTATCAAAATACAGCTGTTATTGAGAGATGCAGGCAAATGAGTGTCCTTGTAACACCAACTTGGGGCACAGCCTCAGCTGGAAAATAAAGAAGAAATTAAAGATAATCCAGAGAAATTTAGAACCAAGAAAGTAAAAAATAAATGTAAGACACTGACTTTTTTTTTCAGCCAGTAAATGTAGCTCAGGGCTGAATTTTCAAACTCTTTCAACCTTACCTAAATATAACTCAGAGCTCTGAATTACTAGAAACTCATTACAGTTATCCACAAATGAGGGTCATATACTAAGTGCTTTTCCAAACATAAAAAGGTCCCAGGCCATGAATTCATTCTCATTTCAGCATATTTTGCCAATATTTCTTTAGTTGTAAATAGCAGTGATGTTTCTATTAAAATCATTTTCTTACTTGGTGGCATATCTCCAGATATGATCTCATTATCTTCAAGGAGGTAGATTCCCACTGGACTCTCCAAATTAGGCCACCCGACTCCCTTGTTTATGCCTTTAAAGCTCATTCATACATGGGCAATGCTGTCTTGTCCTTTGGAGAGCAGAATCTCAGCAATCCACTCTGAAGAAGATAACAAAAAATGAAGCTAATATTTCTCTTTGTTACACCCATATTTACTGCCTTACCACGGTGCAACTTTTTCATTCCCCTCTCTGATGGGCACTAATAGAGCTGATGCATTTTGTTCCAAGTGCAGTTTACTGTGCCCACAGATAAATCTTCTGGCTGCTGCGTATCAAAGACGTCTAGCAGGTCTAGGTAAATTATACACCACCACTCCAGTTTTGTCTACTAATTTTTTAATGTACATGAAATATTCAGGGTGATTTGTGAGGCATGAAATACATCTCATGAATCCATCTTGACACCTCCCTTGCCGAAAATACATGTCTAAAGGCATCCCACATCCATCTGAAGCTGAGGTTTTTCTAACTAGATTAAAGGTTGGTTGGTTGATAGAAAGGTGGTGCGTAAGAGCCCCCAGGCCTGCCCCTTTGTACTTTGCTTCCTTTTGTTTTGTTGTCAGCCGGCTTTGGGGAGTATAACTTCCAGGTTTTTTTTCCATTCCAAGGCCTATTTACTGGGGTAGAAGCATGGAGAATCTAAAGCATGGGTCCCCTGCCCCTCAACCTCACAGACTCCTCGGATACCTGTGGACTGGAGATAAAGATAGAAGCATGGAAACAAGCCTCTAAACACAAGAGAGCTCGAGACTCCACATAGTAGAGTAGCGTCATGTGTTCATGGTGTTCAGGTGTCTGAACTGGACATATTAACATGACTTATGTATTGTAATTTAACTCATAGGATGCCAAGAACAGTGTTTTTAGGGTTAGAAATTGGGGTTTGAATTCCAGAATTAGTACGAGATCTAAGTGGTTTCATTTAAATTCTGTATATTACTATTTGCTTTCCTGGAATTTGTGGAAATGGCCACTTTCCTATGACTATTTGTGTATGAATGTATAAAGTATAATATGTGTGAAATGCATACATGTGAATGTATGGATGCACATGTTCCTGTGTGTGGAGGCTAGCAGTTGACATCTGTGTCTTCTAGTATCCATCTATGCTTTATCTGCCCACTCGTACTTTGCTTCCTTTTGTTTTGTTGTCAGTGGCTTGGGGGAGTATAACTTCCAGGTTTCTTTTCCATTCCAAGGCCTGTTTACTGGGGTTTGAATTTTTATTTATTATTTTTATGTGTATGAGTGTACTGTCTGCATGTACATAAGTGCACCTGTGTCATGCAATGGCCATGGAGGTCAGAAAAGGGTATCAGAGTCCCCCAGAACTGGAGTTAGGGACAGTTGTTAGCTGCCATGTAGGTGCTGGGAATCAATCCTGGATCCTCTGCAAGAGCAGCCAGTGCTCTTAACCACTGAGTCATTTCTCCAGGCTCCCCCCGATGCCTCATCTGCTTTCTTTTGAGACAGATTCTCAGAGCTCACCTGACTGGCTAGACTAGCTGGCCAAGAAGCTTCTGAGAACTGCCTATTTCTGCCTACTCCCCCCCACCTCCACCCCAGCACCAGAGTTACAGGTGTGTGGACCACACCGGTCTTTGCTATGAGTTCTAGGGAATTGAACTCAGGTCCTCACACTTGTGCAGCAGGGGCTTTAATGACTGAACTCCTGACATAGCCTCTCAATGAGGATTGAGATGATTAATGAACATCTGTGCCCAGAACATTATAAAGGCTCTGTGGGGAGCAATTTCTTCCCCTCCTTCCTTCTCTTGTGTAATGGCTCTTTTCCCTCTACCTCCCTGCTTTGCTGTTAGAAAAGCTACTTTGGAGGGAGATACTTGACAGTCCATTTGTGTGAGCTCCATAGCAGATGCTCACAAAAGTGCTCCCCTGTGGAAGTATTAGCATTCACCCTCAACAGAGAAAACACTGAGGTTATTATATTGGTTAGGATGCTTTGCAAAGAGCGCATCTCTGCATCATATTGCCAGCGTTTTAACCCAAACACCATGATCCTCCAAACCACCTACTTTCTTTCAAATATGCATCTCCATTGTTCTTCAAAGTGGCCTTAACCTAGCAGAAGCAAATACACCCTCTACCCTCTAGGTTAGAACACCTCTCATACTATTACGGCATTATCTTAGGTTGATCTCTATGTTCGATTAATCAGTACTGTTGGGGATACCCCATTGCCAGGCTAATTTCATAAGGGTTTTAAGAAGTACATGAATTTCAGCACTTAGAGATTCCTTACAAGGTTTCAAGTCACTGTTTTTATTACATGCATTCTGTTCTTGCCTTTTTATTTTTTTTACATACCTACTCCCATCTTTTTATGTCTTTGATGACAGCGTTGGACTTTAGTAGCTTGCATTATTGGCCATTGATATTTCGCTTTATTTATTCATTTTCTTCCCTTCTATTCCTATTTATCACTAAATGGCTCTTCTACTTTTCCAGATGCATTAAGTTATTAACTCCATCCATTTCTTTCCTGTCTTCACCTACACTAATATTACCTCACGTACTCATTCCCTCCCGACTTTGTCTACTTGAAATCCAATATCTGTGGCTCGCGTTTTCCCTTAGCTGTGGTATGCTCTTGTTTCTAGTGTAATTATGAGAGTAATGAAGTTTTGATCATAAGTTTCCCAGTTTCCTCTTCAGTGACTTGACTCATAACCGCTGGAGTTGCCATGTCTGTACTTTTTTATTCCTTAGAAATATGAATAAAACATTAAACTAGGAAGTAATCCTGCCCCGCCTCAACAAGTACCTGCATCTGCTCATTCCTTTCTTCATTTTCCACCACTTGAGCTTTGCTTTTTAATTACAAGAGGCCCAGGGTGAAAACCTTTGTCCTTTTGTTCAGTTGTGAGAAGGGCCTCACACTGAGGCCAAGTTTCTAAGTGTGCTGTTAAGGGACATCTGCCTGGAAGGATATGTTATTTTGACAAACGTCTAAGCATAGGTATCCACCTTAGGGAGCTGTGGTGTAGTACAGCTGAATCAGCACACGTGAACAAGCCTAGCACAATTCCAGGCACATAGAGAGCACCCTCCTCTAATAAAAGCCAGTTAAGCCATGTGTGGTGTGTACTTATAAGCACACCACTCAGAAGTCCAAAAAAGGTGACTTCAAGGATAGTCTGGGATATACAGGGCAATCCTATCTAGGAAAAAAAAAAAATACCCAAATGAACAGAGCTGGGGCAACAGGGCAGTTCGTGGTTATTTTGCACAAAGACCTGAGTTCAGTCCTAAGAACATAGTAAGTTAAAACAGAAAGAACAAGATCAAAACCAAACATAACAGCAACAAACCCCGAGAAGAGCAGGCCTTGTAGATGTCATGTACTTGTGATCTCAGTGATAGGGAGATGAGGAAAGATATTTCCCTAGGGCTTGCTGGGCAGGGCAGACAGCCTAGCCTGCTAATCAAGTTCTAGACCAGTGAGAAGCCCTGTTCAAAAACAAAAATAAAAACAAGCAGAAAAGAATATGCAGAGGGCACTTGAAGAACAGCATACCAGACACTGTCCTATAACCACCACACACACACACACACACACACACACACACACACACTTCAAACAGAACAAACCAACAAAACAAAAGAGCCACTTGAGTGAGACGCTGGGACGACCATGGCTGCTGCTTGGCACTCCCTGATATCCTGAGGGAAGCCAGTCTATATTTGACCAATCCAGGTGGCAGGAACCTCACAACCTTCCAGATGATGCTGGCTCTAGAAAGTTCTTACAGTTTTAGGCAAGACTATCTCACAGTAAGCAATTTAGCGACTGAGCCATCACCCAGCCCCCTGGGTTGATTTTACAAAGTAATTAGAAGCTACTAAAGATTTTTAATCAATGGTGCCGGGTGGCAAAGATGATCAGATTTTCATTATAACAGGATAATTAGGCATCTATACTGTGGGAAGATGGATTCATTTGGGAATAAGAAGGCAATGTATGGGGGCTAGAGAGATGGCTCATCATTTTTAAGAAATCCTTTGCTCTTTCTTAGCATGCACATTGGATGGTTTACAACCTTCTGTTACCCCAGTTCCAGGGAATGTTATCCTTAAGGATACACACACACACACACACACACACACACACACACACACACAAATACTAATTTTTTTTTTTATTAAAGAAGGGAATGTAGGGGCATATAGTATCTGATGCTTTTTAGCAAGAATCCAGATCTATAATGATGCTCTGGCTATAGATGGTGGCAGAGGAAGTAGATTTTTGAGTACTGTTGCTGGGACTACACTATATAAACATAGAAATAGAATAGAGGAGAGGGGAAGGGAGCAACAGGAATAAAGGATGCTACCTGTCTCTGTCAGCTTTCCACCACTATAACAAAATAATTGAAACAACCTATAAAGAGAATGTGATGGTTGTGGCTCATGGTTCTGGAGGAGTCGGTCCTAGATCAGGTAGGCTCCACTGCTTCGGGTCTCTGGCAAGGGCAGCATATCATGGTGAGAGCATGTGACACATAACGCTGCTCACTTCCTATGCCATAAGTTGAGTGAGAAAGGAAGTGGCTGGGGTTTCATATTCACCCTCAAGGGCTAACCCCCAATGACCCAGGGGTGTCCCAGTGGGCCCTACCTTCTAAAGACCCCTAGCACTTAGTAATTGTACCCCTCTGGGGAACACACTTTAAGGTATGATCTTCTAAACTACTTCTTATGTTTTGCATCTTAAATGTTCCTCACAGGCTACATGCAAATGGCTTGGTCACAGTTTCATTGGGGGAGAACCTCAAAGAGATGAGACATATTGGAAGGAAGGAAGGAAGGAAGGAAGGAAGGAAGGAAGGAAGGAAGGAAGGAAGGAAGGAAGGAAGGAAGGAAAGAAGGAAGGAAGGTCACTGGGGAGTACACCCTTGATATCTCTCTCTCTCTCTCTCTCTCTCTCTCTCTCTCTCTCTCTCTTTCTCTCTCTCCCTGGCTACCATGAAGGGGACACTTTCTTCTCCCCTACGAGCCCTGCCATGATGGAAAGCCTTACAAAAGGCCCAAAGAAACAGGGTTAAATGACTATGGACAGAGACCTTCGAAATTATGAGAAAAGTGCACTTCCTCTTTTTTAAAACTGGGGGAGATATAATGATAATGGGGGAAGCATGAGGTGCATTAACAGGTGTTGGATTGCAGTGCTCACAAGCTATCCAATCTTACCTGGAAGTTGGAGCCTCATTGCATTTTCTAGTATGCTTTGACCTGAAAATATTCAACAATTTTAGATTTTTCACAGAGCTTAAGGTTCCATTACTAGTTATGCTAACAAAGCCAGGATAATACATTTTGTTACTTTGTAAAGAGATGATTCCATGTAGCCCAGGCTGTCCTTGAACTTGCTACATAGCTAAGGATGAATTTGAACTCCGGATCTTTCTGCCTCCTCTTCCGGAGCACTAGGGTTATAGGCATGCTCTGTCATGCTTGGCTAGAATACTTATGGGGTGTTAAGCATGTCTATTTATGTGTGTGTGTGCATGTTTTATATTTATGTACACACGTGGAGACACAGATAGACTGAGAAAGAGAGAGATAGAGACAGAGACAGAGAATGAACGTAGATTGTTTCACATTAAGTTTGAATTTTCTCTTAAGAAATGCAAGAATGTGATTATCCTATACTCTATACTCATTGTGCCTTTAAAATTTTGCTTTAATGAGCTCATTCTCAAAACCAATCTCTCAGACCCTCACCTGCTGAGCTGGTATTTCATCAAGTATCTTGCTAAAGTAACTGCCCAATTACCACATTTTTATAATTGCTACATCAGGGTATTAAGAATGAGAAATGGGGATGTTCGAGACCTCAGTGCTGCCTATATTTTTCATCCTTCCATTTTGAGTTTGAAAAATTGGCATGAAAATTGTTTTCTGACACTTCTTTTGAACCCTTAAATTATGTATCTATGACTAATAGCGATGTCTCAGGATGTTCTCTTGGAGAGGAAATCTAGTTTGAAAATCTGTCTTTTGTTTTTCATTCTGCAATTTCCTAAAAAGATCAGTTCAGGGATGTTCTTTGCCCCCTCCTCAGCCTCCCCACAGCACAGTGCTCCCCCACCATGGCTAAGCTGTGCTTCCTTCATGGATTCAGACAGGTTATTTTTGTTCAGCATTTTCACGTGTTCGAAATTAAAGCAGCAGCAGGAAATTGGGAGAAACCTCCACGTGGAAGAAATTCACAATGGGGTTTAAAGTCATACCAAGGGTGCGTGTCGCCACAAAGCAGCCTCCATTGCTAGAATAGGCAAGGTCTGCCGTACAAACTCTGAAGATGAGGGCTGAGTGTGTTCTGTCCAGAACCTACCACATATCACTGCATTAAGTAGAACTCACCCATATTAAATTGTGAATGGTCCCGAATTCTTCCTGCTTGTGATTTATCTAGGCTCTTTTCAGGCTCACCTATCTCATCTCTGTGGATATTATCCAGAGACTCTCATTCTCAGTCTCTCTCTTGAGCTCTGAACTTATCCTGCCCTGAGATCAGCACATCTGTAACCACAGACCCCAAATTTGCATTAGCTTGAGATGTGTTAATTCAACCAGTCTCTCTCTCCTTCCATGTTTGGAATTGAATCTGGTGATGCAGATACTGACTTCTGCTTAGCTGAGATTCCTGATATGTGAACGCAACCATTCTCTGTAAACTGACTTTTCCAGAAAGTTCTGAAGCACCAGGAGAATCCAATGCTTTCAACTGATGTGGTATTAGGTACTTATACATTACTGTGATCATAATCCTTGACGGAAATAAGGGAGGGAAGATTCATTTTGGCTCATGGTTTCCATAGGGTTTCAGCCCAGGTAGGGCCTGGTGGAGCAGATCCTCCCCTTGACACCTACGTCCATCTACAGTCTCTCCTGTTTTTCAGTTTTCAGAATCTCCCCAAATCATGTGATGCCCTGGGGAGCAAGTGCTCACATGAGCCTGTTGGGGATATTTCAGAGTCAAATATCACTTGTCTATGTCTGACTTTCCTTACTTAACATCCTGCTCTTCATCCTTGTTCATCTGAATAGTAGTATTACTTGGGAAATAATAATTTCCATTTTCTATGCATAAACAATTAGAAATTAGGAAATCTACAAGAGAAATTTTATAGAAGCAATTCAAATGCCAAACAAAAAGTCAAACTAAATTATCACGAATGCTGCTTTCAACCCTAAATTTTATTAAAATTTTATTTATTTGTTTATTTTTATTTTATGTATATGACTGTATTGCCTACATGTATTAAGTACACCCATGTCATGCAATGCACATGGAGGTCAGAAGAGGGCATTGGATTCCCTGAAACTGGAGTTAGGACAGTTGTTAGGCACTATGTGGATGCTGAGATTCAAACCCAGGTCTTCTGCAAGAATAGCCAGTACTCTTAATCACTGAGCCATCTCTCCAGCTCGCAACCCTAAACTTTCAATTAGATAAAATATACCTTATAAAATATTTTGGAGGTCAGTCCAATTGTTCTTCCAACATAAAATTTTAAGCAATGTGAGTCTAAACTCTACCAGAGAATCTGAGGTTGCATGTAAAGTTCATAACACCAGCTTTGGTCTCAGACTGACTGGGGAAACTAAGTCAAGCTGTCCACTGTGCAGGTTTCTGGGGAGGATGTCTGCACTCTGGAAAGTTGCCTGACTAGCTAGCCCTTTCTGCTTGTTTCTAAGGCTATCATGTCTCCAAAGATGGTTCAGCTGCTCCCAGAATCCATGGTGATGCTAGCACAGTCTTGTGCATCATATAAATTGTTCTCTCTCTTGTTAAGGTTTTCTGTGATGTTCTCTTTCCTGTGGGTAAACCTTCAAAGCCTGTGAGGACCAGATCCTTCATTCTCACACAAGTCCAACTCAGTCCACAGGATATTCTCTTCTAACATGGGTTTCAGCTTTCCAGGCTGGCTGTTCTTGTGGCCATCCCATGCTATCAACTATGTACTTGGCTTTGCCTTCAGACATCCCGTGTTAGATCCTCTTTGCCTAACATCTCCCAACTGGATATCCTACCCTCACTCAACATTTAGTCTGAACATCATAGTCTTCCAGATAACTCTTTTAAACTGCCTTCCTCTATAAAGATGAGTCATGTGTCATTCACTAGATCATTACTTGTCTTTCCAGGGAGCTCATTTCAATGAGTAGATGTGACTTTCCTATCTCTTCCTTGAGGTAACTATACAGGAAAGAAAGGTCTCAGCTGTTTTTATAGCAACTGTGTTGGGGGTGCACATGTATATACATGTTCACATGAGTGTTGGGACACGTGTGCAGGTGTGCATGTGTGTGTGTTTGTGTGCATGCATAGGTCCAAGATTGACATTGGGTATATTTCTTGATTACTTTCCACCTTATATATTATGGCAGGTTCTCTTACCAAATCTAGAGTTCACCATTACCTGCTTATCTGGCTAACCAAATTTCTTTGAGGAATCCAGGTCTCCATCTCTGTGTGCTAAGATTATAAGCAAGCTACCATCTCCTCAGCCCTTTGTCTTATTTTTGATGTATATATTTGTAGAGGCACAGTTTAATAATATAATATCTAGCTGAAATATAACAATCCAATTAGGCATTTGCATCCCCTTAAAAATTTCTTTCTGAGAATGTCAGAGCCAGAGAGACAAAATACCTGCTGCTAGTTAATGTATTGTAGACGTGATAAGGAGGCTTCACAAATGAAATCTCCACAGTGCAGTGCCTAATGAGAGCTGTATATTGACAAACCAGTTGACATGCCAGGATGAACAAGGGGTATGTCACAGGGCCCCACTCAAGATGAAGTGAGGAGGATAATCGATGGATGCTGAGAGAGTGAGAATCGGTTTTCTCTAGGGACTAGCTCTCTGAGAGGTTAACTAATCCCAAATGTACAGCCCTAAACACAGGTACCCATGACCACTTAATGGACGCAGTACATTACATAGGGACTCTGTGAAAATTAGATATAGAAGAAAAGGACAAGAAGTTGAGAGGGAATGGAGGAACATGGGATGTCTTGATGGGGGGATGGGAGAGATGGAAATAATGCAAAGACAATATTCCTATAGGAAGTTATCAAAACTTCTGTCTGTTAGAAACCTTTTAACTTCTTCTAGTATTTTATAAAACCTATAATAAATTGTTATAAACTATAACTTCCCTACTGTGCTGGATATTACTGGTACTTTTTCTGCTTGTCTAACTCTCCTTTGGCATCATCATCCAGCTGTCCCGCTCATCTTCTCTGCCCTCCTTCCTAGCCTTTGGCAATAACTGTTTTATTACCTACTTCCATAAAATTGGCCTTTTATGCTTCTGTGCGTGGTATTTGGCTTTCTCTGCATTTCCTATTTCCCTTAACGTCACATCCTCTTGTTCTACTCATTTTGCCATAAATGACAGCAGTTCATTCTTTTTCATGGCTAGATATTATCCCGTTTTCATATATACCACATGTTCCTTATCCATCCACCCACTGGTAGATCAATCCATTGAATCTCTATGTCAGCAACTGTAAATAATGCTGTAATCAAGATGGGAGTAAAAGTTTCCCTTTGACACACCGTTATGTTTCTTTGGATAGATACTAGTAGTAAGATAGCTAGATCATACACTAGTTCTATTTATCTCTTCTTTGTCCATCCTGATTCTAAGCTTAAATGAATATATCATAGATAACACGGAAAAAAGATGTTAATTAATTAAATAAATATTAATTGTCACAGTACGTTTATGAAAACAAAATTTGCAAATTATTTTCTAACCTTTATTGTCATAAAGATACTGAAACTAAATGGTTTAATATGACACCATTCAGAAATTCAAAGATAACTATTTTATTAATTTTAAAAATTATTTAAACTCCAGGTACTCCGTAGCTTTTTCTTATCCCCACAAAATGATCTTCGATTTAAAATTTATGTCAGCAAAGTTTATTTCTTCATCATCTTCTTCACTATCTTCAGGTTTAATCAAGCTCTTGTAACCCACATTTGCTGGTCCTGTGTCACGCAGGCTTAAATTATAGCCCACAGGTTCCTGGGGAAGAGAAAGGGCTATCAGTTGTAATAGAAGTCCATGGAAATTTTGTGATTTTTTATGTACAGGATTTTTTAAATTTATCAGTTTTATTTCACTTTTTATTAGCATGAATTAATTGTGCACATTCATAAGATTAGAGTGATGTTTGCACACATGCTTCCAGCACGCAGTGATCAATTTCCCCTCTGTTGATAGACCTTTCTTCCCACCGGCACCCTTCACAGTCTCTGACAATCACTGTCTACATTTAGGTGAACATTTTTGCTTCCATGTTTAAGAAATGACAAGAAATTCTTGTCTTTCTGTGTCTGGCTCACTTCACTCAACATGATGTCCTTAGATTACATCCATTGTGCTATAAGTTGCAGGCTTTTACTCTTCTGGGTAAATTATGGCTAATTAATATTCTCCCATTCTTTATCTTCAGTTCTAAGGATGGAACCCGGGGCCTTGTTGCCTTGTGTATGCTGGGTAACAACTCTACAACTGAGCCATGATATATATATATATATATTTATATTATATATATATATTAAACGTTTTCTTTCGTCATGCATTTATATGGATGGGGTTTAATATGTTAATTTTATTTATTAGCTATTATCAATAGTGTCGCAATAGAAATGGGAGTGTCACTATTTCCTTGGTGTGTCTCATTTCATATGTGTGTGTGTGTGTGTGTGTGTGTCTGTATCATATAGTAGGCTCATGTTTTGAGGAAATTCCTATTGCTCCTCATAATGGTTGAACTAATTTTCTTTCCTACCAACAGTGTGTGAGAATTGCCTTCTATCCTCATGTATATTGGATGGGCAAATTTTTAGCAAATGAAAATTTTGCCTTATATTAATAACTTTGAAACTTACTTTGCATAATATTGGGTGCCATTCGCCAGGCTATGCTGAAAAATTCACAACTTCTGCCAAACAGTAACGCAGCAATGTCACCTAAGCACCCTTTTGGTGGGCTGTTCCAAAACTCATTTACTTTGTGGCTCTGTGACTTTCTTTTCATTCTAACTTCTTTTCTATATGTTCTCTGTTTTCCCCGATCTTTCCCTTCAAGTCCCTCAACAAGTTCCTTCTAATAAATAACAGCCTCATAGTTATTAAGATAAATTCAAGTTGATGCGAAAGTGCTGGTTTTACTTCTCACTTGTCTGGCACTAGCTGAGTGATCTTTGCTATTCCAGGTATGTAAGGATGCATAGTCTCCTCTCCTGGAATGACCACTGGTGAGCTTGCACCAATCACTGACTGCAGAGCTCGACATCTGTCACATGATTTTGCATATACAGTGAGAGTCAGTTATTCATTGCCTAAAACGTCTGTCCAAAAGTCAGTGAGAATATAGTTCAGACATCCAGATGGAAAAGTGTAAGAGCCTACTAATGAGCAAGGATGTTATCCACGGCTGTATTTCCAGCCCTTTAGAGACTTCATAGAACACAATGGAGAAAGAATTTAAACCCACTCAGTACCAGAGGCACTTCCTAATCATTTTGCATATATTTTTCTACTTGAATTTCACAGGAATCCCATACAGTAGTTCTTATTATCTTCATTTTATAAAAAGGTAAAAGCAAGGCTTTGAGAACTAAAATAGCTTATGATGTGAGATTTCAATGCTTGCAAGTGTCAGACAGAAGCCCAGACGTGTCTGTCCCCAAATTTATGTTCTATTTTTTCCAACGAAATCTGATATTAGCTATAGAATAAAGTTATCTCTCATAAAATATTTCTGCAGGATGGCAAAGGGTATTTCAAATGGGAAATAGCTTTAATGATGAATTTAGTGTAAGAAATATTAGGTTGCACAAATAAAGCATACTCTTCTTTAGTAGGACTTCTCAATGTGTGAATGCAGTTAACTCTAACTCTCTCTTACTGCAGGGAGCAACTGTATTTGATCTTTTCCCATAGAATATAGCAAGAAATCCTTACTTAGGGAAATAATCTCTCAGTAAGCATCCATCTGCTTTACCAAAGGACTCGCTATTCCAAAATAATAATTGAAATTTAGCAAAGTTCATAATTTATAATTCAGCAAAAGAAGATGAAATCTGTTCTGTGGGTACCTCATAATGTTTATTACTAAATCTAGTGAGTCTAATGAGCATCCTCAGCAAATACTGTTGTGGTGTTTAATGAAGGCAGATCTACGTGGAACATGCATTTTCCAGTCTCTTTTCCCCCTGGCTTATTGTGCAGTGCATGGTTCCTAGATTCCAGAGCCCCAGACATCCAACTACCGTAAATCACCTGAGAAAGTTGATCATTAAATAGATTAAAATGCATAGAAATTACCTAAATGTGGACCATTATATTAAATGAAGCAGTCACAACGTAATGCCCTGATGGTTCCGGGAACTTTATTTAGGTTGTAACTGTACCAGTGTTGTGCAAATCACACGGTTAAGGAGAATATTACAAATCTCACCCCATCCCCCTTCCTCAAAGGGCTTGCATCTGAAATTCCTCCCAGGCTTAATAAACAGTTACCTCCAAGAAGGCACTTTGAAACTGACTTACTAGACCAATCTGCATTTCGATGTGGTTCACAGCAAAACCTTATCTCTGCATAGCATGTTTGCAGGAATAATAATGTTGAAATAATGTCTGAAATGGAGCATAAAAATCCTTTGTAACTCAAATGGACATTTTGAGAAATCTTAAGCTTCAGCTCACATTACCTTTTTGATATGTCTTTCAAAGACTGACAGTAAGACATCACCACTTCCAGAAAGTAACTCTCTGAGAGCCTTCTGCACATATTTAATGTAGTTCTTGCTCACAAACCCTCCTCATAATGCTAATAAATGCCAATTTGGGTAGCAGCAGTGGTTAGAGTTCTAAATTTTTCATCAAATTCTATGTGAAACTGAAATGCTTGTCTATTTCTTTCTGTCTCATCTGATCACTGTAAAAAGAGAAAGAAAAAAAGAAATACCAGTATACTTGTGTGTGTTCAAAAACTACTTCTTAATTGGAATCATTTTGGAAGCTCTGAATAAGAGCTTTTGAACAGAGACAATGATCTGCCAAGGTGCTCACTTCTCCCTTACTTCAAATGTTATTTTTGTCTTACTATTGGACTGTTATATTTTAGGGAGGCAAGCAGACAAGAAAGGAAGGGACTGACAGAAGGAGAGAGGTAGAACTGGAGGGAGCGAGGAAGAAAGAAAGCGTGTGCAGACAGACACTACTGACTCATCTATTGGTTAATCAAATAGAAATCTGAAGGAATCAGTCAATGGGTCGTCAGGGAAGAACGAAATGTGAAGCTGCTTTCTCTCTTCAACAAGCCCATGATCGTCCATCCGCAATCTCTTGCTTTGTTGAATTCCACATGTGTGCCAAGGTAGAGACCATCAACGATAAACAAAGGCATAAAACACTGTGACAGCTGTGCAGAGGAGAGATGTTAGCAAAGACAGTCATGACTAAGCCTGGATCTCATTTGCAAAACTGAAGAGAAATGGAAACAATGCCCTTAACAGGTATATCAGGCAATCTGTGAATCATTTTACATATGTTATTCATCCCTCATTGCACACTTATGATCTAGGAATTATTATATTCATTTTACAAAAGGGAAAACTAAGGCTCAGAGATATGAGCTGCTGAGAGGTCATAGGTAATGAGAGGCAGAACTCAGATTAGAACTAACTTGAGCAAGGCTTCCAGAACCCACCTCAGGGGCTGAGTAGATTATTTGAATGCTATGTAATAGAAAAGCACGTGTTCTTGTTGGTGGTGGTGGCTATAGTTGATTGGATTGTTTATCAAGTTTTTTAAATTTTATTTATTTATTTTTATGTGTATGAGTGTACTGTCTGCATGTAGGTTGGTGCACCCATGTCGTGCAATGGCATGGAGGTCAGAAGAAGGCATAGGATTCCCCTGGAACTGGAGTTAAAGATGGTTCTTAGCTGCCATGTGGGTGCTGGGAATCAAACTCCTCTGCAAGAGCAGTCAGTGCTCTTAACCTCTGAGCCATCTCTCCAGCCCCTGACTGTTTACCAAGTTTTTAACAGTATTATTGCCCTAATTATCTTCCCATATACAAACATCCCAAGGCATGCATTTTAAAGGGGTTAAGCAAACTCATTGCATTGAGTGACCATAACCTATTTGAATTTCAGAGCTTTTTCATCTATCTGAAACTATACCCTCCTAGATAACTAATATAATTTCTATGTTCTGATTTTTCTATTCCACATGTATCACACAATGAACAAGGTATGGCTGTCTATGAATGATACTTACAAAAACATTTCAGGAGTTCTGCTTGTAGTATGTATCCATTTTTCATTGCTTTCTATTCCCAAATACCAGTCTATTATATGGACACGTCATATTTTTTAAATCTAGTCACTAGTTGAAGAATGTTTGGATTGCCCCTACTTTGTGACTACTCTACATGACTATGGTATGTCCTTTTGTGTACAAGTTTTTGTGTGCATATGTATTTTCAGATCTCTTGTATATCTCCCTCAAGAATTGCTGAGTCATTTGATATCCCTGTGTTACATATTGAGGAGTTTTCAAACTATTTCCTAAGTGACTGCATAATTTCCCATTCCCAACAGCATGATAATTGTCCTAATTCCTCCACATTCTCACCAATATTTTCTTTGTCTATTCTTTAGATTTTAGTTGTTCTAGAGAGTATGAAGTAACAACTTAATGTAATTTTAGTTTGCATTTTCCTAATGACTAAGAATGTTACTCATGTTTTCCAGTGTTTATAAACCATTTATATATCTTGTGGGTAAAATTCAGAGGGCTAGAGAGAGGGCTCAGTGTTTAAGAACATTTACTGTACTTCCATAGGACCCGAGTTCAGTTCCCAGCACCTAATTAGGCAAGTCACAACTGCCTGTAACTCTGGTTCCAAGGGATCTGATGCCCTCTCCTGGCCTCTGTGGGCACATGCACACATATGGTACATATACGTACATATACATATACTCAGTCTTATACATATACACTTAAAATAAATTTTAAAATAGCTATTCAATTTTTTTTTACCCATTTTGATTGGTTTGTTCATTTTTCCTCTTTAGAATTTAATTGTATTTAATGCCTTTTCTTCTTGGAGAATTTTTGTTGTTGTTGTTTTTTTGAGACAGGGTCTCCCTGTAGCCCCAGCTGTCCAGAAACTCACTCTGTAGACCAGGCTGGCCTTGAACTCACAAAGATCCGCCTGCCTCTGCCTCCTGAGTGCTAGGATTAAAGGCGTGTGCCACCATGCCTGGTTGTCTTGTTGGAGAATTTTAACCCCCGCCCCCCACATGTCTTTTGGTCAAATCTATCCCCCACTGTCCTCACTACCACCCCTCCCTCCCAACTTCATGTGCTCTGTTTGAGACCCACAGAATACATTCAGTGCTGCCTGTATGAGCGTGGGTGGGGCCATCTGCTGGAGCATGGGTAGTGTCTGGGGGTACCACAGCCCGGGAGAAAACTCACCTTTCCTTCCTACAGCAGCCATCAGTTGCAAATAACTTATCAGCTAAAGGTGGAGCTTCATGAAGAGATTTTGACTATCTTGATGCTGCCCATAGAATCATATAGCAGCATGACACTGTCCCGCCTACCTGCAAATACTGCTTTGCAGCCAATGCCTGATACCTCTGCTTACATTTAATCTCACCTTTCTCATGCATGTTGATATCTTTTTTACTGTAGCAATTTTTAATTTTTTTTAATTTTTTTTTATTAATTTTATTTATTTCTGTATGTGTACGAATGTATTGTCTGCATGCAAGTCTGTGCACCCGTGTCGTGCAATGCCGCGGAGGTCAGAAGAGGGTGTCGGATTCCCCTGGAACTGGAGTTCTCCTGGAATTGGAGTTTCAGACGGTTCTCAGCCGCCATGTGGGTGCTGGGGATCGAACCCGGGTCCTCTGCAAGAGCGGTTGGCGCTCTTAACCGCTAGGCCATCTCTCCAGCCCCGCAATTTTTAATTTTTATGTTATTGAATTTATCTACTTTTTTCTCTATATATTTTTTAATTAATTTATTTATTTTTTTTAATTTTTATTTATTTCTGTATGTGTATGAATGTACTGTCTGCATGCAAGTTTGTGCACTCGTGTCCTGCAATGCCGCGGAGGTCAGAAGAGGGTGTCGGATTCCCCTGGAACTGGAGTTCTCCTGGAATTGGAGTTTCAGACGGTTCTCGGCCGCCATGTGGGTGCTGGGGATCGAACCCGGGTCCTCTGTAAAAGCGGTCAGCGCTCTTAACCACTAGGCCATCTCTTTTTATGTGTATGAATGTATTGTCTGCATGTAGGTCTGTGCACCCTGTCGTGCAATGCCACGGAGGTCAGAAGAGGGTGTCGGATTTCCCTGGAACTGGAGTTCTCCTGGAATTGGAGTTACAGACGCTTCTCAGCCGCCATGTGGGTGCTGGGGATCGAACCCGGGTCCTCTGCAAGAGCAGTTGGTGCTCTTAACCGCTAGGCCATCCCTCCAGCCCTCTTCTCTATATTTTAATGTTATTTCTAAGAATTCACTGTGTAACTCAAGATCATAAGGCCATAAAGAACTAATTTGTTTTTTGAAATTTTTACACAGTTTTTTAAATTTAATTGAATCTAAGGCCATAAAATATTCTAGAGTTATATCCCCTAATTTTTGTAGTTTTAGTTCTTAATTGAAGTCTGATATGTTTGGACTCAGTCTGTAGATGGTGTGAAGTGGGAGTTCAGCTTCATCCACCTGCACACACATGTCTAGTTGCATTAGTACCGTTTGTTCCAAGACCACAGGGAAGTTTTCTTTACTGGCTTTTCCTTCCCCATTTCGCAATACTGGGAGGCCTACACGTCACTCAACCCCTGTCTCCTCATCTGTGAGCCTAATTAATGGTAACCTTACATCTCACTGCTTACGAGTCCAAGACATAGAATATCCAAATTGGTTCCCTTGCATTGCTCCTAGAATCTGATCACTACTTATTAAATACTCGGTATCCCCATGCCTCCAAAATATCTTGCATAAATCATATGATTAATTCCAACTTTGAGTATGAATAAGGAAAAGCTTCATGAATTCATCTCCCAATGCTCACATGAAAGCCATGAGCCAGTGCACATTTGTCAGCTGTTACTTAAAGGTCACCGATACAGAGTCCTTAGAGGTCAGACGTTTAGAAAGGATAGCTAGCATTTTCAGGACCTAGATCTCCATGTGATAGACAGCGCTGCCATTCCATTTTACAGAGAAAATATTCCAAGGCCCCATCCGGTCCCCACACTCATAACAGAGATTTGAGAAGGATTTTATTTTTTGAGTAGTGTCTAGATTCTTATCTCTATATTACATTTACTGTCTGGAATTCAGTTATTCTGGTCGTATGGTTTTGTTTTGTGTCACTTTCTTTTTTTATTTTTAGGAGAGCTTTCTATTATGTTTCTGAACACTGAGTTATATATTGTTACTGTACTTTCAACATTACTTATTCTTGTGGCTCTCAAAATGGATGCAGCTCACCATTATTAGACATGATTCTTAAGTCACTATCAACAAAATCAGAGAACCACATGCCTATTGATGCTTCCAGTCCTCAGGATACAGCATGGAATCCATCCTCCTTTTATCTCTGGGGGAAGTTTCTTCAAACTGAGAAAGGAAATCTCTTTCACATAAGCTAGAAGTGGGAGAAAAATCCCCTTCCTTGTAAGTCATTCAATCATACAACCCTGGACTCTTTCTTAATCTAAATAATATTTCACACATACTTCTCATCTGATCAGGTTTGACCAATATTGACTATTTGACTCTTTGTCTCAGTAGCTACCTTGACCTTCCTGTCTCCTAAGGATTGAAAAAAATTTTTTAATTTATTATTTTTACTTTATGTGTATGAATGTATTGCTTGTATGTATGTAAGTGCACCTGTGTTATGCAATGCACATGCAAGTCAGAAGAGGGTGTTGAGTCCCCTGGAACTGGATTTATGGATGACTGTTAGCTGTCATGTGGATGCTGGGAATCAAACCCAGGTCCTCTGCAAGAGCAGCCAGTGCCCTTAACTTATGAGCCATTTCTCTAGCCCCTGAAAGCTCACATCTTGAACTGCAAACACGAATCAGAGAGAGCTAACTGGAAGTGACCCAAGGTTATGAACTCACAAAGCTTGCCCCCAGTGACACACTTCCTCCAGCACGTGTACACTTCCTAAAGATTCCATGATTTCTCCAAACAGCACCACCATCTGGGGAAATGGTATTTAAGAACTTGAGCCTTAGGAGAGGGAGAGTTTTCATCCAAACCACCATCCTCGGAATCAGTAATTCCCTCTAGAACTGGCTTTTCCCAAAAGCCCGAGTTGTTTAACACTTGAATGATGGTTAAGCTGTGTGAATTCCTGGATTTGTGATACTTCTACCATTTTCTCTAGTCAGTGACGGCTTCCTCTTGAAGCCCTAAGGATTTTTTAAATCTCACCGGGGAGGGGCATTTCCAGGTCCTTTTCTTCCTTGTCTAGGAAAAATAAACCGCAGAGAACGATCCTTTCAAAGTGGCTCTGCTGGCGCCTTTTTACATAAGTTGGACTCAAAACATTCTTCCCGCTTCCACCTGACAGGATTCAGAGAATCTGTGGACATTTTCCTTACTGTACTTGTTTTCCTTGAATCCTCCTTTTTATTGTTTGGGACCTCTCAATTCTGAATGGCTGCTGCCAAGGCGTTGAATCAATCTTTCTCCATACACTATTGTCCCCCAGTCCTCCTTAATCAATGGTGAGTATTAATACCTAGAAAATATCAAAGGGCAAACTTTCTTTGAAGCTCATTACCCTGCATAGAGTGAATTAACATTTAATTGGTGTGCAATAGCACCTAATGACTTGTATATTTGTTCTTCAAAATCACACATCTCAGAGTGTTATCAATAGAAACAAGCCAGGGATTTCTCACTAAAAGAGGCCTGAAAAAGAATCTTATTATGTACTTGTAAATATCACTTAAGATATTCCATCTCCATTTACTTGTATAATAAGGTAACATTAATAATAAGATAATAAAAAGATAGTAATTACATTAGCTCTCTAAAAATGGAAGAAATAGCACTTTCTAGTGGAATCTATACAAATAGAGTATATATATATATATATATATATATATAATTGTTTTTTTGGGGGGGTCTTTTTTGAGACAGGGTCTCCCTGTAGCTCTAGCTGTCCTGGAACTCACTGTGTAGACCAGGCTGGCCTTGAACTCACAAAGATCCACCTGCCTCTGCCTCCCAAGTGCTAGGATTAAAGGCATGCGCCACCACACCCGGCTCAAATAGAATATATTTGACAATCATCCAGGATCTTTTCTCTTCTCCTAAATTCCTATCAGTTCTCCATCTTCCCTCTTCCTCTCCCCATCCCAATTTTTGTCCTGGAAGGCCAGAGCAAGCAGTTTTCAAAAATAACCCATGGGATATGAGATCTCTTCCTTTGCTGGAAACCTCCTGGGGTATTGGATTCAATGTCAGCTATCCATTTCATCTGTTAAGAAAATTTTTTATATGAAGGCTAGAGCTAAAAAAAAGAGGACAAAGTAAATTGTCAGATGTAGAAAGATTAGGTCACATCAAGCTAGGCATAGGAAGAAAGAATAAAGCAGCGGCTCTTCTGAAACCCTCATCATGTTCAAGATCTTTTCCTCATTCTAGGTACCATCCTTAGGCTGCTCCAGATAAGGAGCAGGAACACAAGCACAATCCACAGCAGCGTCAAGGATGTATGTTCCATGTACAGAAGGACTACAGATGGCTGTCTGTACCACTCTTGCTCAAAGACAGATCATAAGAACTTCAGAGACCTCAAGGCCTGTCGACATATAGAATCCCTAGGCTACTTTATTTGACTGACTTTAAAGGTGCCATTTAACTGGTCCTTATTCCATTCTTTATCCTACTGTAAGTGGTAGTGGAGACTGGGCCATTCAGCTGATACTGGCACACCAGGGCTGCTAGGCACACCATGATACCTCCATGATTTTTGGTGCTGTCCTTGACTGTGTTTGAAAATTATCCATCTTAGCCGGGCGTGGTGGTGCATGCCTTTAATCCCAGCACTCGGGAGGTGAAGGCAGGCATATCTCTGTGAGTTCAAGGACAACCTGGTCTACAGAGCGAGCTCCAGGCCAGCTGGGACTAAAGGGAGATCCTGTCTCAAAAATACCAAAAAAAAGTATGAAAAAATTATCCGTCTTTACAAGCATCCGAATCTGAATTTAGATTCCTCAGTAAGTCACAATGTTTATTCAAATTTTTGTTCCCTCCTCTTAGGAACTGTTACAGGTCTCTACTGGAAGTCGGTTGTATCTATGTCCTGCCAGGGAAGCTGGGCCTTTGACAAAATTGTAAGTAGGTGTCCCAAAGGGAATTGCAGAATACTTCTCCAAAACAAAATTCTTTCCTTTCTTTTTATTTTATTATCTTAAGTCTCAAACTTTTAGGTTCCAAATGTCAGTTTTAAGAACTTTATTTGCCTCCACTCAAGGACATCAACATCCTATTGACATTTAGACTTCTTTGGTTTACCGTGTTATAGAAGAGTTCTCCAGATCAGTATTAAGACAGAAGCACAATGGTGGTGTTATCATTAGAGTGTGCAGGTGTGTGTTCAGTCACGTGCTTGTACTAGAGAGAGACAGAGAAAGAGACAGACAGTGCAGAGTAGAAAGCGGAGAAAGATGAAGGAAGGGAAGGAAGAAGAAATGGAGAAGAGAAAGAGGAGAATAAAGAACAGAATATCAAAGCAAAGGACAAGCTATTTTTTGCCAAAGAATTTTGTGAGTTTAGCCAAGAAACTGGTCTCTCACTTCCCTTTTACTGGCTGCATAATGTCGACAAATAATTCATAGAATTTTTCTTGGCATTGAAGTAAGTGTTATATTTTATTACTGAATTTCCCAGTGGTTTTTGTCTTTGTGGGGGAAAAAAATGCTGCTCCTACATCTGCCCTGTTAAACATGGCTTCAGCAAAAGTCTCCAACAGTCCAAATATTTCACTAGCTCTTTTACATGCTTCCTCCGAGCATTCCCCAGGACATGTCAGCCTCCTGACACTTCCCAATGGAAGTCTGGGAGCGCAGTCTCTGAAGGGTGATTCTCTGGAAAGAACTGCCTTCCTCTACACTTACTCTACACTATTTCTTCTTGTAGAAAACACCACTTTCTTCTTATCCCTAAGTGGAAGCACAGATGTAAAGAATCTGTGCAGATCTCTGCTCACCCTCACCCTATCCTCTCAACCCAGCTTATTATTTCTTCTTTCCCTCCCTCCCTCCCTCTGTCCCTCCTGAGGTTTCTTCTTCCCTCTCTCTTTCTCTTTCCTCCCTTCCCTCCTTCTGTCCATTCCCTCCCCCTCCTTTCTACCTCCTAGTTCCAACTCCTTTCCAGTTTCCTTCCTTCCTTCCTTCCTTCCTTCCTTCCTTCCTTCCTTCCTTCCTTCCTTCCTTCCTTCCTTCCTTCCTCCATTCCCATTAATATAAGAGGTACTTTAAATAAGTCATTTACTCTTTCTGATTTTCATTTTTCTCAGGTGAAAATGTTATGTCAAATACCAAAATACATTTTTCTCAAAAATAAATTCATATGTTTATTTCCAGTTTCTGTCTCTGTGACTGATTTCTGCACCACTCTAATGTAGACTGTGGAGCTTTTTAGAAAGGATTTAGTTCCACCTTTTCCCATTTCCTTTGGTTTTCAAGGATATCATTGTGGCACATTTTATTTGATTTTATCCTGTTGGAGATCTCTATTTATATCTATGACCTTCACCAGATTTGGAAAAGCCATCGTCATTTCAGTTTTTTTCTCCTGCCTAAATCCTTCCTCCTTTCCTGTAGACATTTCTGTTGTGGCTCATCGGTTACTGAGGCTCTGTTTCTTCCCATTTTACCCTGTCTTCTCCTCTACATTCTTCAGTTTAGATAACTTTAATACTGATTTACATTTCAGTGGCCTAACATATTTCTCTGACATCTCTATTCTAGTATTGAATTCATACGATGAAATGTGTCTTGTCTTGTTTTGTTTTTTTGTTTTGTTTTGTTTTGTTTTGTTTTGAAACAGGGTCTTACCATGTAGCCCTGCCTAGCCTGGAACCCTTTTTGTTGACTAGGCATGCTTGGAACTCAGAGATTTTCTTGCCTCTGCCTCTTGAATGCTAGGATTAAAGGTGTATACTATCACTCCTAGCCATTTGGTGAATTTTTAATGGCATATGTTTCTGTTATAAAAGTCTCATTTGGTCTATTTTTGAAAATATTTTATTTTTAGTGTATGAATGTATTGCTTGTATGTGTGTAGGTGTGCCTGTATCATGTAATGTCCATTTAGTTGAAGGGGACATTGGATTCCCCTGGAACTGGAGTTATGAACAGTTGTTAGTTGCCATGTGAGTACTGAGAATCCAACTGGGGTCCTCTGTGAGAGCAGCCAGTGCTCTTAACCACTGAGCCATCTCTTATTTTTATAATTCTTTGTTTCTTTTTATAAATTCTATCTTTCCATTTATTGCAAGAATATTGATACTGATTTCAGGGTGTAGTTCAGTTGTAGAGTATTTACATACCATGAGTAAAGTTTTGAGTTAAATTTCAGCACTATAAACCAAACCAAGCAAAACATGAAACCAAAAAAATAAATAAATAAAAACTACATCACTTGGTTATAATATCTACATCACAGCCTTTGTCTGATAATTCCAACATCTATGCTTTCTTGAGGATTAGTGCTTGTGTTTTCTCTGATGCAAATTCTATACGCTTTTCTGTTAAGCTTCACATGACAAATAGTTCAGGACTTGTGGACATAAAATTTATCTTGTAGACATTCATCTTGGATGTGGCAAAAACATGACAAACAAAAAACCAAAAACGAAAACAAAAAAATGCTTCAGCGGACTCTACACAGAACTGGGCATGGTTCTGGTCTAATAACAAGTTATCTATAGACACTGAAAATTGAGTGGCATAAGTGTCCACATTCAGTAAATACTCTTCCTTTTGAAGTTGTTTATGTCCCTAAGAATCGGTCTTCTTAGACTCACCAGCACATGAAGCTGTACAGCTCTGGCCCATAGAAGATAATACACCAATGTGGACCCAGATTTGGGAATCATTCGTGGATTCCTTTCAGATCCATTCATTTTAAAAATTGTTTCATGGACTAGTTAAGTATTATTTTAAAGGTCCCTGGGTCTTGCTAAAATTCTGTGGAGAACACTGATTTGTTGTTTTGTTGTTGCTGTTATATACGGATCACTTTTTAAATTTTTGTCTTCTCTGGACAGAGGTTCTCATATTTGAAATGTTAAAGTCATTACTATACTGTTTAATGGGCCCCATCCACCTAAAGTTCTCTAAGTTAGTTTGGTGATATACAACTCAGGTGATGACTTACATTCAAGTTGAGTTCTGAAAGCTTTGGTCATGCTTCTTTCATCTGTTCTGTACATGTACAGGTCTGACATGCACTAGGCTAGCATTGTAGTGCTTATGTAGCCAAAGACAAGCTTGGACTAGTTTTTATTTATTTTTTAAAGAATGTTTCCATTTTTTAATATATTTTTTAAAATTTTATTTATTTTGGTATGTGTATGAGTGTACTGTCTGCATGTAGGTTTGTGCACCTGTGCCGCGCAATGCCGCGGAGGTCAGAAAAGGGTCTCAGATTCCCCTGGAATTGGAGTTCTCCTGGAATTGGAGTTACAGATGGTTCTCGGCAGCCATGTGGGTGCTGGGGATCGAACCTGGGTCCTCTGCAAGAGCAGTCGGTGCTCTTAACCACTAGGCTATCTCTCCAGCCCCTAGTTTTTATTTTTTTTAAACATTTATTATTTTTATTTTTGAATGCTTGTGTGTGTGTGTGTGTGTGTGTGTGTGTGTGTACCCAGAGGCAAGAAGGGGATGTTGGAAATTCTGGAACTAGAGTTACAGACAGTTGTAAGCTCCTGGAACCAAACTCTGCCTCTCTGGAAGAGCAATAAGCACCCCTATTCACCGACCCATCTCCAGCCTAGCTTTGAATTTTTGATCATCTTGTCTCTAACTCCCAAGTGTACCACTGTGCCTGAGTCTATTTCCTTTTCTATTCTTCTCTTTTCTCTTTTCCTTTCATTTTTTTCACATTTGCTTCTCTTACCTTTCATCTTCTTTTTCTCCTCCTCCTCTTCATACTTCTTCTTCTCATACTTGGGTTTCACAAACAGTAGGTCAGCTCTCTACCCCTGAGCTAAACTCCCAGTCTTCAACTTGAGATTTATCATAGCTAGCAAACAGAATTCAAAGAGCCTCCTTCAGCTTGATTCTCTCCATGTTTTTTTTTTTTTTAATTCTCCACCTCTCCAGTCCATTTTACCTCTTTATGTTCTTATTAGAAAGAAGTAGATTTTTTCTGATTTGGGTTGCTTTTGTTTTTGTGTTTGTTTGATGTTTTAGTTTATCACTTATCTTTGTTTGTCTTTCCACACACCTGGGGCTAACCTTGGGGCAAATCCATGAAAGAAAAAAAAAAAAAAGATAGTAAAGCAATGTGACTTTGACCTCACTCCCTTTTTCTACAAGGAGTTTTGAGGAAGTTTTTTGTTTTTGTTTGTTTGTTTGTTTGTTTGTTTGTTTGTTTTTTGCTATCCATACTTTTTAAAATAGTTTTGTTCTTGATTCAAAACTGGGAAGAGAAGGAAAAAATTAATTAAGCCAACTTTTATATTGGCTGTTTCTTCAAGTTCTGATTCCTCTTCCAGATCAACCTGTAGGGTTTTACTTTTCAGGCATCTCAGAGTTGCTCTTTTTATTCTGTTCTTAGGTTTTCATTACAGTCATTAAGAGAGACAAGATATCGGGAGGTTACTACATTGTGGTTGGGATTGAAAGTTCTCATTTTCTCCTTTAAATGATTAGAAGTGATATAATTGGAATTAAGTGTCCCCCAAAAGTACAACATTGAATGGTTGGCCTCAAACCAACAGTGGTCAGACTTAGGGCCTTCCATATGCCTGGGTTATGAGTACTCTACCCCTATCAGTGGATTAACCCAACCATAGATTCATATCTTGATGGCTTTGGGGGTCTGGCTTTGTTGTAAATCTCTTTCTTTGCTTCCTGGCTGCTCTGCAAGTGCCATCATCAACTACATCCTCTAGACACCATACTGTTCTGCCTCACCAGAGACCCCAAGGCAACTGTGTCAAACATGGAACAAAACCTAGAGATCATGGGCCAAAATAAAGTTTTCCTCCTTTTAGATCGTTTATGTACAGAAGTTTTGACACAGTGATGAAAAATAACTAACAAACAAGCTACTGTTCTAGGTAAGGAAGTCACATGAGCAAGATCACAAAGTAAAGTAGAAGATGGCACAGAAACAGAATCCAAAATAATGTTGAACTCCACTTTCCCAAGATACAGACACACACCGTCCTCATCCACGCCTCTAGGTGTCCACTGAGTCTGGGTCAGTGCCGCAAACGCTCATCTGGACTCTGTTTTGCTAAGTTTTGCTAAAACAATTTGACCAAGTTGCATAAAAGCTCATTCAGTCAGTCCAAAAATGGAAGTAGAAGTGTTGGCTGGGAACATGATTCTTTTATGTGTATGTCTATATGTGTGCCTGAGTTGTGTTTCTGTTATTATTTATACATGTGTGCTTATATCTCTATGTATATGTTCATTGTATTTGTGTAAGACACTGAGAAAATTTCATGAAATTAAGTTGCTTAGTTCCAACTTGGTAGTTGAGACCATACCAAGAATCAGATAATTTAAATAATTTATTAGTATGTCAAAACTTGAATACAATTTGTCACAATGTTTTGTGACATAGAACACATTTAACTGAATGTGGAGACAATAATACTTACTGGGATTATACAAAGGATTTTGGTAAATCAATGGTGACAGGACAGTGGTTCAGTCTCTGTTAAAGTGCTCTTACTGAACCCTAAAGAGATTTTGCATCTCACCAAACAGTAGAGTGCTATGTCGCTTTCAATATCCCCTAGTCTAATTTTCTTTGGGGATATCTGGTTTTTTTATGCTATATCCATAAATATCTGTTAAATATGGCTATATTCTTTGAAAATGAATATATTATATTCTCACATTAAACTTACAAAGCACAGTTTTGGCACTTCAAAATCTCCTCAAGTGCCTGAAGAGGAAGAACAGGTCTGGAATCACACCTCAAGGAATGAACTTTTTGTTAGTAGACCTAGGAAAGGTATTAGAGGGTTGTGTCAGACTGATGCCATAACACTCAGGCAGGTGCTCTGGGGTTTATCATCTTCATGACTGACACTGTGGGTGATAATTCCTTTCCTGATGCATTGAACAAAAAATGTACAAAATTCTTCATTGTAAAGAGATGCCAATTTATCTAATAGCATGTTTAGACAAAATGTTCTGGTAACTTTTTTTTTTTTTTTGGTAACTTTTAAGATAGTAGCTCTGACAATGGGTAATTTAGCAGGTGACATCTCTGTGTCTTGGCACCAAGTGGGACACTTAATAAACAGGACTTCATTTGGTTTATAAGATTCAGTTCAATGAAAAGGAATAATATTGTTCTTCCCCAAGAACAGACATAATTGAAGTTTAATGGGTTAAAATAATAAACTAAATAAATATTTGCTACCCAGTTCTAGGACATGATTTTTGGTTTGTAATCTTTTTCAACGTATTGAACTATCCAAAAATATTGGATTACAAGCCATGTATGCATTGTCTTTCATTTTGAGCTGGCCTGGACTGACTGATGGTCTTCTGCTAGACTTTTCTAGGGCTTTGCATGTGTGTCTAACTTTATTGGATGGCTCAAATAAAGCCATTTACTCCATGACAGAGGATTCCTGTCCCCATTAGGCTGTGCTGTGACTGGGAGGTTGGTCTCTTCCAAACATCCTTTTTAGTGTAATAATTCTTGTTCCTTGAATGGTATTGACAGAATTCTTAGGATTCAAGTTGGTTTGCAAGTGGTTATCAAGCCTCTTTCTGTCACTGGGTACATTATATTAGCCTGCCCCAAATCATTGTCTAGCTTAGTTTCAATCTGTAGGGCAGAAATGGATGAAATGAAAAATCTGAATATAGCATGGGTATTAAGAAGAATGATTTATGGAAGGTCCTTAATGTAATAATGTCTAATACTGATTTTCAAGCCCAGGTCTCTCAGATTCAAATGAAGGGTGTTTTTCTCAATCAAATCAAATTAATAATACATATGTACATATACGCATGTATACTCATGTGTGTATGTTATGGTGTGGGTGTTCTGTGTACTTGTGTGTGCAAGTACGGTCTTGTTTGTATGCACGTGGAGATGTGGAGTCCAGAAGTCAACCTTGGGTGTCTTCCTCTATCCCACTCCCCATCAGATTCTGTGATGGGGGCATGCATCTCTCACTGAAACTGGTGTTTGCCAGTTAGATAGACTGGTTGGTCGGCGAGCACTGCAGATTCTGCTCTCTCCACCACTATTCCCAGCACTAAGGCTACACATGTGTGGCACAATGCCCAGCTTTCTACATGGGCACCTGTGATCCAAATTCAGGTCCTCGTGTTTGCACCCACTGAGACTTTACCCAGCTCTTCTTCTTATTTAATTTATGTTTTTTATCTTTTTTGAGACAGGGTCTCCCTGTAGCCTCCACTGTCCTGGAACTCTCTCTGTAGACCAGGCTGGCCTTGAACTCACAAAGATCCACCTGCTTCTGCCTCCCAAGTTCTAGGATCAAAGGCATGTGCCACCATGCCCAACTACTTCTTAGTATTTTTCCCAATTTTTTTATTTTTATTTTTTTAACAATAAGTAATAAGATATGAGTACAAGCATCCTTCATGTAGAACCAGTTTGCAAGCAGCTATGCCCAAACCCACACAGCCTAAGGCTCCCACCATCCAGCTGAAGGGGCTTTTATGTACAATCATGTTGATCAAATGAGTGTCCAGACTATGTTGCTGTAGTTTCACCATTCACCCCAATCACTCTACCACACCCCCTCTTCCACAGATTGTTCCCTAGGCTTAGAAAAGGGGCACGGATGGACAAGAAGCAAAACGGTCTACTTTCTCTGGAGATGTCATTTTGGACTCTGATCAGTTCTGGCTGTTTCCTTTCATGGGCTGACAGTTTGTCCAGGAATAACCTTTCAATCTTACTAATGAAGCACAAGCAATTAGATATAGATATTTAAACAGTACTAATTATTATGGTAGGTTACATTGGTATAGACACAGCTGTTTGGATGGTATGTTAATCCATGAATTATATTTTTTCTGTAAAACATGACAAGGTCTTACTGTGGCTTATAACTTCTCCTAACCACTAGAGGATGTAAGCTTGTGACATCAGCTGTGAATTATTCCTCCAAGGAGAGAGCTAATAGCCAATTAGATTTGGGATATATAGACATGTGGCTGCCACTGCTGCCCAATATTTCCTGGCAGGTGAGGTGTAGTCCTGATGCTGACTGGGGAGTCTTGTTTGACTCAAGGAGACCAATTTTTGCTTTATTGGTTTAGTGGCCTTTGGTAACACTCTCTGGCATTCCAGAGACCAGCTGTACACTTGCAAGTGTGGTCTCAATACATCTTTCCCATGCTTGCATCAGGTCTTCGACAGCAGGGCCTTACTGCTGGTATCCCAGTTTACAGGCAAGAAGCCTTTACCTTTTTTTGGGGGGGGGGTCTTGGATCCCCTGGCCAACATCTACTTGGCAGAATAAACCATTGCTGATATCAGAGCTCTCCTGTATTAATATATTTTGCTTAAATGCACAGCTTAAAAAGACTTTAGTATTATATTTGGCTCTGAATAGAGAATAATCCTTTTCACATTTCCTTTGTCTATTAGTCAATTAAAGAAAGAAGTTATGACAGTTTTATAAGATATTATGGTTAGAGAATGACTTCATTACCATCATGTATTTCTTTGTCTATGAAAAGGAGGTAAGAAAGTCTCTCATATTAAAACTTTGTGACGCCTAGAAGGCAAGGTTCATAAGGACTCATTATAAGAAAGACTGCATCAAAAACTGACTGAAATGGTTAAACTGGAGGGGTGGGAAGGGTGGGAGAGGGACACGGGTCTATATTCAATTAATGTATATTTAAGTGATGTGAGTTTATTTTTATTTTTTTTAATTTTTTAATTTATTTTCATATGTGTATGAATGTATTGTCTGCATGCACGTTGGTGCACCCATGTCATGCGATGCCACGGAGGTCAGAAGAGGGTGTCGGATTCCCCTGGAACTGGAGTTAAAGACGGTTCTCAGCCGCCATGTGGGTGCTGGGGATCGAACCTGGGTCCTCTGCAAGAGCAATTGGAACTCCCAACCGCTAGGCCATCTCTCCAGCCCAGTGATGTGAGCTTAACAAGTATCTAATTTTGCCCAAACTCTGTCTACAAACTACATGGCATTTTAGGACTCAGTAAAAGTAAAAATATCTATATTAAACAACATTGGTTTAAAGGTTTTAATAAAAATGTTAATATACCTAAATATAAATTGTTGTCCACATTTGTTTTACTTAAAATCTGTATAACAATAACCTTGGGATTAACATATGCAAATGTTCTCTATAATTTCTGTGTTATACTGTATCATCTTGTAACATTCTCTTTTACCAATAGGATAATTTAACTTAAGGAATTAAGCTTGCTTCCCAAATTAACAACATACAGTCACCTAAAACAGCTTGGGTAAATTTAATGAAATTTACACCTTCATTCCTGCCTATAGGTATGTGTACTACAACAGCCTTTTTGAGACTCATGGGTCAAAAAATAAAAACCTAAAATAAAAAAGGGAGGGGATACAGTTATATATTAAACCTTTTTGTCAAATTTTCAATTTAAATCTTAGAACTAACTATGGGAAAAGATTTGTATGTTCCCACAAGTCAAAACATCACCACTTTAATGGCTGAGAAAGAAAAGATACAGCTTTGCATTGTGCAGGATGTACCAAGAAATATCAGCAGAGAAGTTGGCCCATCTAAACTTTAAAAGGAAGAAAAGCCTCAGACTGCTACAGAAATCAAACATCTCTGTGGATCCTATTTGTAACAACTGTTTATAATGAGCACTTCTTAGTATTTTAATGCTTACATTGAGGCACTCATAGAAGTAGTTGGCTGAATGAAAATATAATGATATTTAAAATACCCTTATTTCATTGTTTCTTAAATCTTTGCAAACTTTATACAATGTATTTTGATTCAATTTAGATCTACTCCCTCATCTGCACTTCTGCTACTACCCCCACACATATAATGTACTGTTTTGTATATATATATATATATATATATAAATATCGTTCTATATATAGTGATAATATATTATATATACTATATTAACATAACACATATTAATATATATTAAGGCCTACGGAATCAAACTTGTGCCCCCAAATTCCCTTTGGTGTGGGTTCATCCACTGGAACCTGGTCAACCTACCAAGAGCCCAAAGGAGCCTGACTCCCCCTTCTCAGTAGCCATCAGTTTCCAATAGTTAGTTCCTCAGGTAGGTTTTGAGTGTCTTACCTACTTACCCATGACCATGCTGGGATTTTTGTCTGGCTTATGTGGTACATCAGCATGTTGTCACCTTAACTGTGACTTTGAATGAGTAACTGACCAGCTGTCTGGAAAACTCTGTTTCCCTGTGATCCACATCCTCTGGCTCTTACAATATTTCCACCTCCTATTTTGCAATGACCCCTGAATCCTAGGCGGCAGAAGTTTGATAAAGGTGTCCTTATCAGAGATAAACAGTCTTTAGTCTCCTGTTCTCTGCACAGTGGCTATCTGTGGGTTTCTGTGTTAATCACTATCTATCTGTAGTGTAAGGAAACTACTTTGGTGAGAGATGAGAAGTACATTAATCTTTGATATATCAATAAGTTATTAGGAGTCAGTTCAATATTATATTAGTTTACCAGAATAATAATATTTGGTTCTATCCTATGGCTTGTAACCTGTCTAGCCACAGGGTTGTAGGCCTGATATCAGGTATGGGGTTCATCTTATGAAGCAGACCTTAAATCCAACTGGAATGTGGTTGGTTCTGCCCATAATATTTGTGTCGCTGTTGTACTGGTAGGGATATCTTGCCAGGCTTGACATAGGTAAGGCTGATGATTAATTTTCTCTTCTGGTGGCATGCATATCACCATGACAGCTAGCCAATGGGAATGAAATGTAATCCTAACCTTCATTCTTTTTTCATATAGTTGTTGTTTTGGTTCTCAATCGCTTTTCTGAACTTCAGTGTATAAACCTATCATTTTATTTAAATAAGAACATATATTTTGTTATATTTTGTTTTAGTCTTTTTTTTAATTATAAAAATGTGAAAAAGAAATTTCAGTATCACATAATAATCAAATCTATTCTATTTTACTGGTGAGACATTTATATTTTGTTTCTGCTTGCCTGTTTTTCATATTTTCTTTAAAAATTTTCATATTTTCTTTAAATCATAGGCATCACATTATAATTAAAATATACACATATTTTTCACGTCTTGCCCTAATTTTTTCTTTATTTTTTATTGAACATTTGCACATTTTATACATTTCCTTTTTTTTTGAATTTTATTTATTCATTTATTTATGTGTATGAATGTACTGTCTGCATGTAGGTTTGTGCACCCATGTCATGCAATGCTGCAGAGGTCAGAAGAGGGTGTCAGATTCCCCTGGAACTGGAGTTAAAGACGGTTCTCAGCCGCCATGTGGGTGCTGGGGATGGAAGCTGGGTCCTCTGCAAGAGTAGTCAGTGCTCTTAACCACTGAGCCATCTCTCCAGCCCTACAGCATTTCTTTATCAAATTTAGACCCATTCTTCTTTCCATGCTCCTCTCCCTTCCAGCTTATGCATTCAGCCATACATGTCTTGCATCTTTTTCTCAGTTTTTTTTTTTTTTTAAATCTGTCGATGTGGAAGTTTACTGTTTTGTGCAGAATTTTACTGTTTCAGTCAGTTCTTTGAACAAGTCTTTTTGTTGTTATTGTTGTTCCCTTTAATTGTATATTACTCGAAAATAGGCATGTATACACTCCACACATATACCAAAATTACAATGTCTGAAAATAAACTATAGGTTAATTCCAAAACATGTTTAGGGATTCACCTTCGAACAGTAGAGTTGCATTCAGGTAAAAAAAGAAATATTACTTTACATTCTTAAATTATATAGCAAGTTGATGTATGTTTTAATGTACTTTTTATAGTAGCATCAGGTATTATATTTGCTAAAAACAAATATTCGGTTTGCCTTAAGAAATAATGATTTCATGTTAGGATCCCACAGATGAGGGACACCATTCATTGTCTTTCTGGGACTGTGTTGCTTTACTTAGCATAATGACTTCTAGTTCTATCCATTTACCTGAAAATTTCATGATGTCATCTTTCTTTACCTGCACAGGCAAGCTGAACCAGGCAGTGCTCCAAGACCACTGAGAGGAGTGGCCCAGCCTTGCAGGGCCATGCAGGTAGGCAGAATCTGTTAGCAAGGAACACTTCGGGTCACTCCCTAACTCCAGGCTAAGCTTCCCTGGTTCTGGACCCAAACCCAAATGCTTATAGCAAGCCCAGGGGAACAGAAGATTCACATCACGTGGTTGGAGGTTCAAGCTGAACTGATCATTACCTATCCTGGACCACTGGAGAACCTCCAGAATAGGAGGATGAGTACTAGCTGGTTCCTCCAGTACAAAATCAAAAGTGAAAACCCAAAGCCTAGACCAGCCAGCCTTCCTAATAATACAAAGAAGGCACCTGAAGAAAACAACCAAAGTCAGCCTTCGACTCAGTGAAGAAACACTTGAGTGTCACAGTAGAATACAAACAAAACAAGTCCACCTGCCAAAAGCAATGAAAAAACAATAACATGGGAAAACCAAATAAGCAGCCCCCACTAAATTCTACCAGTCCTACAGACTCTTACCACGAGAACTCCTTAGAAGTAACCCAAGACACAGATCTTAAAAGAACTATCAGAGACATACTCAAGGAAATCAAGGAATATAAAGAATATACAGACAAATCAAAGAACCAGAAGGAGAAAATGACAAACTCTGAAAGGAAGTGGGAATACTGAAAAAAAATCTCAGGTCGAAATGAGAAAGGAAAGTGAACACTCATCCAATCAATAGTAAAGGATTGGAGAAAGCCTCAGTAACATAACAGATGAAGCAGAAAATAGAATATCTAGACTGGAAGATAACATGGAAGAACTGGAACGCTCAAGCGAAGATTATGAAAAATTTAAAAACCACAAGGATAGAATAATCAGGAAATTTGGGACACCATGAAAAGACCAAACCAATGCATTGTAAAGAGGGAAAAAGACTCCATTTTTCTATTTTGTGGAAATATACCATCCAAGAAACAGCCCCCCATCCTCAGATTCCAGGAGAAACCACAGAATATCTCAATAGCTAACAGGGAAGGACCAAAGGTTGTTTGTTGAAAATAACTAACAGGGAAAGACTGATGGTTAAACATGTTTTCTTTTCCACCAAGATGTACTCAGTGAGTAAAATCTCCCCCGATGGCGCCAACAAAGCTGCCAGGTGGCCCTGACCTATCAGTCTAAAAATCATGCTTCCTCAGTCACTATGAATCAGTAAAATTCCTGTTTGCAGTTTTTCCTTTAAAAGATCCTCCCCCCTCCCTCCAGCTGTGGCACCGCTTCTCCCAGCCTGCTGTGTCAGAACGGTGGTGGTCCAAGCTCCAGCTTGAATTAAAGACTCTTTGTATTTACATTAGTGTTTTGTGTCCTGGTGGTCTTTTGGGGGTTCCAGTGATCTGGGCATAACAGCATCATAGGTATAGAGGAAGAAGAATCCCAAGACAACTGTATTGATCATATCTTTAACAGAATTATAAAAAGAAATTTCCCCAAATTGAAAAAAGACATACCCATACAAGTATAAGAAACACATAGAACACCAAATAGACAAGATCAGAAAAGAAATTCCCCATCCCATATCATAGTTAAAATGCTAGATGCTCAAAACAAGGATAGAATACTGAAAGACACAAGAGAAAAACAAGTTACATATAAGGGGAAACCCATTAGAATTACAGCTGACTTTTCAGTAAAAACGATGAAATCCAGAAGAGCTTGGAGAGAAGTATTCCCAGTTCTAAATGACTGAAGATGCCAACCCAGGTTTTTACCCAGAAAAAATGTTAATTATAGTTGAAGGAGAAAGAAAAATCTTTCATGACTTAAACAAGATGAAAATATACATGTCCAGAAAACCAACCCTTCAGAAAATACTCACGGCATTTCAAAGAGCAGAAGAAAGGTCTGACTGTACCCAAGCAGCAAGAAAAAGTACTTAATGAAGGTATAACTGTGGAAATACCAAACTTAGAACAAAAATGTAAACAGAAATTAAGTTGTTGGGAAGCAATAACTATCTCTCAATATTAACCTTAAATATTAATAGTCTGAACTCCCCATCAAGAGACACAGACTGAGACAATGGGTTAAGAAATCAAAGACCTATTTTTTTCTTCTTCTATTACTTCTTTATTTTTTCTATTTTTAAAAAACAAGTAATATTTTATGAGTACAAGCATCCTTCATGTAAAACCAATTTGCAAGCAGTTGTGCCCAAACCCACACAGCCCAAGGGTCCCACCACCCAGCTGGGGGGCTTGTATGTTCAAACAAGTTGATCAAATAAGTGTCCAGTCTATACTGCTGTTGTTTCATCATTCACCCCAATCACAGCCTTTACATTCTACCATGCCCCCTCTTCTGAAGATTGTTCCCTATGCTTAGAAAAGGGGCACAGGTGGACAAGAAGCAAAACAGTCTACTTTCTCTGGAGCTGTCACTTTGGATTCTGGTCAATTCTGGCTGTTTCCTTTCATGGGCTGACAGTTTGTCTAGGAATAACCTTTCAATCCTACTAATGAAGCACAAGCAATTAGATATATAGGTATTTAAACAGTACTAATTGTTATGGTAGGTTACTTTGGTATAGTCACAGCTGTTTGGATGGTATGTTAATCCATGAATTATG
>VZQC01002933.1:860671-931773 GCA_009823505.1 Rhizomys pruinosus
CATATATATCTGTATCCCCCTTTTTATTTTAGGTTTTTGTTTTTTGACCCATGAGTCTCAAAAAGGCAGCTGTAGTACACATACCTATAGGCAGGAAGCAAGGCACAGATTTCATCAAATTCACCCAAGGTGTTTTGGGTGACTATATGTTGTTAACTTGGGAAGCAAAGTTAATTTCTTAGGTTAAATCATCCTACAGGTAGAAGAGAATGCTACAAGATGATACTGTACAACAGAAAATTTATAGAGAACATTTATATGTGCCAATCCCAAAGTTATTGTTGTACAGATTTTAAGTAAAACAAATGTGGATAACAACAATTTATATTTCCAATTAACTAAGGTGCATTACCGTTTTTTTAAATTTTTTTTTTAAATTTTATTTATTTCTGTATGTGTATGAATGTACTGTCTGCATGCAAGTTTGTGCACCCGTGTCGTGCAATGCCGCGGAGGTCAGAAGAGGGTGTCGGATTCCCCTGGAACTGGAATTCTCCTGGAATTGGAGTTTCAGATGGTTCTCAGCCGCCATGTGGGTGCTGGGGATCGAACCCAGGTCCTCTGTAAGAGCAGTCGGCGCTCCTAACCACTAGGCCATCTCTCCAGCCCCGCATTACCGTTTTTATCTGAACCTTTAAACCAATGTTGTTTAACATACACATATTTACTTTTACTAAGTCCTAAAGCATCATGTAATCTGTAGACAGAGTCTGGGCAAAATTGGATCAAACACCTATTTTTTATAAAAATAAATATCTGAAGAACTGATATATTGACCTGGGCCCACCAGACTTGATTTGCATAAAAGGGAGACGTTTCTACAAGTGAAGATGGTAAGAGATGACACCTTGTCAACTGGGATCCAATGAGTATATCTGCAGAACAGTGACTGTGCACATAGTAAACATTGGGAAATCCTGTAGGAGCCACTCTATCTATCTATCTATCTATCTATCTATATCTTTATAACTATCTTTTTAGCAGTTTTAAAATCTTTTGTAATTCACTGTTCACAGCCCACATTTTTCTAATTATCATTAACTATAACACTAATAACCACTGAGTTATTTCTTCCCTCGGAAAGAATGCTGGCCTTGCACTCTCATAAGGAAGTGCCATAGCACTTGCCTGTTATTTCCTAGAACTAAGTGTGACGTCATATAGATCTTGAATGTCTTAACAGATGTCCTTGCCTTGATAGATGAGTTGATTGATTAAGTCTGCCCCAGTCTGAAGGTAAAGGGCTGGACCTAATGCACTGTGATGGGAGAATCTCGAAGCTGAAGGGTTGTAACTGACTGCCAGTCTTCATTCTGTCAGTGAGGCTCCTCAACCAAACACTCTTATCCTTTCTGAGACATCAGTTGTCACCAGAACCAAGGGAGCAGCAGACAGTATGAGTTAACAAAATATTTCTGCTTTCTGATAAGGTTACTTGAAATCCAGAAACTTCTGCTCACATAAAGAAGTAATTTTTTTTCTAAATGGAAGAGCAAGCTGTTTGTAGCACCACAGCCTAATGTATCCCAGATTATGTGAGTCCACATTTAAACCATTTGCAGGGAAGGGGGTGAATTTGGGACTAAGAGATCCTTTGGGGTAGGGACCTAAGGCCATTTTAGAAACACACACACACACACACACACACACACACACACACACACACACGCACACAAACCACAGTCACTTGGGAATGGATCTAATTTGAATATTTTTGGAGGGAGTTAAATTAATCTTATCTGACCTCATTTTGTTAAATTCTCAAATATAAATAACCATGGCATTTATTTTCTTTTCTTCCCTTCCTTTCTTTTATTTTTAATTGTTTTTGAGAGGAAGCCCAGGTTGCCTGAAATCACTGCTGTAAGGATTTCATTTTCAAAGAATAGAAAAGTCTATAAAGATTTCTTAATGAAATGCCTAACAAATAAGTGCTCAGAATGTATAAGTCATTGTTCAGACACTCAGACAGGAGAACAGCTTTGGCCTTAATGAGAATTCAGCTGTCTTTCTAGACCATCAGTAAGCTGTGGATTATAAATGAACCCCAGAGAGCCTGACACCCACATTCTGTCCCCTCCCCTTTTAAAAACAGTCTTTATTTTCTTGCCTTACTAATAGAATAATAATGATGGGAAAATCGTATAGACATACTAGATAAACATTCTCGAAGTAGCTGCCTGAGAAACTTTAAAAGTAAACAAACACAGAAATGTCACTCTTAACAGAAACATCTATCAAACATCTAAAATCTCTTAGCAGTGATCCTACAGGGCCTTTACCTTGTGAAGACTCCACTGACAGCTGGAGAAAGTCCAGCTGCCCAGAACAGACTTCCTGCTTGAACAGGAGACTCTCCTTCCTGCCCCTGGGCTTTTGTTCCGGCTGATCTCCCCTGGAGAGCCCTTTCCTTCTCTCTTTGACTGTCTGATACCTACTCATTCTGCAGATTTCCCTTAAATATCAGTGTGTCAAGAAGCAGGCTGACCTGAAGTCTAATTTACTTCCCGTGCTGTTATTCTCTCAGAGAACACTGTTATTTTCCCCCTTTAAGCTTAGCACTTATAACAAGTTTTAATTATGCAATTAGGTCTGTGTTAAAAGTCTTTCTCCACTGCTGGGCTGTCAGCTCCATGGAGGCAGAATGATGTTTGTGGTCCTGGGGGCATCACAAGTCAGCCTGCTGGGAAGTGCCTGACTGTAAGGAGATATTCAGAGATTACAGGTCAATGAATGAATGGCGGAATGAATGAATGAAGTGAGTAGTATCATACCAGTTTGAATACTAAGGAAAAGAATATTTTCCAGAAGCATACTTTTGGCAGATTAGGACTTCTATGTCAATAAATTAATTAATTAATTTGTGTGTGTGTGTGTGTGTTGCTGGTGACAGAACCCAACAAAAGGTGGTCTGCAATCTTATCTCCCTTCAATCTCACAGAGCCTTGTAGCCTGTCCTCATAGACTAGAAGTGTTTTTTTTAGAAACACCATGTCTCAAAGTATTGGTAAAATTCTCTGAGACTTTTTCATAGGTGATATGAGGTGGACAGGATTGTCTTCCTTCTCACAATTCTACCACAAATATCACTGCCAAGTCTTTTCCTTGGGTCAGGAATTCCAGGAGTGAGTCTTCCTAAGCACGTGCTCAATGCTGAGTTATACTCCAGGGCAAGTCTCCTCTCCACCCTGTTGGGTTTCACCTTTCCTCAGTTTCTAATCACAGTTTGTTCCTGCAGCTCCTTCACTTTCCCTGAGCTGGCCCAGCAGGAATAAGTCAAGCTGTGATTCTAGGTACTGATTAGGGCCTATGCGGGGCCTCCTGTCTACCTACCTGCATGTTGACCCGTCCACTACCACACAGGCTGACTCACTGGCAGAATTCCTGACATCGGGATAAGACTACACAGGAATATTTGAGAGACAGGGACGAGAAAGAAGACTTTCTTGTTCTCCTCATAACACCCATCAAAAAGTCTCAAAGAATTTTATTAATAAGTTAGAGATGGTATTTCCTAAATAACCTATTCTAGTGTGTAAAGATAATCCCCAAGTCTCTCTCTGTGAGACTGATAGAAGAGGAAGACAAATTGCAGCATAGAATTTATGAAGGTCTTCGCAACAGAAACATGATCCTGGATGGCTTGAAACAAGTTGGAACTCTCAATTTGGGGGGCAGAATGCTGAACATATTTATGAGTTAAGGCGAAAGAAATTTCATCCTGGTTGGAATGTTGCTGGTTTATCTTAAGGTAATATTAAAGAATCAGGCATGTCTTTGGTAGTCAAGATTGGTTTATAAAGTCCCACATGACCTTGGTGTTTTTGTTTGTGGTTTGCTGCAAGACTATGCAGGAAAACCAGCTCTAGAGACTTGCAGAGACTCACAGTGTTATGACCAAAGATGGCTGCCATTACTTCACATTGGTTACGGGAATTTCAACAAAATAGTCAAGCAGACTAAAGGATCTTCTGGAGTGTATGATCCTTTTAGAGCAAAAAAGGAGTCACATGTGAACATCACTGTCTTTCCGAAGGTGGTATCTTCAGAGTTTGATGAAGTTTATCTCTTCAAGGCTTTCAAATGTGTGATATATTTATGTAATTATATTTTGCCATATACCTTACAACCAAATTTCTCAATGTGCTTTTATAAAATAAAAAAGAGACATATTGAGAAAGAAATCAGGGAAACAACTCTATTTAAGATAGCCTCAGGAAAAATAAAATACCTTGAAATAATTCTAAGGAAGTGAAAGACTTGTGCAATGAAAAATTTTAAGACACTGAGGAAAGAAATTGAAGAAGATATCAGAAGATGGAAAGACCTCCTATGATCGTGGATAGGGAAGATTAATATTATAAAAATGTCCATCCTAAGAAAAGCAATGCAGTCATCAAAATTCTAATGTAATTATTCACAGAAATTTAAAAAAATGAAATTCATATAGAAACACAAAAGGCTCAGGACACTCAGACACTCTTTATAATAATAAAAGCACTGCTGGAAATACCTATCATCATCCCAGATTTCAAGTTATCCTACCGAGCTGTAGCATTTTTATTTTTTATTTATTTATTTTTTTTTATTTTATTTATTTCGGTATGTATATCAATGTACTGTCTGCATGCAGGTTTGTGCACCCGTGTCGTGCAACGCCGCTGGAGCTGGAGTTCTCCTGGAACTGGAGTTTCAGACGGTTCTCGGCCGCCATGTGGGTGCTGGGGATCGAACCCGGGTCCTCTGCAAGAGCGGTCGGCGCTCTTAACCGCTAGGCCATCTCTCCAGCCCCAGCATTTTTAAAAAAGCAGCATGTACTGGCATAAAAACAGACCTAAAGATCAATACACCAGAACCAAGGACCTACATCTATGTTCCTACAGGTACCTTAATTTTGACAAAGAACCCAAAAAATGCACATTGAATAAAAGACAGTATCTTCAACAAATGTTCTTGTCAGGCTGGATTGTTACATGCAGAAGAATAAAACTAGATTCCCATCTCTCACACAAAAATAGCTCAAGTCCAAATAGATCAATATAAAATCTGATAGCCTGAATGTTTAGAAAATAGAGAATATGGCTCTATTCATAGACACAGGAAAGGATTTTCTGAACAGGACCCTAGTAGTAGCACAAGGGTTAAGATCAACAATTGACAAATGGTACCACATGAAACTAACAAAAAGCTTCTGTACAGCAAAGAACAGCATCATTCAAGTAAAGAGGTGCCCCATGGAACAAAAAAAAAAAAATCTTTGCCGGCTAAACAACTGAATAGAGGGTTTTGTGTAGAATATATAAAGAACTCAAAAAACTAAACACCAAGAAAACAATCAAACTGAAAATGGGGCATGAGATGAAAGATAGAGTTCTCAAAAGAAGAAATACGAAAGGCTGAGAAACATTTATTTAAATGTTCAGCTGTCAGGGAAATTCAAAGCAGGCTGAAAGAATGAAAGAAAATAGGCCAGTCTGTAGATTGTCCTTGGGTACAGGCTTAACTTTTTCTCTGTGCACAAAACACCTTGAAAGCCCTAGAAGTTCCATCTTGGAGACTAGTATGCAATGCCCATGGAGTCAGAAGAAGACATTGGAATCCCCTCGTACTGGAGGTACAGATAAATGGTTGTTAGCCATCATGTGGGTGCTGGGAATCTAACTCCTGTCCTCTGCAAGAGCAGCTGATGTTCTTAACTGCTGAGCCATTTCTCCAGTCCCTAATTTAATATCTCTTAACATATATGTGTGCATGTACCTACTTATTTATTAAGAGACTATTAACAGTTGTAAATTACATTTGAACTGGAATCCAAGATCTTGATCTCCATGAAAAAGTCCCATTCTGTTCTTTTTTCTACTTAAAAAATGTTTACATGCTTAATTATGACATTTTCATACATTTTTACTCTGTACCCAATCATATTCACTATTTCATCATCTCTCATTATTTTCACTGAGATATGACTCCAGTATAGTCTTCTTGCTTAACACACACACACACACACACACACACACACACACACCCCACACACACCTTACAAACAGCAAGAATATTCAGTACAGAACTCTTTCTAACAAATGATTCTGTTGTCTCTAAAATAAAGCCCATCTTCTCTCTGTGAATGGAAAACACTGAACAAAGTTTTCTGGAAAACAAATGTAAATACCCTCCTGAATTACATTTCAGTTGTTCTTGAAGTCACATAATTTCTTTTATTTTTTTGTCTTTTTGAGACAGGGTTTCCATATAGCCCCAGCTGGCCTGGAACTCACTATGTAGAACAGGCTGGCCTTGAACTCACAGTGATGCACCTGCCTCTGCCTCCCAAGTGCTGGGATTAAAGGCATGTGCTGAAGACACATAGTGTCAATGGAAGAACTCACCCTAGCTTTAATAGAAATAATGGTATCAGGAACAAATTAGAGTGGAAAGTACAAGGCAGCCCGAACTTCTTTCTGGCTGGAAAAGTTCTCTAGTCACTGAAGACGGTTTTGCCAAAAAGCCTTGGCATGGAGCAGTGATATTTTCACATTGTTCAGCGGAACGACTTCTACGTGTTTAATTTCATCTGGATGGCCAATGGGTCTCTGATACAGGGACAGGTTTCTTAGAAAATGGCAAGATTTACACCAAATTATGAACTGCAGCTGAAAATACAGTTAAGAAAATAATAAAAGGTTGCTTTGGGTTTGTTTGCTGAGCTGGCTACGTGGCTAGAAATATCAAAGGGGTAATCCCTGGAAAGGCAAATGCTCACTCCTGCTGTGGAGAGGAAAGCCTGGAAGTGGCTGTGAAACTGGGCACCAATGCACAGAAGCCTGGCCAGACACAACCTGGCTTGCTCCAGGAAATGGAAGAGAGACGGTCCCCTGAGCCAGCTGGCGTCTGACCAGCGAACTTCCCACCACTCCCCAGCAACTCCATTGGCTATGCATTCAGATCCAGCTTTGCAAAGAACCCTGCATCAGCATGCCAAGAGGGATTCCTCCCAGAGGTTTAAAGGAGCTTTTCGGGGCACGTGCAAGGGATGGCCATTCTGTGCTTTGCATACCAGGAAGTTCCTGAATCCTGAAAGGACACAGTAAAGAATGAACAGCATTAAGAAGATAAGACTGACACTGGTCAGGTGATTGCACTCAGATCTGGCAACTGAGGTAGAGTGTTAGCTATTAAATCCTGGTTGGTTTTTTTTTTTTTTCTCTCTCTCTCATTAAATTTATTTTAATGGGTCCCAAAATTCTGTTACAAATTTTTGGTCAAGTTGTTTCCATTAAAAAGTACTGATTTTAAAAACTAATAGCTTAAAACTGCCACACAAAAAAAAGGTCCACAAAACATTTTCCTTTCCTTCTGAAGGTTTTAGGATGCATCATTATCATTAACCAGTCTTTTATTATTAAACTTAAATGGCCAATTAAGGCAAACAGTTTTGAGAGTGTTCTTCCACCACTGATTACGAGTCGGGTGGCTGGTATTAGGGACAACCTTCATTTAGCCTTCTGAGCTTTCTGGGCAGACTCGCTGACCTTGCCAGCTCCAGCTGCCTTCCTGTCCAGGGCTTTGATGACACCCACAGTGACTGTCTGCCTCATGTCACGAACAGCAAAACGACCCAGAAGAGGAAAATCAGAGAAGCTCTCAACACACATGGGGTTGTCTGGAACCATATCAGCAATGTCTGCATCACTGGATTTCAAGAATTTGTGGCCATCTTCCAGCTTCTTACTAGAATGGCGATCAATCTTTTCTTTAAGCTCAGTGAACTTACAAGCTGTGTGAGCTGTGTGACAATCCAGCACAGGGGCACAGCCAGCATTAATTTGCCCTGGATGTTTCAGGATAATCACCTGAGCAGTGAAGCCACCTGCTTCCATAGGTGGGTCATTTTTGCTGTCACCAGCCACATTACCATGTTGTACATCTTTGACAGGCATGTTCTTTACATTGAAGCCTACGTTGTCCCCAGGAAGATCTTCACTCAAACCTGCATGGTGCATTTCAATAGACTTCACTTCAGTTGTAACATTTACTGGAGCAAAGGTAACCACCATGCTGGTCTCCACTCTGCCCACAGGGTCTGTACCAATACCACTAACTTTGTAGACATCCTGGAGGTGGAGTCGCAGAGGCTTGTCAGTTGGACGAGTTGGTGGGAGGGTACAGTCCAAGCCGTCCAGCACCATGGCTCCACTGGCACTGCCATCTTTACAGTGACTTTCTGCCCCTCGAACCAAGGCATATTAGCACTTGGCTCCAGCATGTTGTCACCATTCCAACCAGAAATTGGCACAGATGCTACTGTGTCAGGGTTGTAGCCAATTTTCTTAATGTAGAACTGAATTCCTTAACAATTTTCTCATATCTCTTCTGATTGTAGGGTGGCTCAATAGAATCCATTTTGTTGACACCAACAATTAGCTGTTTCACACCCAATGTGTAGGCCAGAAGGGCATGCTCCCTGATCTGTCCATTCTTAGAAATACCAGCTTCAAATTCACCACCAACAGCAGCAACAATCAGGACAGCACAGTCAGCCTGAGATGTTCCTGTGATAGATTCTGTGTCCTGGGTCATCAATGATAGTCACATAAAATTTGCTGGTCTCAAATTTTCACAGGGAGATGCCAATAGTGATACCTCACTTATACTCAGCTTTAAGTTTGTCCAAGACCTAGGCATACTTGAATGAGCCATTTCCCATTTCAGCAGCCTCCTCCTCATTTTTTTTTAATGGTTCATTTGTAGATCCCACCACATTTGTAGATCACATGACTAGTGGTGGTGGACTTGCTGGAGTCTATGTGTCCAATGACAACAAAGTTGATGTGACTGATTTCCTTTCCATTTTGGCTTTGAGTTAGCTGTGGTTTTCACAACACCTGTGTACTGAAGGCAAGCCAGTTGTATAAAATATGTTACATCCCTTAATTGTCACTTTGCTCATGTGTAAAATGGGGAAGCCATTTGCCTTATTAGGTAATATATATATATATATATATATATATATATATATAATTCACAATAGGGTTTTCATAAAAGCCTGCATTCTCCTTCTACTGGTTTGGGTATGTGTGATGGTTAATCCGGGGTGTCAACTTGACTGGACTAAGGAACAAATAAGAAGAAAAAGGATCTTCGAATTGGACTACCTCAACCCAGATGGCCCACCCCAAATGTGGGCGTTACCTTCTGCTGGCAGGCAGTATAAAAGGCCATGGCAGAGGGAGCTGGTCCCTTTTTCCTGAAGCTTACCTCTCTCTCACTGGTGAGTTCATCTTGCTGCTGTGATCAACCCTTCAGATTCCCAGTGTGTAATGAGACCAGCAGATCTCCTGGAATCCATCGGGCCTTCAGCACCAGATTGGGACTACTGAGACATCCAGCCTTATGGACTGAGCACTTCCTGGATTCTCAGCCTCTCCAGTGCGGCACGGCTATTGTTGGACTCCTAGAGCTCCGTCACATGAGCAAATCAATAAATTGTATATAGCTATATATTCATATATTCGTCCTGTTTATTCTGTTTCTTCAGAGATCCCTGACTAATACAGTATGGAAGTAATGGGGACCTTCATTCAATGTAAAAGCTGTCCACTCAGAGGGACCAAGAGAAACCAGAATACTCCAGTACCCAGAAGTTGCTATTTAATCAGAGTCTTCAACACAAAATGCGGAAAGGAGAACATTTTTTCAAATTTTTTATTGAGCTTTTGTGCATTTCATAAAAACTTTCCCAATCAAATTTAGAACCGTTTCCCAATCCATGTCCCCCTACCCTCCACACCAGAACTTATGCATTTTGCCATACTTATTAAGTCCTGTCTTGCATCTTTCTTTTTTAAAAAAAATTTTAAATTTTATTTATTTATTTATGTGTATGAATGTAGTGTCTGCATGTAGGTTTGCACACCCATGTTGTGCAATGCCTCAGAGGTCAGAAGAGGGTGTCAGATTCCCCTGGAACTGGAGTTAAAGACGGTTCTCAGACGCCATGTGGGTGCTGGGGATAGAACCCGGATCCTCTGCAAGAGCAGTTGGTGCTCTTAACTGCTAGGCCATCTCTCTAGCCCCTGTCTTGCATCTTTATCTTAGTCTTTTTTAATTTTTGATGTAGAGGTTTACTGTTTTGGTCAGATCTTTGAACAATTGTCTTGTTGATGTTTCCTTTAATTTTGTATTACTCTAAAATATGCATATATACTCTCCACATATATACCAAAATGACAGAGTATATGAAGGATTTGGTGCTAGGATCCACAAATGAGGGACACCATATGTCATTTGTTTTTCTGGGACTGTGTTACTTCACTTAGCTTAGTGGTTTCTAGTTCAGTCCATTTACCTGCAAATTGTCATGATGTCCTCCATTTACCTACAAATTTTCATGATGTCATCTTTCTACCACTGGATAAAACTCCATTGTGAAAAAATAAATAAAAATAAATAAAACTCCATTGCATAGATGTATCACATTTTCATTATCCACTCATCAGTTGAGGGACACTTGAGTTGCTTCCAGCTGTTTGCTATTGTGAAAAGAGTTGCATTAAACATGGTTATGCACCCATCTCTGCAATTGGATTAGTCTTGGGGGTATATATCCAGGAGTGGTATGACTGGGTCAGGTGGTAGGCTCATATTCCATTCCTTAAGAGTTCTCCACATGCTTTCCATAGGGGTGGCACAAGTTTGCATTCCAACCGGCATTGGATGAGTGTTCCCCTTTCTCCACAAACTCTCCAACATTTGGTATCATTTGTTTTCTTGATCATAGCCAGTCTTACAGGGTTAAATGGAATCTTAAAGTGGTTTTAATTTGCATTTCCTTAATTACTAGTGATTTTGAACACTATTTTAGATGTTTCTCAATCATCTTTACTTCTTCATTTGTGAAGTCTCTGCTCAATTCTTTAATCCATCTTTTGATTGGGTCATTTTATTGCTTGACCCTTTGTTTTTTGAGTAAATTATATAAACTGGATGTTAAACCTCTGTCAGATGTGTCACTGGTGAAGGTTTCCTCAAACTGTTGGTTTTCTCTTTACTTCTTTGATATTTTCTTTTGCTATACAGAAGATTTTAGTTTAATGAGGTCCCAGTTGTTGCTTGTTGGCATTATTTCCTGCATAGCCTATCTGATTTAAAAAAGTCTTCTCCTACCCCTATTGTAGTAGACAGTATGCTGAGAATTACGCAGTGTGCCTGCACAGAGCTTGTCTCTCATCACCCTAACCTGCCCTAGGCAGGCAAGACCATACAAGCAGCTGAATTACAGACCTGGGCCAATCACACGGCGACACGACAACTGCGCTAAGAAGAGAGCAGAATGTGAACAGTACATAAACCCTAACCTTGCCCCCAGTAAACAAATCCGTGGCAGCTCGCTCTGCCTGTGTTCACCCCATTCCCAGGGTCTGTGTCTTGACTCTGCACCTCTCACCCCCCTTTGTTCACAGTTGGACCACGAAATTCCCCAGCAGGCCTGGGGGGTTATCTACATCTGCCACCCAAGGTGGTTTTTCCATCCCCCAGTGCTGGCAAGGCACACCCTTACTTGATGGGCGAGTAGGCCCCCTTTTGTGTTCTTTGTTCTTTCGGCCATGCACTAGTGTGAGTGCCTGGCCCCCACTTCCCCCACAGACCCCTTTCCTCCCTTACCATTTCCTGCCCTCATGGGTAGTATTCCTCCTCACATTCAGGAGCCACAGACGACTGCCCTAAAGGCTCTCCTCCAGATTTATGGCCTTAAAATGAAATCCCTGGACTTGGATTCATTTGGGGGGAGGTCATTTGCGTTGCTCCTCCTCGCCATAACTGCAAGCTTTAAGGGCTCCCAGGCTTAGAATGTTCTGCGTGAGCATAACTCAGCCTGCCACAAGAACACCGAGGAGAAGTTGGCCCTGCCTTGTGTCCCTGACTTTCACCAAGATGAGGAAGGTTCCCCCCATTCCAATCCCTTCAAACTCCCTTCAGCTGCCCCTGATAGGGATACTCATTCTTCCCCCACCAATATACCCTTGGAGGGGGGCCCAGGAAGCTCTCTCCCACTGGAGGGACTAGAGACATCTTGCTTGGCTGGCCGTGTCTTTTGGGTAAGAAAGAGCTCAATTTTTTTTTCTTTTTACTTTCATTTTGGTTTTGTTTAAACTCAAGTTTCCGGTCTGGGGTGCTTGGTTAGGAGAAACTGGACGAAGTATTGCTCCTTGAGTGTGGAGATATGGGGAACACCCCAACTCTCCACTGGTAAAGTGTGAACATGGTGTTCACCTCAGTGATTTGGAATCCGGACAAGGGGTCTGGATTTTTGCTTCTGGAACCAACAGGGCATCGGCTCCGTGCACACAGCATTTCCTCTCTTCGTCTGACTATGTCTTATGTTTATGGCAACTGTTCTTCTGTGTGCCTAAGCATGTGTCTAAGTTTTTGTGTGTGTGTTTGTAATTTGGTAATTATAATTGTCTCATGTTGGTTCTGTCAAAATGGCCACTTCAAGTTTCAGTCCTTTATGTGCACAGAATCATTCATTTTGGCATGCCAGACTAGATACGCACATGCAAACTTTAAAAAAATATGGATATTTAAAAATGCATTTAAAGGCCTAAAATTTGGATACTGTAGACATCTCTAAATTTATTGTCTCTGAGTCTATCAAATGCTTCACAACAGGTTGTAATTTTATAGGCATTAGCCTCCGAGTTGACTTTTTAAGGATCCTATATTCTAAGATGACTTTTTGGTTTGTGTCTGCTTTCAAAAGGGATTGTGTGAGGTAACTTGCTTGCTTTGGAATTATCTACTTTTTCTGAGACCTCTGCAGGCCAGATTCTCTGGTGAATGTATCCCTGATTTAACATTAACTAGCCTTCAGGACTGGGAATGAATTCTTGGACTGGGTGTGGTGGAACACACCTTTAATCCCAGTCCTTGGGAGGCTGAGGCAGACAGTTCTTTGTGAGCTCAAGGTCAAGAACTTCCCCTTCTGGGGTAGCTTATGGGCTTTATTGTGTTTCCTATCTGTACCCTCCTCCCCCTTTCTCATAGGAAGCAAACATCCCTCCCTGAGTTTGAACTGCTGTCCTGCTGGTTTGACCACTCCTGGAAGTTCCCCAGCCAGGTGTGGTGGGCCACACCTTTAATCCTAGCTTGCCTTCAATCCTAGCACAGCCAAGGTTTCTAGGTTATTTTCCTAATGCTTTTTGTATGAATCAGAGACCAATGGCTGTGCCAGGCCATACAGTAGGGGCCCAAAAGCCCCGTACTAGACTCTAAATCCAGACTCCAGCAGGCTTATCTGGGAAGGTAACCTCCTGTGAAGTTTAAAATGTTATGTTGACTGTTATAAACTTAAGAGTCATATTTTACTCTGACTTAAGTTTCCATCTCTGATTTAGAGTTTTCACCAAGGTGCTGATGGAGCTCTTTACAAGTAAACTGTCATGTGAGCTAAAACTGTTAAATTACACTATGGTCCTTGGTTCTTATATTTTAAGTTCATTTTAAGGAATAATCACTTCTGTTCTGGAGTGCAATTTATTTCCACATGTTGCACATGTGGGGACATTTACCAGGCCTAGGTAAAGTACCTCTAAACACTCAAAGAAAATTGGTCATTCAAAACCTGCTCCCAAGCTGCCATGAATATCTCACAGCTTATACTAGTGTATTTGAGATAACTGTCCCATCTCATTACATGGAAAATAAATATGAATTACTTAGTAAATTTGCACAATTAAGGGTTAATCTGTTTATGAATGTTATGTCTCATGGTATTAAAAAGGGATATAAAAAGTGGAAAATGTTAAAAAGGTATTTTTAGTAAGGATTTATATAAAGATGATGAAAAAGTTTATGCAAGTGATAAAAGTCTGAGGAGATTTGTTGTGACAGGTAAAAAGGACACTCTATAAATAAGCTTAAATTTCTAAGGTTCAGTCAACTAGTTCAAGAATAGAAATGGATATCTAGTCAAGGTTTGTTTAAGAGTGTTCAGTTTTTGTCCAACCTTTATATGCATATCACATGGCACTTCAAGGTATAGTAAAATGCTAAGATACCTGTATTAAATTAAATTGGTATAAACACTCAAGCTACTTTACCAGTGGCCTGTATAGGATTGTGGATATACAGAGTTAATTCTCAGTCCACTCCTGGCTTGAACCTGACTCCCTGTTACAGGTTTGGATTAAATGGGCACAGGCAACTAGTGGGTTACCTATGGCTATTGAAAAATGTACTTTATGGGGCTGGAGAGATGGCTCAGAGGTTAAGAGCACCAACTGCTCTTGCAGAGGACCCAGGTTCGATTCCCAGCACCCACATGGTGGCTAAGAACCATCTTTAACTCCAGTTCCAGGGGAATCCAACACCCTCTTCTGATCTCCACAGCATTGTACCACACAGGTGCACCAACAGTACATTCATACACATAAAAAATAATAAATTAAAAAAAGAAAAATGTACTTTATGTTTCTTTTTGATATTTCCTTTGACCTTACCAGATAATTTGGCTCAAAAAGCTAGAGTCTATCTTCCTGAACAAGCTGCATGGAGTCCAGAAGAAGATAGTTTGGATGGGCTTGGTAATCCTTATCAGTTTATTTCCTGTCTTCTGGTATGTCTTACAACTCCTGTCTTTCTGGGAAAACTATAAATCAGGATAAAGGGTCTGCAAAAGAAATATAATTGTTCCTGTTTGTAGTAATTGTAGTGAAAAGTTTACAGTTAAAATAAGCCTGAAATTGTTTAATTCAATCTTGCAGGTTATGCCTGCTTAATGTATGGTGTTAAGTCCCTCCTCCAGTCAGTATTAAACAAAGCTGCTTAAACTTTTGTCCAAACCTTATCTAGAATATTATACACTAATTAAAAGTATTACACTGGCTTAACTTATCCTTTCTGGATGGATAATGACCAAACTTAAATGCCCATACCAATTTGGCTGAGGGACCTAAGGAACAACAATGTTCCTTGCCCTCTGAGATTAACTAGTCTGGGGGCATCTCCTGAAATGTCCTACAATTGTGAGTCACCAGTCCTCCTGGGCAGAGAGGTCTTGGAGATCCACTAGCCAGTGTCCAGTCTGTAAAGAGGAAAGTCTGGTCATGCTTCAAAAAGGGAAGCCTGGTGTAGCAACACCTGACTTTGTCCTCCTGTGGATGGAACTGGTAAATGAAAAGCCAAGAGGAGCCAGAGGCCCCCCCCCCTGCAAAATCTGAGTGGCCACTGAGGACCAGATCCTCAACTGACCTTGAGAAAACAAAAGTTGGTTAATCTGGGCTAAATGTACAGACTTAAACACTCAAGAGGAAAGTATAACCAAAAGATAAGTTATCATATTTCCTTTAAAGTCTGAAAGATTGTGCCTCCAAACACTAGATTTTAAGCCATTTAAAGTCATATGAGATCTGTTATTACCAAATAATAAAGTTTCCTCTTTCTGTTTAAGCAGTTACCTAAAAATTCACACCGTGACTAACGAAAATTCCTGGAAAGCAGATGCTGAGTCTAGACATCATGGACAAATGAACAAAAGAAGAAGCCCAATAATGGATGCTTTGGAACCCCTCATTGAGATATTCCAATGGACTTTTAAGTTGGACATTTAATTCATCCTATTCCTCTCTTGGTTCCCTGCCTAGAAAATGTGTCTAGTTACTCTCGCCTTCACAGGCACTGGTCAAGGATTTTGTTTTCTCTGTAACTATTCTTTTTGTGGTCTTTTAGATAGATCCACTGAGCAGGGGTACCCCAGTCACCACCTCCTATGCCCCTTTTCAGCATGGAAGAAGTCAGAGTGGTTGGCATCCTGATTCCCTCTTGGCAATTAGGATAACCTCCTCAGAGGGTAATGTGATAAAACTAGGAACTAAAAATTGGCTAAGCAGTTTACAGTCAATACCTCCCAAAAGAGCCAGTTTCTTTCTCAGCTGAGAGCTGAGGACTTCCTGGATCTGCCAGTAGACTTATCTTTCTGGTTGCTATGACTTGTGGCTCATGCATCCTTAACTCACTTGTCAGATTTATTGACCAGTAGATAAATTCCATTAAAATCATGGTGCTAAGGACCTAATACAACCCCCCCTAGCAGATATCATTCCATCTTGGAAATGCAACTGTGGTTAGCTCTTGTGAATTTCCTTCAAGGATTTGAAGGCCACATAATGAGAGAGAGAAATGAGTTGTGACCCCAGGTTTTCCTCATTCTGCCTGACCCCCTACCAAGTCCTCAATATTACACGTCTACATTGTGAACTTGGTGACATTATTAAAGGCTCCTGGTCACAACAGTTTATTAACTTCACCTTAACCCTTGGTTCTCAAGTTGTCTCCCTTAACTCTACCTGCCCCGAGGTCATAGCCTTTGATATTAGCTTTGTTTCACAGGTGTGGTCTAAGCTAAAGTCCATTTTTGATCCTACTACATTGGTCACCTGGGGCATCCTCTACCTCCTGGCCTTTCTCTGCCTTTTTCTCTTCAGGTGCCTGTTTCACTTTGCCCACAACCAATGCCAGGTCAACAAAACAATGGCCCAGGTCCTCTCAGCAATGGTCAATAGGGACTCTGCATGCACCCCTCCCAATGAGGTGATTCGCATCTGGCTCTCATCCATCCACAATTCACGGGAATGAGCTTGTCTTTCCCTTCCATGGTACGGTTCCTGGCCTCTTCCCTCGGTGGCTGGTTAGTCAATGATGGGTAAGACCCTGCAAACCAGGGCAACCTAAGACAGACACAGTCGAATGAGGGAATGCCAGAGATGGGGTCAACAAGGTTCTGGCACAGCACCTGAACTCTCACTGGACCACTCTTGACGCAAAATTAAATACAAAGGGTGGAAATGTAGTAGCCAGTATGCTGAGAATTACACAGTGCACGTGCACAGAGCTTGTCTCTCATCAACATAACCTCCTTAGGCAGGCGAGATCATACAAGCAGCTGAGTTGCAGACCTGGGCCAAACACAAGGCAACATGACAACTGCACTAAGAGGAGAACAGAATTCGAACAGTACATAAACCCTAACCCTGCCCCCAATAAACAAATCCATGGCAGCTCGCCCTCTGCCTGCGTTCACCCTATTCCTGGGATCTGTGTCTTGACGCTGTGCCTCTCATCCCCTTTCATTCACAGTTGGACCATAAAATTCCCTAACAGGCCTGGGGGATTGTCTACAATCGATATCTTATAGATTACTGCTAAAGTTTTCTCTCATTTTCAGAGTTTTGGGTTTCACATTGAGGTCTTTGATTTGTTTATAGTTTATTTTGTACAGGGTGAAAGGTAGGAGTTTAATTGTATTCTTCGACAAGTGGCAATGCAGTTCACCAACACCATTTGCTGAAGATTCTGTCTTTCCTCCATTGAGTCTTCTTGGCCCCTTTGTCAAATATGAGGTGGCTCATATTTGACATGACAAAATGACAGAAAATGGCTCAAATTGCATGTGCTCAAGTTTGGAAATTCAGTTTTGTTCTGTTTCTGTGCCAGTAGCATGCTGTTTTTATGACTATAGCTCTGTAATATAGTTTAAAGCCTGGTAGAGTAACCCCTCGTTCATTACTCTTTTTTGCTCAGGGTTGCATTGGCTATCTGGTGTCTTTTGTTTTTCCATATTAACTTTAGGGGTTTTTTTTCTAAATCTGTGAAGAAAGTTATGGAAATTTTAATTGGGATTGCATTGAATCGATATATTACTTTGGGTAGGATGGTCATGGAAGAGGGAATTGGACTGGAGGGAACATTCCTCAACATAACTAAAGCCATATACAACAAACATACAGCAAACATAATTCTAGATGGAGAAAATTAGAAGCATTCCCCTTAAAGTCAGGAACCTGGCAGGGCTGCCCCTTATCTCCACTCTTTTTCAATATAGTGCTTGAAACTCTTGCTAGAGCAATAAGACAAGAAAAGGAAATTAAAGGAGTACTGATTGGAAAAGAGGAGGTCAAACTATCCCTTTTTGCAGATGGTATGATAATATACCTAAGAGATACCAAAAATTCCACCAGAAAACTCCTAGAAATGATTAACAGTTTCAGTAAAGTGGCAGGTTACCAAATTAATCTAGAAAAATCAGTAGCCTTTCTTTATACCAATGACAAGCAATTGGAGAAGGAATACAGGAAGACCTTCCCATTCATAATAGCCTCAAAAATATATATCTTGGAAAAGGGAGCAATGACAGAAAATGAAAACAATTGGGCCTGGGGAGATGATTATTTGCTAAAACAAAACAAAACAAAACAAAACAAAAAAACAACAACTTGTTATGCAAGTATAAGGACTTGAGTTTGATTCCCCAAAACCCTTGTGAAAAAGTGGACTTGGTAGTGTGCCCTATAATCCTAACACTGGGTAAAGGAAGGACAAGCAGATTCTGGGTCATGGCTAGCCAGCCCAGGCAAACTGACAAGCCCCAGTTCCCAGTGAAGAAACCTGTTTCAAAAAACTAGGTGAAGAGTGTCTGAGGAACAACAGCTGATCAGCTTCTGGCTTCTGCACATATACACATACTCTTTCACCAGCACACACACACACACACACACACACACACACACACACAAAACCAGAGTTCAAGTTCATTTGCTTTGGTGGACTTATTGATTCATCTGATGTGAGCTCAGGTCTGCCAGGTCTTTAAAGGAGAGACCATTCTGTGAAAACTATACCAAGGAAGCAGTTTAGCATCAGATCATCTGTGCTTCTGAGAAGACCAAGTCTTCAGCTTTATACTTCAGTCTACCTATCTATAAAATGGACAGATTATTCTCTCGAGTATTTTATTAGAAATAATATGTATTAGTTACTTTTCTGTTGCACCATAGCCAGAAGCAGTCAAAGGAAGGAATTTTATTTTGGCTCACTATTCCAGAGTGTCAGAATCTTTCTCAGCAGAAAGTGGCAGGCATGGTGGCAGGAGCTGGCAGCTAGGAAGCACATCTTCAAATGCAAACACCAAGCAGAGAGAGTGAATTGGAAGTAGGGTGAGGTCTGATCTCTCAAAGCCCTCGCCCAGTACATACTGTCTCTGCCAAGGCGATACATCCTAGAGAGTCCATGACGGCCCCAAATAGAGCACCAACTAATGACAATGTCTTGAAATACTTGAGCCTAAGAGGGACATTTCTCATTCAATCCACTACATAATGCATACAAGATTGCTTAGGACTTAGCAAACCCTCCATAAAAGGCTATTATAAATATCCCAATTATAAATCGTCCAATTTTGAGAAACCGCCAACATTCCTTTCAGTATACTGAATTTAACTACACACACACACACACACACACACACACACACACACACAATTTTTAAAAGTGGTTTTTAGATTTACAAATTGTGGAGGGTGGAAAACTTTTGTTTTCTATTAGAAATACAAAACAAACAACCACATAAAAAATATACGTTTTACAAGGGCCTCCTTGAATCACACAACTGTTTTTGCAGAAAAGAAAGGGAAGTAGAAAAAGAGGAAAAGCATTCTTCCTGTATCATAGACAAAGCTCATGAACATTTTCAGAAATACATGGTCAGTATTTCTCCTTGCTAAATGAGATACTTTTTGAGTCACTATCTTAGCACTATGTATAAATGCAAGAATACTCAGGGGTTGATGGTCTTTGAAATTGGCCCTAAGGTACTGTCCTGGTTGTCAGTGTGGTATTGATTGAGCTGTATGTTTGTTGATTAGAATTTCATCATTTATTGTAGGATGATGGAAGAATGTTCTGTCAGAAATAGAATTCTTCACTAGAACTTTAAAAGCAAATCTGGAGGATGGAGAGATGGCTCAGCAGTTAAGAGCAATCACTGTTCTTGTAGAAGACCCAGGTTTGAATCCCAGCACCCACACAGCAGCTCACAACCACCTGTAACTCCAGCTCCAACGGACCTGATGCTCTCGCCTGTCTTCTGTGGGCACTGCATGACACAGAGGCACTTACATACATACAGGCAGTACACTCGTACACATAAAATAAAAGTAAATAAATTAAAAAAATAAAGTCTGCCTTTAAGATATTCATATAGGAGAAGATATGTCAGATTATACTTAGCAGGTTATCATAGGTGCTCTGTCTTTTTGATTCTTAATACGTTTTTCTACTACCTCCAGAAAGATCAAGTCATAAAATAGAAAATTGAATGGGATATATAACTAGGGTGGTCTTTATAGGTCTGGAACTTCTTCCTCCCAGCTCTTATTGATGGCTTTGTTACCTTAGGAACATTAATTAACCTTGCTAGGCCATGATTACCCTCATTAGGAAACCCTGAGATAGTAATCCCTACCTGCTAGCATTGTGGTGATGATGAAAGGAGATTGTCTAAATTGCTTAACAAGGCACCTGGCACATAATGTGGCTTGATAAATAACAATCATGGTTATTAGCATTATGAATTCTTCAAGAAATGCTCGGCGCCTTTGTGATTTTTAAATGCCTTCAGGAATAAATGATGGAATGAAATGGAATCATTTGGTGAATTTGATATCTAGAAAACCACTTACTGCCAGGCAAATTGGCTTGCTGTTGATGCCTGTGTGAAACATGATTCATTTTCAAAACTTTGAACTATTTTGAGAAGTTAGCTATATCAGGCATTTAAAATCAATTATAGCAACAGAGTTAATTTTTCCAATGAATGACATAATTTGACCTTGACTATGGTATGGAGAAATAAAGAAATGGAAGAAGGAAAGAATGGAAGACCTTTATAACAGAAGCACAAATGAAACTTTCAATTTCTTTTAAGTTGAATTTCTCTTTTTTATATTTCATCATTTATTAACTCTATAAAATTAGCATGTCTTAGATTGTGTTAGGAACTTTACATAGTACATACCTTGGTTTGTCTTCCTGATAGTAGGCTTCCTTTCTGAAACAGCCACAGTTTTGTTTTTGTCTCACATACATTCTACCGTTTATAATTTCTGTCTCTCTATCTTCCTTAAGATGCCTTGTTGCCGGATGTGGTGGTGCACGCCTTTAATCCTAGCACTTGGGAAGCAGAGGCAGGTGGATCTTTGTGAGTTCAAGGCCAGCCTGGTCTACAGAGTGAGTTCCAGGACAGCTGGGGCTACAGGGAGACCCTGTCTCAAAAAGACCAAAAAATATGTCTTGTTCCCCTCACATGGTTACATCTCTAATTTCATCTCACACACACACACACACACACACACACACACACATACACACACATCTAGAATCTGCTCAATATGCAGTATTCCTTTGTCTTAGTCTGACTTATTTTGCTTTACACAATTTCCAGTTTAAGTTCAAATAGTTTTAGTAAAATACTTTTATTGATGTTTTGTGCATTTCATACATTATTTTCCAGTCCAATTTAGACATAGTCCATATTCCCCTTTCCCTGTCCCCCACCCCACCCCGATTCATACATTCTGCCATACATATCATGCATCTTTTTCTCAGTTTTTAAAGTTTTTCTCTGCAGAGATTTATTGTTTTGGGTCAGAATTTAACTGTTTCAGTCAATTCTTTGACCCAGTCCTTATGTTGTTATTGGTCCCTTCCATTTGTATTGCTCTAAAATATGCATATATATATACATATATATATATATATATGTCACATATATAACAAAACTATGACCTCTGGAAATAAACCGTATGCCAACTCCAAAATATGTTTTGGCATTCACATTTTCCCCTTTAATTTTATATTACTTTAGAATATAAACACATACCTTCCACCCATATATGGCAATTACAATATCTGAAAATAAGTGGTAAGTTAATTCTAAAGCCCATTAAGAGATTCACATTACAACAGCACAGTTTCTTTCAGAAAAAAAGAAATATAACAATAATGTTATTCAGCTTGCCTTTCAACTGGGGATTTGGTGTTAGCATCCACAGAGGAGGGAAACCATTCATTATTTGTTTTTCTGAGCTGTGTTACTTCACTTAGCATAATGGCTTAGAGTTCCATCCATTTACCTGCAAAGTTCCTGATGTCATCTTTCTTTACTGCAGCACAGAACTCCATTGTGTAGATGTACCACATTTTTGTTATCCATTCATCAGTTGAGGGGCATTTGGGTTGGTTTCAGCTCTTCACTATTGTGAAGAGAGCTGCAACAAACATAAATGTGCATGTATCTTTGCAGTAGGATGAGTCTTGTGGTTATGTATATAACCAGGATTGGTATGGCTGGATCAGGTGGCAGGCTTATTTTGAGTTTTTTAAGGGTTCTCCACACTGCTCTCCATAGTGGTTGTATGAGTTTACATTCCCACCAGCAGTGGATGAGTGTTGCCCTTTCCCCACAACCTCTCCAGCATTTAGTGCCTTTTGTTTTCTTGATTTTAGCCAGTCTTATCTGAGTAAGATGATATCTTAGAATGGTTTTAACAAGTTTGCCATTTTTAAATTATCAGGATATTATTTTTGTATTTTATCTCATTTCTCTGTATCTAGGGCAATAAATTGAATAAAAACTGGACGTCTTGCCAGCTGCGTAATATGCAATTCATTTATTTATTTATTTATTTATTTATTTATTTATTTATTTATTTTTTTTGTCTTTTCGAGACAGGGTCTCCCTGTAGTCCCAGCTGTCCTGGAACTCACTCTGTAGACCAGGCTGGCCTTGAACTCACAAAGATCCGCCTGCCTCTGCCTCCCAAGTGCTAGGATTAAAGGCGTGTGCCACCACGCCCGGCTTATGCAATTCATTTAATAGTTTGATATTGTCGTGTCTGTAACTATAATGGGAAGGAAATATTGTTTGATTCTTATAGATACTTATAGAGAATTTCTGAAAGTTTTGTAAAATGCTTTTCGAAAAGCCTTTGTAACAACTGTTTTAAAGCCACACACGCAAAAGATTGAAAAAAAATTAATAACAGTTAATGTTCCTTTTTTCCTTCTGGGTTTTCAATTTTAAAAGTAGGCAATGAAAAGCTGGATGTATTTGATTAGCCAGGAGAACAAGGAGCATGAGGAAATAACAGAACTCTGACCTTGAATACTGGGGGAATGTGGGAAGTGGCTCTTTGAAAGTGAAGGAGACTGGGTGCTGAGGATCTGGATGAAGAAAACAGAAGATTTGAGACTAGCTTGAGACAGAGGAGAGGTTCATAAACCTCTTAAATAAGGGGACGGTGACATAAGCTCTCCTCTTCCTCTGCCATGCTGCAAATTCACCAGAGACGGTGGACCACTCTCACTTCCAGGACTGCCAGCATATGGCAGCCAAATTCCAGTGAACTTCATTGGCAATTTATTCAGCAATTACCTGTCATGGGCAAATATGTGAGTCTGTTTTGTATTGCTGTAGCAGGTTACTCTACGGGAGTTTCACTGAACAGAATTTTATTGGCACATAGTTCTGGATACCAGGTAGTCTTTATGAAGATGCAGGGACCCAAAGAGGGCTAAAAAGTGAGAGGCAGAGAGGCCAGTAGGGGACTGATCTAGTTTGTTTCTTTTTTAAAAGTATATTTTATTATTTGTATTTTCTGTTTACGTATTGCTTGCATGCATGTAAGTGTACCTGTATTGTGTAATGCCCACAGAGGTCAGAAGAGGACATCAGATCCCCTGGAACTGGATTTAGGGACAGTTGTTAGCTACCAGGTCCTCTGCAAAAGCAGCCAGTGCTCTTAACCACTGAGCTATCTCCCCAGCTACTTGTTTCTCTCTCTGGCTCTCTCTCTCTCTCTCTCTCTCTCTCTCTCTCTTTCTCTCTCTCTCTCTCTCACTCTCTCTCTCTTAATAAGGCATCATTCTTTCTCATAATGGTGGGGCCTCTCAAGTCCTATCTCTTAATATTGTTACAATGGCAATGCAGGAGACAAGTACTTAAACCACAGCAGTAAACTTCTTACCTCATAAGAAAGCACAAGTTTCTGATTGGCCCATTCCATGATGGAGCCTAGTTCTTGGAGTTATGTCCCAGGTCACATACAATAATAGTACATCTACATGTTCATTCGTATTACATGTACAGAAAGTACTTTGTAGAAGAAATGTTCACTAAAGACGTGGGATTCCAGGCAAGTAAATTTCACTCATAAAGTGATCATTAGGTAATGAATGTGCCCAACCAATATTCAGCGACAAATAAGTCAGCTATAAGCTGCTATCCGTATTATGTGAGCGTTACCCTCCCATTATGTTACTGAGGATGTCAACATTTCAGATAACGTTGACTTTCCATGTCACTATCCTCCCAAACATCCCTAGGGTAGATCCTGTCTTTCTGCATGGAAATCACAAACTTCCTAGGGACTGATTTAGCTTGGGAGCTGTTAGAATGTTAAGACTGAAGCCCTGTGAGAGAGAGGAGAAAGGAAGAAAGGGTCAGAGGAGGGAGAGGACAATTGGTAGAGGCAGCAGGCTGAATGGCTCAGTGCTGATGGCTGGAAAAACGATTCTCAGACTGTTTTCCCCTATAAACTCACCTCATTAGTATCTGCTACAAAATTAGCCCAGACCTATACTACTTAGCATCACACTGTTCAGACTGAAGAGGCATGTTGTCCTTACTTCCTGTTTCAGTTTGGTTTCTGTTGATGTGATAAAAACACTGGGACCAAAACAAACTGGGGGAAGAAGGGGTTTATTTTCTGTTATAGCTTCTAGTCCATCATGAAGAGATCCTGGGCAGGAGCCTGGGACAGGAACCTGGAAGCTGCAACTGAAGCACAGACCGCAGGGAATACTGCTTACTGACTCATTCCTTTGGCCTGTGCTTAGCCGCCTTTTTATTTTTTTTTTATTTTGATTTTTTAATATGGAACGATTCACTAATTTGTGTGTCATCCTTGCGCAGGGGCCATGCTAATCTTCTCTGTATCATTCCAATTTTAGTATATGTGCTGCCGAAGCGAGCACTTAGCCACCTTTCAACTGGGGATCGCCTGCTTAAGAGTGGCATCACCCACAGTGGGCCAGGCCCTTCCATATCACTCATCAAGAAAATGCCTCACAGAGAGGCCCGTAGGTCAGTGCAGTGGAAGAAATTCCCGAAGTGAGGTTTCCCCCTTCCAGGTGTGTCGAATTGAAAATTGAAGCTAGCCAACACACTTACATAGACCCTTACTTAGACCAACTCACAAGGAAATAACCTCTTCTTTACCAAACCTGAATTCATTGTAAAATGAAAAACTAGAGTCCTAGAATATAATCAGACCAGATCCAGAGAATTTAAAGCCCAGAAATACAGTATCTGAGCTGATTTATATAGGCTGCAGTGTATAAATACCACTAGGCCTTTCTCCAGTTCATTATAAATGATAGTTGAGGGCTGGAGAGATGGCCTAGCGGTTAAGAGCGCCGACCGCTCTTGCAGAGGACCCGGGTTCGATCCCCAGCACCCACATGGCGGCCGAGAACCGTCTGAAACTCCAATTCCAGGAGAACTCCAGTTCCAGGGGAATCCAACACCCTCTTCTGACCTCTGCGGCATTGCACGACACGGGTGCACAAACTTGCATGCAGACAGTACATTCACACATACAGAAATAAATAAAATTAATAAAAAAAATAAATAAAAAAAATAAATAAATGATAGTTGAGTGAATATCATAGAAATTAACTCTAAGTTTGGAAGAAATATTGTTACAAAATATTTTGCCTATGAAGGAGTAAAAAATGTTAGCTATAGTCTCTATAATGATGATGATGAGATGGAAACAAGCGCACTGTCATTTCTCTTGTGGGCAAAGGAAAGGGATCATCCCCCTGTGACTGATGATAAACTCAGATAAGGAATACTGAAGGCTTAGTGTGGAGGGCGAAGCTGCAGCTTAGCTCTCAAGATCCCACATTGTGTATTCGTCCCATCAAATCTTGGGCTAATCCTAACACACACAAGTGCATGGCTGTGAACCGCAAAGCTCTTATCTTCTCAGGTCTTTAATCTATGATGTCACCTTTAGCATGCCCTCTCACCTTCTTCCTTCTGTGAAATGGGACCAGTGTGAATCAGTGACCTCTTTAATCTCTTAGGTATATTCTCTAACCCACTGAATCTATAGCACAACCCCACATTTTGTCTTTGGTGATCACCCTTGCCTGAACTTCTGCAGAGACAACCAATCTTTTCTCAGACAAGTATTCTATCACATTATGCAGAAAACACAAACATTACTGATGCGGTCTTAGTCTCTAAACCCTTATAAAGCAACTAAAAAGGACAAAGGAAATCTGTAAATCTTGTCAGAGAGTCCCTGTGCCACCAAGAACTTCTAAAGAGTAGGGTTTGGGAATCCGAGGCAAGACATTCATGATGCAGGTGGGGTGGGAGTGTTAGGGAAAGTCTTCCAGTAATCCAAAGCAAAACAACACAGACTATAACTGCAGCCTGGAGTTTCTTTGTTCTTTGCTCCCTTAGAGCCGTCTGCTCTGGCTCGATGCGGTTGTTTTTTCCTAAGAGAAAATGCAGCTGTCCCTGGATGTCCAGGGGGTAGATATCCATCACCCGTAACATATCACAAACTATTAATAATGCATCACTGCAAATCTACCTTGTCTCAATAAGCACCCTGTCTCCAAGTACAGATAAAAGGTCCAGCAGGCAGATGTTGGGATTTATTATCCCCACTTTTCCCATTTCGTTTTTCTCTAAGGAGTGTGCGCAATATCCGAGGTCTCCTGTGAGTACTGTGGAAGGAGAATGCTAGCTAGCTAGCAAGTACTGAGAAGCTTCTATGTGCCAGTCTTTTATGTGAAATCGTATCATGGCCTTACGAGGGGGGCGATTTTGCCAATGCCACTTTGCGAAAAAAGGAAACAGGTTTAGTGGGTGGAAACAACGTGCCCAGTTTGCAGGGATCGGGGGCAAGATAAACTTTCCTTTATGAGATCTTTTTTCCCAAGACTTTTCCCTACCCTCTGAAACGTACGTCCATTGGGGATGAGGCGTTCTTTCTTATCTTTCCTACTATACTTTTCATAGCTTTGGATATTGTAGGTATCAGGACAAACTTAGCCTGATGGAATGTTTGAGAAGCGAACATGGACAAAAGCCCACAGGGATGCGGATGTGAGAACAGATTCCTCACAGGAGCAGGAGCACAAGCTTCCCTTGAGCAAACCAATCTTGGTAAGAGCTGCTTGATTTCTAAGCCTGCTTCACTATGTTTCTTCTGATTTTCTGACTCACTTAAAGCATATGTGATTGAGTGGATTAAAAAAAAAAAATCAGCCCTTTTCCTACCCCTGATTGTACAGCTGAACAAGCTACACTCCGGCTTCAGTACATGGATCTTTCCATGTCTCCTCTGCCAGCTGTGGAGCAGGGTGCATTTCAGCCTTGTGTACAACTGATTCTAAAAACAAAAAGAATCAAATCAATACATTTTAATGCCTAGTCCCCCTTCCCCCTTTGCCTATCACGGCTTTAGCTGCTTTTTAAGTGAAAACTATGAAGTTGCTAAAGCTTCAATGGATGAATATTAGTCCATTCTTTAGAATGGGGTATTGGGGATCAGGCAACTTGATCCATCCATTCAGCTGATCTGGGAAAAGTACTCAACCACCATATCACAGGCCCGATTAGCATAGATTCAAACAAACAAGGATCCATATCTCTTTTCCTAAGAAGTTCTAGACTGGATGTTTTCATATACTCCCTGGGTTAATACTGTAAATGATGCTACATTTTCTCTGTATTATTACCCCAATGACTGTGTCTCCTTAGGTTCAAAATTTCAGAATGGAAAAGGAGGGATTTGTGCATTAAACCCTCACCTTAATCCTTACCTATGTTCACTGGTTTCTATTCCACTTAATGACAGGGAAAGTGCAAGTATTTGTATCACAGCTATGTTTTCCATTCATTTATAGAGCCTATAATATGTGAATACATGTAAAAGTTAAATTTCTTCCAATATTAGAAATTATTGTATTTACTGTCATACTTCAGCCTTTAAAGGTAATCACCTGTTACGTCAAATGTTAACTTCCATTATATAGATAGAAAAACTGAGGCTTGGAAAATATTCAGGTAACTTCAAGTTACACAGCTGGCCAAGGCAAACTTGAGATTTGACAATGGGCAAGAGAAAAATTCACAGTGAGATTTATCAGTAGATATTTAAGAGAGAGTAGCATATATCCTTGGCCCTTGATGAAATAAAAACTGAAAATAAAATTCCCCAGGTGCCCAGAGGTGTCCTTGAAGAAAGTGACTCGACCATTTCTCCTTGAAGCAGCTCCCAGAGATAGCCTGAGTTTTGTACAAGCGAGTTCTTATAAAAATAGGTAGTGCTCACCAGGCTCCATTTCAACAGCTGCTGGAGAATGAAAAACCCCAAGAAGTCATAAGTAAACCGAACCATTTTACTGACAAATTAAAGGTTTGGGAGGCAGCAGGAGAAACTGGTCAGCTGCAACTTCAGAGAAAGCCGCAGCGAGCATTTCAAAGCCTCCACTTCAATTATGACTGGAGAAGCTGAGGCTTGGGAAGTGGTCCCTGATGGGAGTGCGCCCAGCATTGGCCAGCATTAAACACACCCTCTTGCACTCAGCAGGGATCCAGGCCTTTTAAGGCAGGCAAGAAAAGCAAGATAGAGAGGGATGGGGAAGAGGGAGAGGGAGGGAGCAATGCCTCAGAGAAGCCAAGCCTTGCACATCGAATTGTACAAGAATTTGATGTTACAGAATAACAGGCTGTAATGCGAAGAGCAGAGCTGATGAGCAACATCTGATAACTGGTTAGCAATAAAGCCTAGCATTGGCAGGAAGTGGTAATTACTGAGAAAGTTCGGTATTTTATTTATTTTTATTTTATGTGTTTTTATTTTATGAGTGTTTTGCCTGCATATAAGTAAGCACATACATGTCATACAATGTTGCAGAAGCCAGAAGGAGAGCATCAGATCCCCTGGAACTGGAGTTACTGATGGTTGTTAGCCTCCAGGTGGGTGCTGGGAACAGGAATCTGGGTCCTCTGCAAGAGCAGCTAGTGTTCTTAACCACTGGGCCATTGCTCCAGCCACTAGTGATAAACTTTGATGAACATCTTTATATGTCACAAATACAGTTATCCCTCTGCAGGACCATCCTTCACATCAAAACCTGGGGATACTCAAGTCCCTTGAATAAAATAGCATGCTATTTGCATATATTCCATGTGGTCCTCTTGTATACCCTTAGCTCATTTCTAGGTAACTTATAACACCTGGTACATTGTTGGGACTATGGAGCTAATTATTGTATGGTACTGTTTAGGGAGTAATGACAAGAAAACAAAACCATGTATGGTCAGTACAGATGCAAAGGCTTTTAACTTTTAATTTGTGTTATTTGTCTGTGTGTGTGCATTAGTGAGGGAAAGGGAGCAGCATGTGCCGCAGTGTGTGTTGGAGGTCAGAAGACAACTTTGTGGGTTCGGTTCTCTCCTTCCACCCTTACATGAGTTCCAGGAATTGAACTCAATTTGCCAGGTTTATGTGGCCAGCACCTTTACTTGGTGACCAGTTCTCTGGTTGAAGATGCAAATAATTTCTTAATGTTGTCAGTCTGAAGTTCGTTAAATCCATGCATGCAGAATTTCCAAATGGTCAGGATCAATTACATACTGTAATATTAAATATCAGTAAATTTCATATTCTATTTTCTACATTATAGAGAGAGACAAAAGCACAGAAAAGTTTAAGCAAGATGGTCCACAGACAATAAATTCTAATAATTGACATTTGTTTCTAAGTCCTTCATACTCTTCTAGAGTCCAAAGTATGTAATTTCTTCCAGGAAGCCCTCCTTTTGTTAGCTAAGGGTAGAGCCAAGTGCCACCATTTCTGAGATTCCACACTGTCCTAGCTAGTATCTACTACCCAAACTGTAAAGGCTCATTACCTTCCCTCTTTCCCCTTGTAGCTTTTGAACTCCCTAAGCCAGATAAACTTTATAGCTTCACTCTAGCCTCCAGCACAGCTCAGTGTCCCCATGCAGGTGACGCCCTGAGCTCTCCTGGGTCTTCTTTCTCTCTTTTCAGGATAGTGGATGCTGCTCAAATTTGTTTTCTCACATAAAGTCCAAGCTTTGAATATTTATCTCCAGCATCTTCCTCTTCATCATCTTTCCTATTTCCTCATAAACTGTCCTGTCAGCTTGTAGTCAACATGAGAATCACATGACATCACTCTAAGGCAGAAGGGATGAAGAAGAGTACCACTCACTCATTTTCCATTCCAGTGATGATGGTAGTTTCAATAACAGAAATAATTGTCCTCTATCGAGACACAAATGTTAACAACAGCAGAGCTGATGGTAATAGCTTCTTTTCGTGGGAATTCACCATGTTCCCTTCCTTGTGCTGGGACTTTTTCATATAATTCTCACCATGGCCATGAAATGCATGAAATACTCCCATCTTTGTTTATAAAGAAGCCCACGGAGGATGCTCAGCTCTCGCCCAAGAACATATAAGCAGAATTAGAATCTATGAATTTCGCTCTAATTTTGAACTCAATAATGTTTTTCTTCTATCATCTGCTTTTAAAAATTATAAATATGCAGAATAATGGAAACGGTCACTAGGGAGTATTGATTAACTGCTATCACTATTGTGCACTCCATGTTTGCAAAGTCTGTAATGGGTTCCTGGATGCAGATATAAAGTTAGTGTCTTTTCTATTTTTTTTAATTTTTTTTTTTATGTGTGTGAATGTACTGTCTGCATGCAGGTTGGTGCACCCGTGTCTTGCAATGCTGCGAAGGTCAGAAGAGGGCATTGGATTCCCCTGGAACTGGAGTTAAAGACGGTTCTTAGCCGCCATGTGGGTGCTGGGAATCGAACCCAGGTCCTCTGCAAGAGCAGTCGGTACTCTTAACTGCTAGGCCATCTCTCCAGCCCCAGTTAGTGTCTTTTCTATAGATTAATATAAAAGGAACTTATGGAGCTAATCTGATTTACAGCTGTTAAGGCAAGTAGCTGGATCAAATAAAACCTTTCGAGTTTCATTGCAGGATTCACAGACACTATTCTAAAGATAAATGAGGCCACATGGTAAACCTTCAAGGAAATATATAGGTCTTTAAGAGCCATTTCACCTCACAATGAAGGCAAGGACTCTTCAGTCTTTGCCTAGGAGTTGACCCTAATGGGAGTCCTTGGTGGTACATCTGAAGAGCATGAGCCCTCCCATCGGAACTCCATGGCTGGTGAGCCAAGATTCAACACAACCTCAATGGCTTCAGGGTAGAATGGGAATTATTTAAAATTGGCTCAGGTCTGCATACTCCACTGAATTCTTTTTATCCCACTTTAAGTCTTTCCCTTGGGAGAGCTTAAACAGCTCTATCTTTAATGACAAACTATCCATCGATAGGACAAGAAATGAAATCAAGCTTTTGTTTAGCAACCAGTCTGTTTATTTATTTTCCAAGTTCATGAGTTTATATGCATGCTGCTCTTAATGGGCAGCACATAAAAATGTCTACTTTGATTTTCTTTTCATTTACATTGTGCCGATAATGGCTATTATCAAGCCATTAGAGATAAGAAAGTACTATTTTTTGCCTTCCAAGATGGGCTGTAATTGCATATGTGTGCTCTATGCAGATTAGGCAAAGATTTTAAACTTCCTTTTTCCTTTCTTCCTCTGACACAGATGGTTGAAAGTCAGTCACAAATTTCTCACGGATGTATATAATTACATATACATATATGTGCATATATGCACACATAAATACTGAATCATATATGTATACACACTAACACATATGTCTGCACACATGTGCATACACACATCTTTTTAAAATAAAAATAAGCCTCTATTGGGCATGTGAAATAAATTTTACTCTGCATCAAATTCTGAGCCATTGTTATGTAAAGTTATTACATCATCATATTGTTTGCAACAACAGAATTGATGGACTCAGTCCATATAGGGTTTTTCAAATTTTTGTAATCAACTAAAATCTTTTCCAGGTTGTATCTAAGAAGTACAGCCCACATGGATTATAAACAAAAGAATATCATTTGGGGCCCAGATGTTTTCTAGAGTTTACTTATTAGCTACAGACAAAATTATTACATTTTTACACTGACTTTTTTCAGGTTTTCATTAACTTTTGAGTGTGGTGTGTACAGAGTATCTACATGATCAGATTCCTCCATCCATGGAAGGAGTCTAGTTTGGTTCTCTTTAACACTCAAGATGGGCTAAATGGGAGAGACTAGGATTTGTTAAATTTTAACATGTTCTTGGTCTTTTTAAAAATATTATTTGAGTTGTATATAAACCAGTCATGTTTGAAAATTCACACTACTGTGAAGTGTCATCTTTGTTTCATTCTTGATCTCCCTGTGACAAGGGGTGATTGTTGGCAACTAGGAAAGGTCATGTTGACGTAAAGCTGAGGTGTTCAGTAGCTAAAGGAAGGTTAAATTCAGTCATATAATTGATATCAAGGCCTGGAGTGACAGAGTACATAGATGTATTGGCTCAAACGGGTGATTTTGTCCCTCAGGGACAGATACCAAGGTCCAAGAACTTTTTTTTTAACCTTTACACTGGAGAGGTGCAAGCAATACTGCATATAGTAAGTATAGCTTAGTATTCTGTAAAATAGCCTACTGTGTACGAAAATCTGCCACAGCACAAAAGTGCCTGGCTTACAGGATCAGCAAAGCAGAGCTGGAGAAACACTTCCATCAAGCGAATGGAGTGGTTTTCTGCATTTTATATTTCTGGCCAATTTGTGTATCAACATTCTCACCAAGATCCAGGAAACAAATGATGGGACATTGTGCTCGATAGCTTTAGTGTCAACTTGACACACCTGGGTTGAGGGAGCCTCAATTGGGGAACTGGCTCCATTGGATTGGCCTGTGGCCACATCTGTGGAGTATTGTCTTGATTGTCAGGCAATGTGGGAGGGCCCAGCCCACAATGAGTAGTGCCACCCTGGGCAGGTCGTTGTGTACCATATAAGAAGGTAGGTTGGGCATGAGCCAGGGGAGCAAGCCAGTCAACAGCATTCCTCCATGGCTTGTGCTTCAGCTCCTGCCTCCAGGTTCCTGCCCTGAGTTCCTGTCTTGGGCTCCCTAAGTGATGAACTGTGACCCAGGAGATGTAAGCTGAATAAACCCTTTCTTCCCCAAGTTGGTGTCGGTCAGAGTGTTTTGTCACAGCAATCGAAGACAAACTAGAACAGACATCAACATGTATTTGAAGATGAAGGACAAGGAAGAACATGTCATCTCAAAACCTGACTGTCCTACACACTTGTTCATCTTGACAGAGTGAATTACTCGTTGGGAGGTTCAGTCCAGATGCAAAGTCAATATCTGACTATTGAATTTTTTCTGCATGGATGTAGTGTGCATGCATGCAAGAATGTGTATAGTGTTGTGTGTGTGTGTTGGAAGTGCATGTATGTAGGCTGGAGCACATACCTGTACACGCTGACTGAGACCAGAAGTAGGTGTCTTCCGCTATCATTCTCCAGCTTGTTCCTCTGAGGCAGGGTCTTTTGCAGAACTTGGAGCTTACCTTTCTCAAGTAGGCTAGAAGCCAGTGATCACAGGGACTCTCCTCCTGCCTCCTTCAGTGTTGGGACTGCAGGCACTCACAGGACCACATCCAGCTTTTCCCGTGAGTGCTAGGACCCAAACTCCACTCCTTATGCAAGTGCTCTTAACCACTGTACTATCCTTCCAGCTCCAAGTTATTCTTTATTTTAATTGCAATTATTATTATTGTCACTATACCATTATTTCATTTGTGATTTTCATTTTCTGGTGAGAATTCAACTCTATTACATATTCTTAATAAGCATTATTTAAGAGCAATTCTAGTTTCATAGAAAAATTGAGTCCTGGAACTCACTCTGTAGACCAGGCTGGCCTTGAACTCACAGAGATCCTCCTGCCTCTGCCTCCCAAGTGGTAAGATTAAAGGCTTAAAGAAGGTTCTTAGTCACCTTGTGGGTGCTGGGAATCAAACCCAGGTCCTCTGCAAGAGAAGTCAGCATTCTTAACTGCTGAGCCATCTCTCCAGCCCCATTTTATTTTTATTTTTATGTGTACGAGTGAATTGCCTGCATGTATGTAAGTGTACCCATGTTGTGCAATGCTGGTGGAGGTCAAAAGAAGCTGTCAGATTCTCTTAGGAAATGGAGTTACAGACTGTTGTTAGCTGCCATGTGGGTGCTGGCATCTGAACCCAGGTCCTCTGCAAGAGCATTCAGAGCTCTTAACCACTGGCCCATCTCTTCAATTCCAAGGTTATGAATTTATAATGGTTGATGAACCTGCGATGACAGACATTATTACCTAAGTCTGTAACTAAGAATAGAGTTCGCTTTTGGTGTTTTACCTCCTTACTAGTTAAAATAAATGTGTATATATATATATATATATATATATATATATATATATATATATTAGCATGCAGCATCATGTGTAACAGTAACCACAAACATTTCATTATGATTAAATTCCTCTGTAATTTGCCCACCCTCCTTTGTAACCTCTGGAAACCATTGATACTTTCACTGTCTTCCTAGCTTTTCTTTGCTAAGAATGTCATGTGCATGAGTCATACAAGTAGCCCTTTCAGATGGACTTCACTGTTAAGTAATATGAATTCAATGTTCCTCAGTGTCTTGTGGTTTGAAAGCTCATTTTTAGTTTACCGTTGAATAATACTCCTTTTTTGGATGTAACAACCCTTTATTTACCTACTGAAGGGCATTGAGATTGTTTTCAAGTTGGGAGAATGAATACTGAAGCAGCCAAAATGTCCATGTCAAAGTTTTCCTATATACACAGTTTTCAATTCATCTAAGTAAATACCAAGGAACATGATTGCAGGACCCAATGGCAAAAGTATGTTTATAGTTCTCAGAAGCCCTCAAGCCATCTTACAAAGTAGATGTGCTTTTGTGCAGTTCTCCAAGCATCAAAAGAGGCTGAGTTCCTGTTATTCTAGGTAATTGTCAGCATTTGACAATTTTAGTGTTTCACATGTCGGCTGGTTGAATAGGTGTGAAATAGCATCTCCTTTTATATGCAGTTCCTCCAGGATGTGTAGAGTGTGGTCTTCTCATATGCTTGATGGTTGAATTATTTTTTTGTTTTTTTTTTTGTTTTAATTTTTAATGTTTTTCATATAGACCAGCATGTCCCTTGTGGCCAGAGTTTTAATTTCTCTTTGATTTTTCTTTTTGAGTTTTTTTATGTACCTAAGTTTGATTATTTATTTATTTATTTTTGTGCTACTGCTTAGCTTTCTGAGTCTGTAGTTCACTAACAGACTAATTGGTGAAAAGGTTGGTTACTATCAACTCATCCATCACTTATATTTCATTTCTGTCTTTCTGAGATTCTCATTATGCATATATTGGTGTTGGGAACTGCTGGCACATTGTATTTTTCTATCCTCTTTCCTCTTTGCTGATCAGTTTGTGAATTTCTATTGTTATGTCCTCAAGCTCTGGGATTCTTGCCTCAGCCAGTCTCAGCCTACTAATGATCCCATCAAAGTTATTCTTTACTTCTATTGTAGATTTGTGTAATTCTTAGAATCTTTATCATCCACTTACTTACTTACATTGCTCATGTGTTCTTACATGGAGTTTACTTTTTCCAATAGAGCCTTTAGCATATTAATCATAGTTATCTAGATTCTAGAACTGGTGATTTGTATAACCTTATATCTGACTTTAGTTCTGATGCTGGTTCAGTCCCTTTACATTATGATTTATGCATTTCAGTTTATCTTGAAAATTCTGTTTTTAGTAGTAGGTGGACATGATGTACTAGGTAAGGGAACTACAGTACATAGATTTTTGACTGTGTGTGATGAAGTGTGGACAGAAGAGAAACACCCCATGGTTCCATAACTATTCTCTGTTTTTCTCTATGTATCTGGAGTGTGAACTTCACTGGTATTTCTTGGTTTTTAATTCTCTCCTCAGTGAGTCAGTAGGGTTAGATAAGACAAGAATTGGTGTTCTTCTTCCTATAGGTTGCCCATACTTTAATAAAACTGTATCAAAGTAGGCTGCGCTTAAACAGTTTCTCCTGTGCAGAGTTGTCTGAAAACGAGTGGAAGGGTTGGCATGTTTCATATTGGTCCGCTCTACTCCTCTTGTTATTATCATAAAAATTATTCCTTTGTATTGGCCACATGGACTTGGTAGAACTCCAACAAGTAAAACTTGCAAGAATAGAGCCTTCCTATGACTTCTTCACACCAAAGCATTTAACTCTCAGAGTTAAATACACACAGTCTCTAGTAATTTGCCAATTGCAACTTACTAACATTGGTTTCTGAAGAAATTCTTGCTCATAACTTTCTCATCTGTTGTATTTATTATGCCTGTCTTTCCAATTGTAGGAGTCAGTGGTTTGCCCTGTGACATCAATTCTTCGATGGCTCTAAAAAGGGTTGTTCATTGTTCAGCTTCCTAAAGAAAACTTTTCATTTATTTCTTTTTTATTTATTTATTATTTTGTTATTGTTATTTATTTATGAGTGTATGAGCATGCACACACGTGCATGCACATGCCATCACGTGCCTATGGAGGTTAGAACATTGGGGCTGCAGAGTTGGCTCAGCCATTAAGAGCACTGACTGCGCTTGCAGAGGACCCAGGTTAGATTCCCAGCACCCACATGGCAGCTAAGAACCATCTTTGACTCCAGTTCCAGGAGAATCAGACACCCTCTTCTGCCCTCCGCAGCATTGCACAACACGGGTGCACCAACCTACATGCAGACAGTACATTCATACACATAAAAAAATTAATAATAATAAAAGAAGACAACTTATGGGGTTTGGCTCTCTCCTTCCACTATTGTTGGTCCTGGGACTTGAACTCAAGTCCTTAGGGATGGTGGCAAATGCTTTTACCTTCTGAGTCACATCTTGGCTCTTTATAAGCTTCGTTGTTATCACAGAGTGAAGTCTTCTAAATCCCTAAAATGCCACATTGGAAATGTGTTAACCTTTCTTTTTAAAGACTGCCTTTATCTCAAGGTTAAGACTTGAATTCACTCATATTTTGTTATATGATAGATTCAGATTCAGAGGGCAAGGTACAGGTGTGACAATTTTCAAAAGAGCTGTGGCCTATTTGAAAACAAAATACTCTTATGAGTATTTCTTTCAATAACAAATCCTTAGTGTCTATGGATATTTTCAGAATTCCCTGACAGTTGCAGTTTCTTCCTGTAGAAGAGTTGGAGATATCAGCCAGGACTCACCTAGCATGTGGGATCAGAGTTTTGTTTTTATTTCAGAGCTTTTTCCAACATGCTGCAGAGAACATCAGGCAGCCCGGTGAGCCCCCTATAATATCTGACTTAAAATCCTTGTCATCACACATGACAAACACTGGATGAGATAGGAAAGGAATGAGGATAGACAAAAGGAAATAAATACCATGAAATGAGGATTATTGAACTCCAATGGTTCAAGAAAATTGCCCAAGGCCACACTGAAAATCTGTGGGGGAAGCCAACAGTTAAACTTCAGAAATCTCTTTCTTTCAAGCCTTCTGCTATTTTTCATCAGATGAAAAGGAATCCCCTGACTGCAGAAGCTATAAACAGGATCTTGATCTCAGGTACTTACAAGAAAGGCAGAGAGAGGCAATCTTGTTATTGATAAGACATTGTAAAGAATGAAATGGAATGTGCTGTTTACTGCAACTACAGAAAACAAAGAAATAAGAAATATCCATCAAACTATCTCACATAGGAAATAAACATTCTGTTGAAAGACAAGGAAAAAATTCTTGTGTTGGATGTCCAGTCCCTTTATAACTGTTATTTTCCTGGGGGTAGTTGGGTGGCTACACTTCCAGCAGACATATTGCATAGCTACCTTGCCAATTTGGTAATGGAATTCCAACATTTGGTTCTTATGAGTGATTGGACAATTTCCTGGGCAGTTTACCATTCTATTCAATATACTTCAATTTCTGGAAAGGAAGAATTGATTAATTATAAAACTATGAAAATTGTTAAAGAATATTTATATCTGTGGAAATGTCAAAGTTTATCATCTAATGTTCATCAAATTTTATCATCATCATCATCATCAATGATGCCATTATCATCATATTGCCGTAATCATTATTACTATGGTCACTACTACCATCATCTTCTTTATGGTCATCGTTATTTCCACACCTTCATCATTATCACCATCATCACCATTTTCATCATCAGCACTGCGGTCATCATATCTCCTCCATCATTGCTCACACCACCACCATAACCATTATCATTATATATTCAAGACTTATTTCATTCTAAGTATTTCAATGAGCTCTCACTTTATAAGGCCAATAGAAATTATTAAAAAGTATTCTTCTTTGTATTTGGGGAAACAGGCTTAAAGAGACAAAATTGTTTGCCTAGGATCGTTGTTGGCAGGACAGTCTCAAGTATACAGACCTGACTGTCTGACCATTTATCCAGATCTGTCTGATACAAAGGTCTGTCCTTCAGAAAAATCCCCGAATCCTCACTATCAGCACATTACTTTGTGACACCTTATTCTAAGCTTTATTGTATCTCTTAGTATAAATTAGTTGGATCTCACATCTTATGAGAGAGTAGTACAGGTTATTATTTCTGATTACATAGCACTTAACCTTAAATAGTTGTAATAGAGAAACATTGGGGAAAGTTTTGCAGGATGATTCATCTTTTTTCTAGACTCAAATTAAAGCAGTAAAATATATATTTATTTATCTAAGAAGCCCCCAAACTTAAGAATCATAAGACAGGAAGAAAGAAATATATTTCGTTCTGACACTAACAAACTTAAGATGCTTAAATAGCATATATACTTTCCAATAGTGATAGAACTTTTAATTTAACCTTGATAGGGTGCTTGGGCCCAGGACAAGAGCATTCTCACCTACCTCACTATGAGCTGTCAGTTTCCTGAAAGATTAAAGTCCCATAAAGCTGTGGATAACTCACTTTTTTACCAAGCAAGCAGTGAGTATCCAACAGCAATGTCCTTTACTCATTTCTATTTCAGATTTATAATTGTAGCTCAAAGCTTAGCACACAATGGGTGCTTTCTATTAATTTATAAAATTAATAAATTTGTGGTCTATGTTTTAACAGTTTTCCCAATGCAAAATATGAGGATGTATGTTAAATGATTCCCAAAGAGCACTAGAGAAAATTTATAGGGATCTGCTGAGATTATTTCTAGTTTGGCATAATGGTATCTTGAGTAGGTTTTGCTCTTTTTCAGTTTTACAGTAGATCAGAGTAGAATGAGGAGAAGGAAGAGGAAGGGGAAGAGGAGAAGGAGGAAAATTATATAATTAGGCTGACAGATCAATTAATTTGTCCCTATCTCTGCAAATAGAATCCATAACTACTAAGAAAGAATGCAGAGAGGACAACAGTTCCTGCTTCCAAATAATTCAATTCTGGGATTACAGACAAAAGTTAGCTGTGCTAATCCCCATCTAACCTCAACCATTGCATTGATTACTGCAGCACAGAAAGTGGAAGAGAAGGAGAAAAAATAAAGAAGGCAGAAGAATTAGAAGAATGGAAACAATGAAACAGAGGAGAAAGAAGAGAAAGGAGGGTAAGGAGGAGGAAAAGTTGGTAAGGATTCATGTGCATCAATCAAAGCACGGGGAGACCAGATCAACACTGAAGTCATCTGTGTCCTCTCTACAAGACTCAGAAAAAGTGGGAAATTACCTGCCCATTGTGGTTATTCTGGAGAGTAACTAATCTGAATGACCATTCAGACTACAATACCAGCTTTGAGGAGGAAAGATTCAGCTGCAGACACTGAGGGATGATATTGGTGACAGAGAAACCATGACGCATCCAAAGTTCATGGATAAATTTCACAGACACGGATCTGAAATCCCAGCACAGCTTTTTTCTACCATGAGTGTCTCTGAAGGACAGTTGGGAAGAGCATATAGTACAAAACTATAGCTATAGACTCAGTGGGCCACGTCTGGCTTAGGAGGCTAGTACTGAAGTCCCTGGGCCGATGGGCAAGAGGAGGCCTAAGCACAAGGCTGGAGTGGTGACCATATGGAGAGAGAGAGAGAGAATGTAGCTGAGTCCAACTCTAGCTTTAAAGCCCAATGACCACAATGACTTCTGGCATAGCAATCAATCTCCATTGGTGCAATAGTGGCACTTTTATCTTGAAAGTAATCAACAGTTATTTAATTTAATTGGTCTTATAATCCTCTCAATGAGAGGGAACTCATGTGTGGTACTGAAAACATGGCCAAAAACATAGCCTGGAGAGGTCATAGATCCTAGAGAAAACCATATTTCTATCACATACCTAGACAAACATAATCTCTTACTATATGCTAAATATAGGCCCCTATACTTACAGACAAATATACCTGTCACCACTAGTCAAAGATGCTTCTTTTTGTAACAGATGAAGACTATTCCAGAGTTCTACAACTAGTCAAACACAAAGAATAGCTTTCTGTGAGATTCTCAGCCTTAAGTGACATACCATTGTAGAAGAGGGGATAGACAGACTTTAAGAGCCAGTAGTGGTATGTGACAACAAGGAAACAGCTTTCTAGGCTTCTGGGAACTTGCTGTTATGAACTTACAGCAATAGTGACAACACACACAAAATACATACACATTCAAAGCAGACAATAACCCAGCATAGAACTGAAGAAATGGCCAGAAGGCCACCATGTTAGGTGAAGAACTATTGGCAGCTGATCCCTGCTGGGTGAGGGAGAGTTGGTCTTCTTTAAGGAAGTAATGCTAGACTAGATAACCTTTCCAGGTTCTAGTGGATAAACTCGCATAAAGGCACATCTGGGGGACACAAACCTGACTAAATAGACTTTAACATAAATGATGAAATACATAAAATCCAGTGGGGGCCTCAGGAGGTACATATACGGAAGGGGGGGCTCTAAATATGGAGGGCTAGATATATGGCTTGGTGGTTAAGAATATTGGTTGCTCTTGCAGAGGACCCAAGTTTGATTCCTAGCACCTACATGGTGGCTAACAACTGTCCATAACTGCAGTTCCAGAAGAATCCAATACTTTCTTTCTGACCTCCATAGGTATTGCAAAACACAGGTGCACTTACATGCATCCAGGCAATATATATATATGTAGATATGTATATATATTTACATATACATATACATGTATGTATATATACATACATATACATATATATATATAGAGAGAGAGAGAGTGAGAGGGAGAGAGAGAGAGAGATTATTGCTATATTCATTATATTCATTCAGGAGAATTTCTCCATTTGTGGCCCAGATCAGAAAGCTGAACTTCTTTCTTTCTGTACTTAGAAATCAGGATAGATGGCTCTCACAATCACACACTATTCCGATATATTTTAATAATATTCCCAGGTTACTTTAATGCTTCATTTCTTCCCAATATCTGTCTTTATTGCCTTCCAACTCATTCTCCTCACGTCCAGCAGAGGACCTTTAAACGTTCAAATCCATAGGCGGTTACTTCTGTTTGTGACATCATCTCCCTGAGTCATCTATTACTGACATGTAATTGACTTTACATTTATTCTCTCATTTTAAGAAGTCCTACTGTGTGTAAAGCTGGCCAAATATTTGATGAATGTGAAAGATAAGAAGCTCCAACTCAGGATCTGGGAACTTTCTCAGGCATCTAAATAAATCTTTACTGGTAGGAGGTAAATATAATTTCCAAGACATGGAGAACAATTCTGGGAACAAGTGAAGGAAAGAACTCGAGGTGTTGTTTAGAGATGTCAGTGATAGTTCTCCTGAGAAGATTGTTTTGAAAATTAAAGGATGAACTCACCTCTCAGTTACAATGTAATAATGGACACCAACCCTGGGTCCAGAAAGTACTTACTGGAAATCCTACTCCACCCCATCACTGGGCTGGACTTCTACCTAAACCCTGAGGTCATTTTTCTCATCCACAAAATGGGAGTGATAATTTCTCTCTTGCCATTTGAGGGTGAAATTGAGAAATAATATATGCAAATTGTTTCTGATCAGATGATCTGACTCGCTGTAGGAATGCAATTAAGAGTTGGTAGACGAACCCTTCTTCCTCTGCCGCATTTTAGCTTTTGGAAAATCCATGATTTTTATGGATTATTATATTTCTCTGGAGAGTCATTTAACCAACATCTAGGGCAATGTAGGTCAGCAAACTGCAGCCTATTGATACTTTTTTTTCCCTTAAGACACTGTCAAAGGCTCCCTCGATATTAGCCTTCTTGCAATATCAGGAAATTACAGAATGCCAGGGGGATGTTGCAGGATAAACTGGCGTTTATCAGTAGATGTGAACCTGAGAAAGAGTGGACAGGTGAGGATCCCCACTGGGTCACAGCAGCGCCTAAGAAGGCAGAGTGGCAAGCTTGGGTCATTAACTTCAGTAACCCTCACGATTGCCTTGATGCTTTGGGAGAAAGGAAGATGGCTGAATAATGCCAAAACGGTGAAATGTTTTGTTGCAGAAACAACAAATACTCCAATATAGATCACCAGAAAGTCAAAATGAATAGTTGAATTAAATTTACCCCTTTACATTCAAATTTCTGAGTGATTATTTTTGTATTGTATACTTTATTTTGTAAAAGACATGACAAGTAGTTTGGGGTAACTCAAACCCACTAGGAAGACCCTTCTATTTACAAATGAGCCAGGGAAATCCAAAAGAAGGAGACAGCAATCATAACCCTGACGTGAATAATCTCCTTCTGACTCCTCGCATCTCTTGGGAGGCTCAGGACCACTATACTGTTACCACCCCTGTTGTCCGTCCATCAAAAGACTAGAAATGGCATCAGATAGCATCTAAGTTTGTAACAGATTTCCCCACTTTGCTACAATAAGCCTACACGATTTCACCAACAATGTATTCTGTTCCATGTTCAAGCTGGAGAGTAATCCATCACCCACGTTCTTTCTCACCTGTGGATGTCCTGGGTGAAGCAGGCAGTGGAGTGCACACACACACACACACACACACACACACACACACACACGCACACACATGCACACAGAGTCCCCAGGGATGTAGGATGGGCATATCTTGTCTTTCTCTTCTATATGAGCTCCTATTGGGGCAAGTGAGGTGGGAGGGTGAATCATGCTGGCTTCCGACCAAACCAGTCAGTGTATCCACCTACCACAGTCACGGACATTAAACCAATCCTGCACTGGAGAGTGGTGAGAGAAATCCAGTTTAGTGACACAGATGAGGATTCATCATCACATATTTTCATTCTCCTATGTCACAACTGGCTTCAACAAGTTTATTACTGTAGGTCTTGGAAGTGTCCTGTGAAGTAAAGCCCAGGTTCTTTGTGTTTTGAACAAAGAATTAGGCAAGATACAAGGCAGTAGTAGCAAAACTATTGATTTGTTAATCTGAGAGGAAAACCATAGACTACACCTACAGACCAGAAGGAGGCTGGAGCACACATGGGACTCAAGGGTATTATTTTTCTGCCTGGGGTGCTTTTTTACTTAAAATAAAAAAGGAAAGAGGTCTGAAGTAACAGGCTAAGACTTTTTAAAAACTGCTGTAAACAACTAGAATTGTTTCTTTGCTGGAGGGGACTTGTATATTCTAGGGCCATTCCAGGATAATCCAAGTAGAGATGGCTTTTCCTGGTTGCTGGGTTCTAGAGGAAACGCTTTCACAGCCCACATCACTGACGTCTGACACTATCCCTTGCTCAGTGACAGACTGAAATTTAACTTCCATTAATAGTCAGTCAATCATATGACGAAGGCTTCTATTTGGCTTCCTGCAACCTCAGTCGTGTGGCTGCTATAGAGATTCTCAGGAAAACCCCTGGATCTTTCAGATTGTTTATGCACTCTGGATCTGGAGAATTCAAATTCTGTGATAACTCCCCCCCCCCTTTTTTTTAAATCAATAGATGCTATTAGTAACCAGCCAGTCTAATTCTTTAGTTTTTCAGAATGGATACCAAGTGTTCATACAGTATCTCTCAATTCTTTGTGAATTAGCATTGAATGCATTCATCTTCCATATTTCTTTAGGGAGTTAAGCTTGGTAGCAAGTACCATTACTATAGAGGCATCAATCCTTTGAGGTGAGGATTTAAGTGTAAAGGTAACAATCTATCAGCTCTGACTTATAGCTCCAGAATCATCTTGAACACCTGCTCCTGTAGGATACTTTCTCTGATCCCTCAGATTAGATGAGCCCTGTTTCTCCTCACTCCGTTGACTAATGATTCTACTCTTTTGTACAGTCACGGAATGAACACTCATATGGGACCATCCTCTTATGTGTCTGTGGCCCTTCCATTTGTCCCTCCAATGGGGACCCTTTCCCTGTCACAGGATCAATACAGCTAAACTCACACCTTCTTTATCAGTCTTAATCCCATGAACATTTCTTAAGTTAATTCAAAGGATTCAATTTTTTTTAGAGAATGGAATTCCAATTCTCTGTAGTAACCAAACTTCAATTATCTATTTATGCTGGAATATCTCTTTGCACCCAGCTGAGCCTCAATGTCGATATTTTGCAGTTTGAGAAGAGCACGCAGCTACTTACCCCTCTCTTCTCCTCCAGGCTTGAAACTTTTCCCCTTAATTTGTAAATTGTGCATGGAGTATGAAAAAGGACATGAGGAAGTTGGTATTGATTGGAGTCTTGTAGATAAGGCATGAAATAGCGTCTTACTAAAAACTGACTTTCTAGGGCTAGAGAAGTGGCTTGGCAGTTAAGAGTACTGGCTGCTCCTGCAGAGGACCGGGGTTCTATTCATAGCACCCACATGTCAGCTAACAACTGTCTCTAATTCCATTTTCAAGGGATGCCCTCTTCTGACCTTTGAGGGCATTGTATGACATGGGTGCACCTATCTGCATGCAGGCAATACACTCATATACAAAAAATTGAAGAAAAAGAAACTAACTTTCTTCGCAGGGTTTATTGTTGGCTTGTTCAGAGACTGTCAGCTCTTTGTGGGCACTCTTTCCACACTGTTCCCTAAACAGTGAGAATGATCTTTGTTTTGATTGGATAAAGGCTTTGCCTAGAGTCCAAGATACCTCAGTTGTCTTCTGGGATCTGCTCAGTGTTCCAGGCAACTTTAGTTAGAAGCTACCTAAGATTCCATTCCGGGTCTTTCCTCAGTGGCTCAGCCCTTTCAGGTACAGTAAGCAGGCACACAGCATTTCTTTCTTTTATTCTTTCTTGCCTTTTTCTTTTTTTTTAGTTGTCTTTTTGTTTGTTTGTTTGCTTGTTTGTTTGTTTTGGTCCTTTTGAGACAGGGTCTCCCTGTAGCTCCGGCTGTCCTGGAACTCACTATGTAGACCAGGTTGGTCTTGAACTCACAAAGATCCACCTGCCTCTGCCTCCCAAGTGCTATAAAGGCGTGTGCCACCACGCCGGGCATTTAGTTGTTTTTTTAATACTGAAGATTGCACCTTAATCTAGGGCCTCATGCATGCTAGGCATTCTTTCTACTACAGATATATTACAACCCTTGTTTCAGTGTATATTGTGTATCAGCATCATCATGTGTTACCAGGGAGGCTATGAGCTCACTCCATGGTCCAGGTAGGCCTTGAACCTTCAGATTCCTGAAGAACTGAGATTTTAGACCTGTTCCTCTGGGCCCACCACGTGTAGCATTTCAAGAGAGATCTCTAGGAGCATGAGCTCCTCAGCGTGCAGTTCTTACCACTGCCTTACTTTATTAATAAATGTTTATAGAGCATTTTTCGTGTGCATTTGTTGCTGTTTTTGAAACAGCTGTTGAACACTGGAAAGCTTTGCTACCCAATTTTTAAGAGATATGTAGTAAACATCAGGATAATCCTGCCAAGGCCCCTAGGCTTGAAAGAAGGAAATACTCTTCTCTCTTCTCATCCTTGAAAACTGAGGAGACCCACAATACTCCAGTACCTTTAAAAAATAACTGGCCTCCTTTGATTTCCCATGGCTTTCAGTGGGATAGGGTCATTTAACGATTCTCATCCTAATTTTCCTGGATGGAATGTCTTCTGTCTTGAATCTTTGGGGATGCTTCTATTTTAATAGTCTTTTAATGTGATTAATAAGTAACATTATAGGGCTCTATTACAAGATCCTTAGTATCTGAATTTGCACTTAGTAAACTGTTTCCTTGTTTCTCAAACTAAAGAATGAACAGAAATTTTACTTTACTAAAGAAAAAAAAAATAAAACCCAGCGGTTAGAATTAGAAATAAACCAAGCTCTGCAAAGGGATTTGAGAAATACTCTTAGAAAAAAATTGTGAACTACACATTATAAAGTGTCCTAATCATCCTGTAACTCTTAGACCCTAATTGTCCAAGGCTTTAATAATCAACTGTGTTCTCTATAATCAAAGTGAAACAGATACTTGTCTGGTGGACCACATACTCTCTTTAATCATCTTACTAAGCATGCCATCAGCAACAAAGTGACAGCAATTTAAAAGCATCCCAGTAACATTATAAGTAGAAAATAAATGTCTCCTTAAGTTCTTAAAATGGGAAAAATAACATTGGCTTCCTCCTTTTCTATTTAGCTTTTTCTCTTAAATGTGAGATCTCACACAGAAAGCACTAGTAGGTAATATACTGGCGTGAGCAATGAACATTTTAAGGACAAGGAATTTATTCTCAGAAAGAGAATGCTAGTATCTGTCTGTGTGAATTCAACTGAGCACTGCCATCTCTGCATCCTCAGCATCTGTAACACAATATATACCTAATAAAATATTTCCAAGTGTGTGGATGAAGGATCAATGAGTGAAGGGATCTCCATGCTGGGCACAGCAGAACGTACTTGTCCTCTCAGGGAGTTTTGGGTTTTGTAGCAGAATGCAGCAGCAATTATTTCTCACAGCTTTGGAGTTTAGAAACCAAGACCAGAGTGGCACCACAGTATCAGAAGTTATTGGTCAGGGCTTTCTTCCTACTTGTCTGATGGTGACCTTTTTAGAGACAGTGACAGCTGGCTACTTGATACATCTTCTCATGATGGAAAAGTGCTCTAGTCATATCATCTCATTCCCTTATGAATCCATTGGCTTTCTATCCTTACTGGTGAAGCTGAACCTAATCACTTCCCAAAGGATGCACATTCAAATAACATCACATTGCTATTTATGGATTCGATGCCTGAATACGGATGAAACACAAACATTCAAGCTACAGCAATGACAGACATTAAATATGAGAATTCAAGTGTGAGGGAAAAGAGAAATACATGCTTTAGAATGGTGCAAAGATAGATAGGTATATGAAGGCCAGGCCTCACGAAAGATTTCTCTTTCCCCGCCTCTCCCCCTCTGTCTCTCTCTACCTCCCTCTCTCTCTTTCTTTACTTTATTAGTGGGTGTCTCGGTTTGTGAAACGATTCTTCCCATTTTATCTGGAATTCATTTTGAGATTAAATCCTGGCCTTTAGCCTAAGGCTTCTGTGCAAAGGTGGAACGTGGAGGCTGACTCCAGCACTATGGAGGTGAAGATCTGCATCTGTGTCATCCTATAGTTTATCTTGAAGATACTGAAGGAATGTCAAAAGAGCAGTCAGCTTTCTGTCAACACACACAAGGGGAGAAACAAAAACACTGGAAAAAGCTAAAATCAGGACAGATAATCCTCCCCTTTAATTCAACAATCACTGAGTTGAGAACTCGACGTGCTGCATACAGTTCTAAACACTAAGGGTACAGAACATACTTGGTGGAAGACAGATATTAAATAATAAGTATAAGCATAAATGCCAACTGAGATAAATGCTATCAAATAAGTTTTCAGAGACTCTCAGGGAATACATAAGTGCCTTTGAATGAGTCAGGAATGGCAGGCAGTGAAAGGAGATCAATTTTATGACTTCAACACCTGAACTTTATTTCTCGTTTAATTTAGCAAAATAATTGCAGTCATATAGTCCTGGTTTTGTCTCTGTATTTTTCCCTCTTCTATCATCCTGTTCTCTTCACATATCTGTCCAGCTCTGAGTAAACATGTTTTTCTTCTGTGGGTTTTTTTCATAATTTGGGCCAACTGTTGTGGTGATGATTGATCTCCTTTCACAGAGATTCCATGAGTGATGAGAAAGGACAAAAGAATGAAGGCAGGCTTGTATTGGAACCCTAGCCTGCCTCTTATCTTGAGATGTCTTTAGGAATATGCTGAGTCCATTCCTTGGATTGTTAGAGTTATTTCTCATCAAATATTTTCATTGTATAAATGACAGAAGAACTTCTGTAGAATTTTGAAAAGCATTCCTTTCAGGTATTAGTTTTTATTCTTACAATATTTGCCTCCCTATCTTGACTGATGTGGAATACACTTTTATAAACTGTAGTATAGGTTCAACCTACTTGATATTTTAAATTCTGTATGCAAATCTTCTGTATAGTTTGCCTAGTTAACCTGGACTTTTGTCTCTATCACCTCTGGATCTTTCTAAATTTCACATTTTAGTAGAGGAGAAAGAATACCAATATCTGGGGCTGGAGAGTTGGCCTAGCAGTTAAGAGCACTGTCTGCTCTTGCAGAGGATCCGGGATTGATCCCCAACAACCACATGGCGGCTGAGACGTCTTTGACTCCAGTTCTAAGGGAATCCGACACCCTCCTCTAACCTCCTTAGCATTGCACAACACGAATGCACAAACCTACATGCAGACAGTACATTTGTACACATACAAGAATAAATAAAATTTTAAAAAGTATAAAAAAAAGAATACCAATATCTGACATGTAGGTTATTGGGATGATGAGACTTGGCCTGGGCTTTGTCTGTATGTATCACAAGGATGTGAAAGGTGAGCTTAGGTGAGAAGACTTGGAGAGGATACAGTCTAAAGAAGGAAAGAAAATGAAGGCTATGGGTGACATCAGTCTGTTATTTCATTTCCAAATTGACTTATGAGTCAATCCCGATTCTACCTTCCTCTCTCCTTTGCTCTCTGTTAGAGTCATGTGCCTTCTATGAAAAAGAGGAAGGGGAGTGAGGGAAAGAGAGAGAGGGAGAGAGAGGGAGAGAGAGAGAGAGAGAGAGAGAGAGAGAGAGAGAGAGAGAGAAAGAGAAATGAAGTATGAAAATGAGAATGAATTAGTAATAATACATTTCAAAGAACAGCTTGCACTGTTGGGGCCTGGAGGGGAGCAGGGAATATAAGAGCAAGCATGGTGGTGAGCTGCACTCCCCCTGGCCTAACCGGGACCTCTCATTGGATGAATTCAGATCTCTTCTCAGTTGTGAGTTGATTTATTCAATAAAAAGAAATCCCATAGTTAGCTTTTCAGGTTTCTTAATAATACATCTAGTATGTTTGTTTAGTAGTGTGTAATATAAATATTGGGAAGTACAGTTTAAATTTATCTTTGAGAAAATAATTATACTCTATTTCAAAGTAATATATTATTATTAAGAAGAACATGAAAACATCAAAAAGAATTGATATAAAATGAATTACATGTATAATTATACACACATGTATGAAATGTGAAAATAAATAATTTTATCACTGTGTTACAGGATAGTAAAAATTTATTTCTATATTTGTATACTTCTAATATATAGTTATTATGAATAAATAAACTTTTATTTGAAAACTTTGCAAGTGCCTCATATTTAGGGCTTATTTCTTCTTTTATTTGCAGTTGATAATTTATTGAGAGCATTTTCACCTGATATGAAATATACTCACTGTGTAACATCTTTAATTGATGATTGTGGATGCACTATTCTTTACTGAAACTTTATTGAATTTTCTGTAGTTGTCAAGGATTTAGATAATTACTAACAATTTTCTACTGTAAATAGCCCCCTCTTGTACTAACTGTCTTGAACATGTGACAGGTTGCAATTCAATCTTTGGGTAGATTGCAAATAGATTAGTCAATCAAAAGCTATAGAAATTTTAGGGCCTTTGATACTTGCTGCTAAATTATATTCTGCAAAATTTTATTTTCACTGGGAGCATTAGAATATCTTCTAATGAGATCCTAATCCAACCTGAGTGTGTGTGTGTGTATGTACACTTGTGTGTGTGCACATGATCATTACCTGTTTGATTATTAAGTAACACTTCTCATCAATGGCCCAGTGTTCAGCTGGCCTCAAGAACTTTTACCATTTGTACACATTTCTCTCTTTTGAATTTTCTTTAAATCATACATGTTCACTTGTGGACTATTCTAATCTATTTGTTTTTTTATATATGCATCTCTTATATTCTACCTAATTTCAGAAGAATTTTAAGTACTTTATGGCAAAATAAAATAGCAGGGGATAGATGAAAACATTAAATCAGGCCAAATATACCATGCTTCACATGTAACAAGAATATCTGTTATTTAGTAATCAGGTTCACATGCACCCCCATTTGGTCCTCACAAGGTGTCAAGGATACCTGCATAATTATAATTCTGCTGAAACAGACATAGAGACCAAGGCCTTTGGAGGGGAGGTAGAGGTGCTGGAACAGAGAACTGTTTTTCCTCAGAACTATCATGACTACCTGCTTAATCTCTAACCTACATCATCATCATCATCATCATCATCATCATCAATCATCATCATGTCCAGTTCATTCGCTCAATAAATGCTTATTTGGCCTCTCTTGCATGATAGAAACTGCTCCTGATCTGGGGGACAGAGGTATAGGAGGAAAGAAAATAGACAAGGTTAAATAATGGTAGTGATGGGAGACAAGCGACAGACACTTATACATATGTGTACACATATATGCACATACATACAATGTTAAGAGGAATCAGAACTATAAATGACAATTGAGTGGATGACTGAAGGTGAGGAGAGGCTGCAGGGGAACATGGGCTTTTCTGTTTATGTGTTCTTATCTCTCACCCCAATATTCACAAGAAGGTTTTCCTCTGGAACCAGATTAGGGCTGTTTAACAAAAACGGGGAAAGCTAAGTAGCTTCAAACTATGGCCGTGCTCACTACTCCCATGGCTTCATGCAGTCGAAGTGTATTTAGAATGTAAGGGCTGCAATTGGGGTGAATGGTGAAACTACAGCAATGTAGTCTGGACACTCATTTGATCAACTTGATTGAACATACAACCCCTCATCCCCCGCTGGATGGTGGGGCTGTGGGAGTTTGGGCACAACAGCCTGCAAATTGGTTTCATATGAAGGATGCTTGTTCTCATGGATCATCACTTATAGCTAAAAAATGGAAAAAAAAACTGAGAGAAAGATGCAGGACAGTTATGGCAAAATACATGATCTGGGATGGGGTAGGGGTAGGGGGGAAAGGAAAGGGAAATATGCCTGAACTGAATTGGAAAATGATGTATGAAATGCACAAAGCATCAATAAAAAAAAATTTGAAAACAAAAAACAACAAAGAAAAGCAAACAACAACAACAGAAAAAGAAGTCAGAAGTGAAGCTGTACAAATCCATCATCAGTACCACCTTCAAGGTGACCTCGGGGGAAGCAGAACCCATGTCAGCAAGCTAGATGTCTGAGGATGGGAGCAGACATTCTAGAGGGAGGTGTAAGCAACAGTGATTTCACCCAGGGGAGGCTTGAAAGGAGCACAGCAGATGAAGGCGAGCTTACATAGGAGCCACTCCCTCTTGGAGGGCTCAATGTCATGTTGTCAACACAATCCGATACCATCTCTCCCTGTTCTTCATCTGAAATGACAGCCTCTCCACCTGCATTGTCCTTAATTGTGTGACTGTTTTAAATGTATGTGTGTTATGCCTGCATGTATACAAGTGCACTGTTGGCAGCCTACCACACAAACAATGTGTGCTGTACCACGCCCTAAGATGGCGCCGACTTCCTGAGTCACTACAAGTCGCTTCTCGCCATTGCCTTTGCATTGGACAAACTGCGCATGACTACTACTCTCCGAGCCCACGCTCTCTGGGCCCGTGCTCTCTGGGCCCACGCCTTGGGCATGCTAATGAGGCATCAGGGCACTGTACCAATCCAGAGCATACACGAACCCTTTGGACTGCTATATAAGCAGTGCTTCTGCCCCATTTCGGGGTCCTTCTCACAAAAGAGCTGTGCACAATAAATATTACCACAGAAGAATCCTGTTGTCCGCGTGAAGTTCTTGCCGGCGAGACTACAGCGCGTGACAGTGCACCAGTGTCAAGCAGTGCCTGTAGAGGACAGCAGAGCATGTTCGATCTCCTAGAACTGGAGTTACAGACAGTTGTTTACCACTACGTGGCTGCTGGGATTTGAACGTGGGTCTTCTGCAAGAAGAGCCAGTGCTCTTAACCAGTGAGCCATCTCTCCAGCACTGATTGTGTGACTTTGATTACAAACATGGCCAAAGGAATCTCAGGGTCTTACTGCAGAGTACAGGAGTCTCTGCAGAATCAAGAGTCAGCTTCACAGAATGGCTTGGTCATGGAGTGAGGTCAAGGCTCAGTTCCATGGTGAAAGACAAAGGCATCCCCAAAGAGTCCTATGAAGTTGAGTGGCTGTTCTCTGAGGACACCAAGTAGCCATCTGGTTCCCATGCTGCAAACTCTGTAACACTTCTATGGCTCTCAATTATATGGGGCTGCAGAGTTTTGTTTTGTTTTGTTTTTAAGATTAAACTACTTTTTGAAGTTTATAGATCTTAGTTTCCAAGTCTTGTTTATAGATGCTAATCCTTTAAGAAGTTGCTTACATTGAGTCCGCATTACTGTGCATTGTACTGAACAGAGCAGATCAAAAAACGCACACCACTGTCTAGAGAGGAACGTGGCTTCGGTGAAGGTCCAATAAAGCTGTGTTCATGGCCATGGGTATACGTTCACAGGTCTCTGCTTACGGGTAAACACATATGCATACACACATACAAATACACAGACAAAGAATCATTTCCTAGAGCTGGGGAGGTCACAGGCCCTAAGGAGGGATCCACTACTAGTCTTTTGTTAAATGGACATGTTCCCAAGTTACCTTCTAAATATAGAATGCCGCTCCCAGCCTGGGTTAGAGAATTTCCTTTTTGTAGTGGGTGAGAGTTAAAGCAAAGACTCTTAATTGATCCATCAAAGTGACTGTGGAGCGCTCATTCTTAAATGGGACACCTATGTCACCTCCTCAAAGGCCTAGAGATCAACTGAAGAAGAAGGAGTGAAAGACTGTAAAAGCTGGAGGGGGCCAAGGAATGCTGCGGTACACTGTTGTCTGGATATTCCATAGACGTTGTAAGCACGAGCACACAGCAGCTGTGGCTAGCTACACACACACACACACACAAACACACACACATATACACACACATACACATACACATATATACACACATACACATACACATATACACACACATGATACACATACACACATACACACACATACACATACACACATACACATATACACACACATACACACACATACACACACATGATACACATACACACATATACATACACACACATACACATACACACATACATACACACATACACACATATACACATACACACATACACATATACACACATAGAGACACGCATACACATGCAAACATACACAATCACATACACACATACACAATGACATTCATACATGCATACGTATTCACACATGCATACACATTCACACACACATACACATATACACACATATATACACATACATACATACACATATACACACATAGAGACACACATACACATAGAAGCATACACAATCACATACACACATACACAATGACATTCATACACACATACACATTCACACATCCATACACATTCACACAAACATACCCATACATACACATACACATACACACATACACATTCACACACATACACATACACACATACATGCACATATGCACACACATATACACATACACACATACACATATACACACATAGAGACACACATACACATAGAAACATACACAATCACATACACACATACACAATGTCATATACATATACACATTCACACATGCATACGCATTCACACACACATACATATATATACATATATATACACACACATACACATTCACACACATAGACACATACACACAGACACACACATACACATTCACACACACACAGGAAAGTAGAAGGCAGACTAGTTTGGAAGAAGTGGACTAGCAGGAAAGGAAGGAGGCTGTGAGAGGGTGACGGGGGTAAATGCGGTCTCAAGCCAACGTTTACATGTTTGAAAATGACACAAAACATTCTACGATTGGTAGTGGTGATGGCTTCATGGTCTTATGAATGTGCTTCCTTGCCAGCCATTAAACTGTATAAATGGGCAAATTGTAGGTTTTGTGAATTATTTATCAATGAGAAGTTGGTTCTTTAACAATATTCTCAGATTTGCACACTTCTTAGAAAGCTGAAAAGAACAAGTGGTGCAAGAACCATTGGAATTTCTCAGCTCTGTCCCATCATGCATCATGCCTTAACTGACCCTCGCAACCAGTCACGCCCAAGACTATCTGGTCCAGGCTCCTCAGTGCAGTTAGCTCTTCCATACTAGTGATTCACTAATCGCATTGCTGTGAACAGCAAATGGTTTTCCACATTGCCCGTGCTGCTGGAACCATGATGCTGCATACGTCAGACACAGTCTCTGGCAAGCTGAGAAAGTCAGTTTTATAGGAGTCATTTTCTAAAAATAATATATGGGTATGAGTGTACATGTATGTATGTATGTATATACAAGCCTGCATGTATATAAGTGCAACTGTGTCCTGCACTGCAGAGCAGGTCAGAAGAGGGCGTCGGATTCCTTTTGAACTGGAGTTAAATGTGGTTGTTAGCAGTCATGTGGATGCTGGTAATCAAACTCGGGTCCTCTGCAAGAGCAAGCAGGGCTGTTGATTTCTGAGCCGTCACTCCAGAAATAATATTCACCCAAGTACCAGAGAAGTACCCACACTGTGTCCTGCACTGCAGTGCAGGTCAGAAGAGGGCGTCGGACTCCTTTTGAACTGGAGTTAAATGTGGTTGTTAGCAGTCATGTGGATGCTGGTAATCAAACTCGGGTCTTCTGCAAGAGCAAGCAGGGCTGTTGATTTCTGAGCCATCACTCCAGAAATAATATTCACCCAAGTAGCAGAGAAGTACCTGAGACAACAGCAGATCTTGGGGTGCTGGAGGCAGATCTTGGGGTGCTGGAGGCCTGCACATATCTCTAAACCTGTAGGCAAATAGAGGGAATTAAGAACTAAAGGAGAACAGACAAAAGAGGAAGCCCTCAGGCCTCGCTTGGAGGACTGTGTAAAAGATGCCCCACACCACCCCCTATTTGCAATGCAAAACTCCTGGCCGAGCCTGCTCCTCTGTTTGCTAGACCTCTGGCAGGTGTTGCTGCCCTTGCTCTGGTCTCTCCCCAACACTGGCTGAAAGTGTTTCCTGTACACACTCATGGCTGTGGTAGAAATCTCAGCACAGTAAATATGTGGCTGCTTCAACCTGATTTCTACCTGCATCCAGAAGGAAAGGCTGGCAGTGGAACCCCGGCCATAAAACCAGTAGTCCTGGTGGTGAATGCATGCAGATGGCCCCAGGAGCTTCGCCCTATGCTTAGCCCTATGCTTCGCCCTCGGGCCCTATGCTTGTTTGTGAACAAAGATAGGGGAGGGATAGGCAGACGTGGCCAGGCCCTAGAAGCGGAATACAGGGCTGGACTCAACTCCAGTTCTCAGTCAGTCTAGCTCTCTGGGCTTGACTCTGCTGGGCTTCTTCTCCCCAAATCCCCATTCCAACTTTTCTTTTCATAGACACAGTAAACTATACTATTATGTGCTCTTGCTAAACTATGTTTGTTTCATAGCATTCCTGGGTCGGAGACATTATCACTATACTTATTACACACAGTTGGCATTTCAGAGTTAGAAAACAGTGTCTTAGCTGTGGACAGAAAACAGAGTTCTCACCTCAAAGGGAATAAAGTTTATTCTAGAACCAATTATGAGTGAGTATGGACTGGAAACACAGAGTCAGTTACCTTAAAACCCACATTCCAACAATTCCATGGCATTTTTATAGTTACAGAACAAAAGAAAGTCCTAAGTCAAATCACTTCCTAAGGCAGTGGTGGGAACATCAGGTAGGCAGCTTACAAGAAAGGAGGAAGGAAACTACTGCGGACTTTGGATGCTATCTGATGATATTCTGATCGTTGGAGGGAGTGAAATCTAATGTTCTATGGAGTGAATACATCCCAAAGTGCTTCACAAGATAATTACAAGGATGTTCGGTTAGACTCAGAAGTGAGCAATAAATGCAATTAAGGCAGTTAAACCCAGTCAAGGTAATCTGACTCTGGATCTGCAGCATCCCAACTCCCACCTTCAGGAGTTCTGTCTGTCCGTCACCTTATAGTGCATTTAACATTGGAGTGGATTTCTCAGGAACTTCAGTTCATATACCTAAGGTACCAGGCTTGTAAATAATAGAGCCACAACTCAGGCCCCTGTCTAAGGCATGCTCAAGGCTATGTGGAGATGCCAGAGTTTATACTGAAATATTTAAACATATAATCCAGAGGTTTAACTCTTAATATGAGGATGCATTTCTTCCGGTCTCTTTTTTGGTTTTTTGTTTATTTGTACTGTTGTAGAGCTCCTGGGCCCTGGGAAAGACCACCCAGACTCAAGAAAATCTTTTGTTAAAAGATTTTGTTAAATGATCCCACAGCCTCTGGGATCAGGAATGGAGGATGCTGTAGCAGACTGAAGCAAAAAGAGGATTCTGAAAGGCAAAGAAAGGAAGAAAGGAGGAAAGAAAGAAAGAAAGAAGAAAGAAAGAAAGAAAGAAAGAAAGAAAGAAAGAAAGAAAGAAAGAAGAAAAAGAAAGAAAGAAAGAAGAAAGAAGGGAAAAGAAAAGAAAAGACACAATTACTTTACTTCAGTTGAATTTCCAATGTGTGAGATAACATCATTGTTACCTTGTGCAGTCAGGGGCAAAGCAGGTTTTACAGAAGCTAGAGTAAGCAGTTAGTTAATTGTTTCACAACAGTTACACATTTCTGGGAAGGGGGCAAGGGGCTTCATTGGTCAGCACTTCCTGGAATTGTTTACCAGTTTCAGGCAAAGCAGGTCTCTAAGATGGCTGCCTTAACCAAAAGGAGTCATTGCAGCCGTCACAGTACATTGGTATAACTTTACATTTTACTTTTCTTAATGCACTGCTTAATTTGTTAGGAACATAAAACTTTGGTAAATATAACTATAAATAATTTACTCATGTGAATAATATTGCTTATCAGTTTATTTCCCCCAATCAACTTGGGGTATGAGTTTAGGTTATTTATCTTATTGCTTGTATTGTGCTGTGTTGGGACAATGAATGACACATCAATGAGTATCTTCTTATGTACAGTTGTGTTAGTTACTTTTCTTGCTGCTCTATATAGATAGACACAACTTAATGAAGGAAAACTTTGTTTTGGCTCACGTTTCAAGAAGGTATAGCCTATCACAGCAGAGAGGGCACGTTGGCTGGGGCCAGCTTGTCTCCTGTCAGATACAGCTGACAGCAGGAATGTGGCCTTTTCACCTCTCTGCATATCAGAAGCAGAAAGAGACTGAGATAAGACTCCGGTTCCAGGGGAGTCCGGCACCCTCTTCTGACCTCCGCAGCACTGCACGACATGGATGCACAAACCTACATGCAGACAGTACATTCATACACATACAGAATAAATTAAAAAATTTAAAAAAAAAAAAGAATTGGGGTTGAAAATTGACTCATAAGGCCATTCTCCCAATAGCTCACTTCTCACAGTGAGGCTTGACTGCTTAATTGTTCTATACCCCCAAGACCCCACTGCCAGGTAGAGAGAGTGGGTATTGAAACACATCAGCCTATAGAGAACTGTTCACATTTAAACCATTACAACAACAATATGCACTTATCAAATTCCAATAGTAACCATCATCAAGAAAAGTTTGATTTCTTTCTTACTAAGAGTCACATCTTATCATTGTAGGAATACCAAGTGCACATAAGTGTGTACATAGCCCACTGAGAAACCCATCCCCAACAAAAATGCAATATCCAAATTTCATGCCTGAAACACATTCCACTTTTTGTCAGAAGTTTGACATAACTCTTTCTGCCTGGCTTTTCTCCAGTGTCTTCATTACATGTCAGGGATGTTTCCTCCTAGCACTCTGTCTTCTTGCCTTGTGTAGACTCCAGTAGCCACCTCCCCTACTTCACACTTCTCATTTGCCTGGTGGCGGTATAGAAAGGGGTCTGCAGCCTGCTGTGTCTGGCTGGGGTTTATGGGGGGGAGGGTAAGCCGAGAGGCGCCAAGCACCGCTTCAATTACACTTTCCTTGTTCCAAGGACTTTAATCATGACCTCTTTTTCAATGGATCCTTTCAGAAAGGCCAGAGGGTCTGAGAATAAGCAATTGGAAACTCTAGTATTAATCAGGGTCTGAGACCTCCAACTCCATTGAGAAACAAGCTTGAACTTAAGATTCATTAAAGTGGGGGAAAAAATCTCAGAGAGACTATCCATTCCAAAAGAAATCCATGGGTATTGGGGACAAGGGTGGGGGGGGCATACAGAGATCATAAACAGAAACAATAAGCGGAAAGTTTAGGTGACAATAATTACATTGTAATTTTTATTAAGAGGTCTCTTGGGCCAGATGTTCATTGAAAAAAAAATTAAGATACCTCCTGGGATTTACAATGAAACTTATATGAAACTTACATTCTTGAGGCTGGGGAGGAGGGTGATTTGGGGACACTGAAGGCACCACAGGCTTATGGGGCTGAAGCCTGAAGTTTGTTGTGATGGGAAAGGAAGCAGAGAACTAGAACAATGTCTGGTTCTGGTGGTGCACTTCACCTTATCCCCCAGGCTCCAGCATTTGTATTCTTTCCTGAGCAGCCTGCTCAGCAGAACATGCCTGCTTTTGATTAACAGAAGGAAGGCAGCCAGTGACCCGGCCCCTGCCTGGTCTGGCTGGCTCGGCAAACCTATGTGCTGGCTGGGACTCTGTCCTGAGGAAGGAACCAGCAGAGCCATCCCATGAGTCTCCCCTGAGGCTCCTACACCAAAGTCTGGAGAGCCTGCCTGGATTTAGCAGTGCAAGATGAGGGTGGACTTCATTATACTTTGCCAGCTTTCTCACACTTCAGACATTTTCCTGTCCTGTAATTTTCACCATGGGCTAGGTCACTTGTTGCACCATGATACCAGCTAATAAGGGCCAAACTCCTAAATAATGAAACATGGAGGTGGACATTTTCCCAGAAGGATGAATGAAGAAAATAACAGTAGCTAACCTCCACTGGGTGCTTTCTAGGTGGTTTCCATGGAATATCCCCATGCAAATCTCAGGAGAACAGTGTGAAGTAGATCTAGCCAATTTCATTTTCCAGAGAAAACTACAGCTTGGAGTGAATGGAACCTGCCCAAGCTTATACCAGGAGAATGGGATAGATCTGGGATGTGATCCCAGTCAGCATATGTTCAGAGATTGGTCTCTAAGTCCTCATAAAAGGAACTGGAGGGGAAAGAAGTTGAGGGAAGACGAGACTGGGAAAAAAGAATGGGTGCTGGGGGTGGAAAACCATTACTCTCCTTGGGGCCAAAGTTGATATTTCCTGTGAAGGGTCACCTGGTAAATACCTGAGGCTCTGAGCTGCACATTCTCCATTTTTTCCTCTATTCAGCTTTTCATTTAGCAGAAAGGCAAGCGCAGAGAAGTACACATGAGTGAGCGTGGCAGTTTTCTAACTAAGCGTCTTCTTTGCCAAAATAGATGGATTGGACCCCTGGATTTGGCTTGCTACCCCATGTTCAAGGGCATCATCAAACTTTGGTCTGTGGAAGGACTTTGAGAGAGTAGACTTCAACATCTTCATTTACAGATTAATTAAAGTTTCTAGAGTAAAGGGATTGAAATTCCAGAGTCAATACTTTCTCTCTTCTTCACCAAGGTTGCCTAAGAACCCACCATTGGCACAAGTTATATTATGGACTAAAGGTCATATAAGTTAAAGTATGAAAATTTTGTCTTTTCTAGCTTGACCTTATTGGTTCTCTTAACACAGTTAATTGAAATGGATGTCTATCTAGGTGAGCCTTTTTGCAGCCCGTTTCAATGCTAGGCAGAGTTTTCAATGGCAGATGATGCTATAGGGATTTCCCAAAGACCTTTTGTCTTCAAATAAAGAATCAGCTTCTCTGAGAGAAATTTCTATCATGTTACCATGTATGTGAGCAAGACTAGAGACTATATTCAGACAGATCTTGTTCTGACTTTGGTAATCTATATCTATAGTGTCTTTGGCAATTATTACATTTCCCTAGAAAGATGCAACTTTTGAATCTTTTGTAGTTTGGGCCCATTTGGTTTTATCTTTTAGAACCAAATGTTTCCTAAGTTATCTCATCAGTCCTAGAAAAGTATCTTTTCTTTACAATTTGCTTTTTGAAATAATTATTTAGAACCTACTTTCAAGAAATGAAGTTTGCCAGCCATGTTTGTACCAGGGACCCAGTGCATACTCACAAGTAGAAATAGTATGTGAAACATTTCCTAAGTACTAGCTCTATCTGGAAAGATTCTACTGGCCTTACAGGTGACATTGAAGTTCACGTTGATGACTTTGGGAAGAGATTCATCCCTGGCGTGGTGTCTCCCTTTGTTACTCGGCCTTTATTATGTAAGACCCTCTTACTTGCAATGTGCTAAACATGTGGACTTTCAGTGTTCCAGTTTCTTCCCGTTACTTCTAATGTGTGACATATGGTTTCTTGGAAAGGGGCACCACAGGCACACAAATTGAGTTCTGAAGACATTAACAAGTACAAACTGGAAATACTAAAAGCAAATATGCAAATTGTATAAAGTGGCTGTGTATACCAATGGTAAGATTCATGTTCTCAGAAGTTTGAGGTAATCTTTCCTTCTAGTTTTTAATGATAGAGATGCTTTAGAAACAAGGGATTTTGTACTTCCTTAAGTTATTTATTCTTCAATGAAAACATCTCCTATTCCTGCCTGGCTTTGCAAAGGATAGAATTCTCCTCCTGGATTTCATCCCACTTATGAATGCCTTTGGGGAACATGAAAGCCAGCATTAAAACAAGAGTCAACCTGTGAACTCATGAGGTTATCACTTCTCTTTTTTTTCCTAGTGAACTTGTACTAACCCCGATGGCTATGGGGAATGTGTGGTTCTCCCAGCCAGTCCTTCATCCTGTACTTCTAGGAGATTCTAACAGTAGGTAAGGAAACTTGTCAAAGCAGTCAGCCTTTTCAACAACCAAGCCAAAAAGACTATGCATTCAGCATATATATAAACAGATTTCTTGGGATGATACCTACTATAGAACAGAATCTACTTCCCTTCAATGATCTCCCTGCTTCACAATCTATTCAATAATCTTGCAACTTGCATTTTGTCTTAGAATTGGGTATTTGCCATTACTATGGCACCATCTAGCATTCAAGAAATATTAGCTGAGCCGGACTTGGTGGCGCACACCTTTAATCCTAGCACTTGGGAGGCAGAGGCAGGTGGATCTTTGTGAGTTCAAGGCCAGCCTGGTCTACTGAGTGAGTTCCAGGACAGCTGGGGCTACAGGGAGACCCTGTCTCAAAAAGACCAAAAAAAAAAAAAAAAAAAAAGAAATATTAGTTGAAATTAAAATAAATATAATTTTTATCTTATTCCCAAGTGTTTGCATGATCTATGTATGTGTATCACATTTATGCCTGGAGACCAAGGAGACCAAAACAAGGTTGCAGATCCCCAGGAACTAGAGTTATGGAAGGCTGTGAGGCACAATGTAGATCCTACAAGTGGATCCCAGGTCCTCTGCAAGAGCAACAAGTAGTAATAACCGCTAAGCTTTCTTCTCTATCTGAAATGTTTTAAATCCATATTTAAAGATGCTCTATTTGATGCCTTTTTTTGCAACATTCTGGGCAAAACCTTAACCTTTTTATTATTATTATTATTTATGTGTATGAGTCTACCATCTGCATGTAGGTAGGTGCACCCATGTCGTACAAAGCCGTGGAGGTCAGAAGAGGGCACCAGATTCCCCTGGAACTGGAGTTAAAGATGGTTCTTAGCCATTATGTGGGTGCTTGGAATCAAACCTGGATCCTCTGTAAGAGCAGTCAGTACTCTCAACAGCTGAGCCATCTCTCCGGCCCCGAAACCTTAACCTTTTAAGCATCAAACTTGCCACAGTTGATTTTAAAAGCTCTGTACTTCCAGGTTCTGGACTTAGTATTTTATTTTATTTTCTATTTTTATTGAATTATTGTGCATTTTGTACATCTTGATCGTATTTAAGATCCCCTCTCCTATCTGCACCCCACATAGACCCCTGCCAAATTACATGCATTCTATCCTCTATGTTGTCCTATCAGGTTTGTGTCACCAGATGTCCTTCTTTGTGAGTTCAACTACTGAAATCTGGTAAACCTCTCTAGTGTCACTCCCTTAAAGAAGACCAACTCTCCCTCATCTAGAAGTGATCAGCTGCCAATAGTCCTTCAGCTATGTTGGGGCTTCTTTCTTATTCATTTCCCCAGTTCTATGCTGAGTTGTGTGTGTGTGTGTGTGTGTGTGTGTGTGTGTGTGTGTGTGTGTGTTTTTCCTGTTAGGTTTGCATGGGTCTTGTTCATGCTGTTATCATGGCTGTGAGTTCATGTTAGCAAGTTCCCAAAAGCTGGAAAACTATTTTCTTCATGGTCATCAGCAACTCCTGACTCTTATAGTGTTTCCATCCCTGTGCCTTCCATAATGGTCCCTGAAACATGAGTGGCCGAGGATTAATATAGGAGTTCTATCCAGGGACACACACTCTGCAGTCTCTTATTCTCTATATTTTGGCCAGCTGTGGTTTTCTCTGTTAATCACTATCTGCTTCGTGTGAAAGCTTTGTTGGTGAGAGTTGAGAGATGCATTAATGCTCGCTCTGCCCTTTGCTCTTCTATGTTCCCTGAGCTTTAGGTGTAGAAGTGGCCTTGCAGATGTGTTACTTAGGGCTGAACATCTCACAGACACGTGTTCTCTGCATTTGATCATTTGTGGAACTTTGCAATAGTCTCTATCTCTTGCAAAAAGAAGCTTGTTTGATGAGTGGTGAGAGGTGTTCTTGTCTGTAAATATAACGATACATATTTATCATACAATAAGAAATTATATTTGTCTAAGGATGTGACAGACATTTTTTTTCTCCAGGATCTATGATGTCTCTAGCCACGTGTATTTGGCTATGTTTACAGTGCCACCCATGAGTTCCCTCCCATTGAGCAGACTTTAAGCCCAATTAGATAGCTGTTGATTGCCCCAAGATAAAAGTACCACTACTGCATCAATAGAGATAGTTCATTGTGCAGGTTGTTGGTGTGGTTATTAGGCTTTACATATAGTTTGGCCCCTTAATTGGTTTCCTCCCTTCGCAGCTTATGTAATATTCTCTGATAGTATGAGAGCCAATCATCAGGGAGGAAGCTTTCAGGTCAGTTCCAGTTCCATTGCTCCATAGACATTATTTTAAGGAGAGTCTGAAATAACTAGAAGGAAAAAGTTACCAATCTGAACTGTACCTATTAAGTGTCCCAGCACAGCCATAGGAATGGCCCACACTACTGGTGAGTCAGCATTTTTCATTCACTATGTGAAAGGGAGGGAGAACATGTATTTCAATCAGTGAAGGGATATTTCTTTTATGTACGTATGTGTGTATGTATGTATGTATATATGTATTTATTATGTATGTATGCATATGTAGGTGTCTATATGAGAGTATGTGTGTCTATATGCAAATGTACACACCTGTGTACACATGTGGAGGCAGGAAGGTGGTGTCAAGTGTCTTCCTATCTTCCTTTCCACCTGTTTCTTTGAGGTAGGGTCTCTCCTTGAACTTGGGCTTGCATTTCTTGTCTAGGCTGGAAGCTAGCAAATGTAAGGAAGCCTCCTGTCTCCATCTTCCTAGGATAAGGAGTTGCAGACATGTATACGACCTCTTTTGTTATGTGAGTGCTGAAACCTGAACTCTCTCTTCATGATGCTCCTAACCCTTGACCCATCTCTCCAGCCCCCTTGTTTCTTAAAGAAAATACAAATACCTAAATGACATTGTATCCTTACTATAGACATACACGTTCATTTGTGCTCTATTCACAATGAAATAGAAACAATCTAGATGTCTATCAAGCAGTAAATGGATAATGAAAGTACAGTACATTTATACAATGGATTACTATTTGGCTGTTAAAAGCAACATTGTAAAATTCACAGATAAATGGATGGGGCCAGAAGAATTCATTCTAAATGATGGAACCCAGACACAGAAAGACAAATATCACATATCTTGCCCCATAAGTGGATATTATCTATGAATCTTTAGATATATGTGTTCAATTGGAAAATCTATAGAGGTCAGGAAGTATGGGACATGGGAAGGGCTGAATTGGAGAGGAGGTAGAATGCAGTGATATAAAGGGTACAAGGGTAGTAACGGAACAGAAGGGGTTAAATGGGGGTGGGGACTAGGAGAGCAATGCAGAGGATAGGGTGTGGAGAGGCATAAATAACCATAAAGGGCATTCGAAAAATTCATATGGAAATGTATGACTACAGAAGCTTAATAAGTATATAGATATACAATGTAGAAAAAGTTTGAATTGAGTTATCCTGTACCAGAGCAGGGATAATGTCTGTACCAAACCCATAGATAGACAAATAAATGTCCAGTTCCAGGAATAGGCTCCCACCGTGAGCTGTGGACAAGGGGTTCCCAGAGGCCCTCAATCAATACTGGATATTCCCATTGCTCTTGGCTTCTTACCAGATTTGATGTTAAGATTCTAAAGACACTACATATGTGAGTCCTAGAACAAACAAGGAGGAATCAAGCTGTTAGTAACCTCTAAGCTTCAACTGTATTAGTTTTCATAGTGCTGGAGGGTGCTATGCATGCTACTGGAAAAGAAAAGTTATCGTCAGCCTCACTCTGCTGTGAACCCTGTGAGCTACAGTAATAACCAGCCTGGCCAAATATGCTCAATAGTGCAATAGTGGCAGGAATGTTATTTGAGTAACAAAACACTTTCTGATTGGATTTAAGTCTCACTTCATATATGGTACCGTTGTTGGGTTTAGGAACCTGAGGTTAGACAGGTCATAGGCCATAGGGGAGAACTTTGTATATTAATTTGTTAAATGGATATGAAATTTGATGGGAGCTGAGTATTCAGGGCTGCCAGGTGCGGGATGCCTGCCTCCACCCCTGGAGAACACCCAACAGGATACTGGCAAGGCCTATCCTGGCTGACCCAGGGCCAGAGCACAGGCAGTTCAGCCCCAGAGAGCACCTAACGGAATATTCTCAAGGCCTATCCTAGCTGACCCAGGGCTGAACCTGCGCAGGTCAGTCTCTGATAGTCTCCAGGTGCATGCCTTTCTCTTAGTAGTTCTGTCTGGATGCCACTTATACAATTACATATGATAAATGAAACTGTTCCCAAGTATACACTTTTGTCTTATAAGTTCTGCTTGGGTACTAATGGTGCAAGTACATGTGATTAATCAAACTATGATTATTGAAACTATGTGGTTCTAAGGAACTTGTGATTCTGTTGTATATCTATAGCAATATTGTCCCACTTTGAGGGAAGGTATAAAAGCATTGTAATTCTTCAATAAAGTGCCTGCTTGGTCATCAGCCTCCAGGCCTCCTGATCATAGCTGTTTCTGTGTCTTTGTCTTTTTTTTTTTCATCCTTTATCCTTCCCACTCAGGTTTTAGGATCCCCCGCAACTGGAATGTGGCAAGTATTAAGCCAATTCCTAATGATTTATTGTTAAACCCATAGGACAATGCTTTGGTTCAACTCTCATCAGAGAAGCTTCTTGTAGCAGATAGTGATTATCACAGAGATACATGACTGGTCAAAGGGCAGAGGATAAGAGACTTTGGAGTAGTCAGCCCAGAATAGGCCACCTATATCACACTTCTAAGACTTAGGGAACATTCTGGAAGAGAGCCGAAAGATTCTAAGAGCCAGAGGTGGTGAATGAGTAAAAGAAAACATTGTCTTCCAGATAGCAGAGGAGTTACTTGTAAGAGCAGACAGAAATTGTGATGGCATACCCAGCCCGGTCAACTTCAAGCCAGACAGAATCCCAGCATGGAGTGGAGGAGGTGGTCAAGAAGCCCCAGCTCTAGGTGAAGAATGACTGACAATGACAGCTGGTTGGAGGGTGAGTGTCAGTGTTCTGCAAGGGTGTGTGATGCTGGGTATGTTGACCAGGCTCCAAGCAATGGACTCACGTTTAGAGAAACCATGGTCATTAGACTCTACAGTCCTTAAAAAAGTAATTGAGATATAAAATCCAGTACATAATAATAAAATAGAGTTAAGGGGAAGGATCTGAATATGATCAAAATATGTTGAAATTCTTTTTTAAAAAATCAATAAAAATATTGAAGAATAAGTTTTAATTGGCAATTGAGAATTGTGTGTATTTATGGGGTACACTGTGATGCTTGGTTCTACAAATACATTGTACAAAGATTATGTCAAGCTAATTAACATAACCATTAATATTTGATCAGCACATCTTTATTTATTATTCATTCATTCATTCATTTTTTGTGTATGATAAGGTTGCTAAAACCCTTTTTTTTTAAACCTACTTTGAAATATGGAAATCTAGAGCTTACAATCATTCACCAGGTAACCTGCAAAGCCAGCATATGATTTAGACTCAGTGGTCATGAACTCAGGAAGTTAAGACAGGAATTTGGTTGCCTTGATGCATTTTGCAAGGTACTGCACTGGCTTCTTTGCATCTCACCACCTGTGGCCACTGAACCAGTGGATACCAGGCTGACACTGCGCATGTCATTTCACTGCGATTTGGTATCATTGGAGAGAAGGAAATCTTACAATGTTTTATCCAGATGACATAGGAAGGGCTGTTTCTCTGTTCTTGGAAACTCCAGCTTAAACTGGAAGGGACGAGAAGAGACTAGAAAATCTCTGCACACTTGTGTCAGTTGCTGCTGAAAAGGACAACAGAGTTTGTCCAAATTTAGCATGTGTCAAGATCACCCCTTGGGCTTGTTAAATAAAGCAAGGATCTCTGAGTCTTTAATAAATCTGGGGTAAGGCCTGAGGATTTACCGTTATCTAAAGTTCCTGGGGGATTGCTGAGATAGCTGGGCCAAGGACCGTATCAAAACAAACCAAATAAAACAAAACAAAAATGCACTAACATAAAGGAGGAAGTTAGAGTCAAAGTTACTGAGTGAGGCTTGAGGAGTCTCACCTTTGATTCTTAGAATCATGGGGCCTTGGCCAAGCTGCTTGCTTTAAATCTGTGGGCTATCATAATTGGAATTGCTAATAAAATGTTAAAATAGCCCCCATGTTAAAATGTTGAGCTTGGGAACAGGTATGATAACGCACATCACAGAAGAATCTTGTGCATGCTCTAGCTTTGACAGTGCTATTTACATCTCTTTCTATGTGCATTGGTGAGAAGCACAGAGAGAAAGTCTGGGACAAATGTTACAATTTTGCTTTGCAACTACCTTCTGTAAGTTTTCACTTATCAGGCCTTCTTAGTATGACCTCTTTCCTATACTGAAAAAGTCCACATTGTCCACCACAGTGAAGAACACTCAAAACCACTGGCCAGACCAGTGGAGACAGGATGTCCCCTTTGTCTCGACATCTGGCCCCTCCAGCGCAAGCCTCTAATTTTCTGTGGCTCTTTCTTGGCCTCCCTTCAATGTAGGAGGGTGGTGTGAATAACGAGACCCATCTGTGAGGCAGCTGGCTTCCGGAGCCCCCCTTTACGCCCTCATGCCTTTGAAGAGGGCATCTATGTTCTGCCTGGAGCTCTCCATTTGTGACTAGTACCCCTGCTCCGTATTAGCAGTGAGGAGAGCACTGAAATGTTAAAAGGCAGACGTCAGTTAATATCCTGTTCTAGGCTATGCTGCAATCAACCAGTGTGGAAGGCATTTCTACAGAGGCGTGTCCTGGGCCGAGACATTGCTGTGGTCACATCCAAGATGGTATTCATTTCCCTTTTGTCACTGCTAAGTAGGCTGTGGTGGTAGATGAAAAAGCCACGTGCTTTAGAGTCAACACGGGGGTTGGATCTAAGTTCTTCTGTGTATAAGTCACAGTTAACACTGAGCCTCGGGATAAATAGAGAAATTACAGGAAAGTTTACAGGAGACTGAGTAATATGTCAACCCTCAATAAACTTCAGTTTATTTTCAAAAGCAGAAGGTAATAATTAAGCTTGACTGGTTTAAGATGTTTAAACCAACTGACCATTCTAGCTATAGGGCTTTCTTCAGCACTTAAACAACAACGCATACATAATTTCTTTTGGAAACTTTTATTATAAATAAAAATTTATTTTTACTGGATAAGTATAAACATAAAAATTGGCACACGAATGGGCTATCATATGTTTCACTGCATGTAAGCATTGTGAAATGTTCCTGTGTCCTCAGACACTAACCATCTTATAGTGAAAACTTTTAAAATCCCTTCCCTAATCTCTCCATTTACCTGTGAAGTGACATCTTTGAAATTTGCACAAGGCTATCTCAGATCTCCCATGCATCTGTGTCTGTATCACTCTGACCTGTTCCCATGTAAATGAATGGTTCTGGGTACATTTTGTGTGAACTCAGAGACCTCTGGTTTCATCTGATACCTTTCACATTTGCTGAATGGGTCAGAACCATAAATGATGCTGAGTTTGGCAGCTGATATTAAATAGTGAGTTTCTGCTGCTTGCCAGTTCCATGGTTACTCAAATTGCTTTGTGTTTTTGAGCCTCAGTTTTCTTACAGATAAAATGGAAATACTTCCTTTAAAGACATACTGGAGATTGCTAAGAAAATTGTTTTCTTGCCAGATAGAAGACAAGTCATAGTCCTTTCTTAAACATCAGCCCCTAGACCCAAAGTACTAGTTTAGATGCTCTCTTTCAAAGCTGGATCATCTGATTGTGTGTGTGTGTGTGTGTGTGTGTGTGTGTGGTGTGTGTGTGTGTGTGTTATGTGTGTGTTGTGGTTAGTTTGCCTCTGATTATAATGACTTAGATAAGGTCAGTAATCATGCCGATAATCCATTGAGAGAAGGGTGACAGCCTGTCATGGTGAATTGGTAAATGTTTGTCAATTGGCTCTGTAAGGTGGTTTTGGGGGAGGTAAAGGGTTCTGACCTGTGACTTGTGTTAAACTCTAAAGTGTAAATCCTTCCTCCATGGCTGATTTAAAGTTACAAAGGAGACTGATCACAGAGTTTAAAGAAATTAGCCCAGGGGCTGGAGAGATGGCCTAGCGGTTAAGAGCGCTGACCGCTCTTGCAGAGGACCCAGGATCGATCCCGGGCACCCACATGGCGGCTGAGAACCGTCTATAACTCCATTTCCAGGAGAACTCCAGTTCCAGGGGAATCCGACACCCTCTTCTGACCTCCGCGGCATTGCACGACACGGGTGCACAGACCTGCATGCAGACAGTACATTCATACATAAATAAATAAAATAAAACTAAAAAAAAAAAAAAAGAAATTAGCACAATTGACTCTTCCAATTTGGTAAGAGGCTGCCTCATTAGGACAAGGGGTCACAGTAACAAGGATGAACCATTTTAAGATCATAAGAAGGAAGCTAAGACAGAAGAAAGGGCAAGAACAGAACACAAACAAAACAAAGTACAGGAAAGAAGAAGAGCCGCGAAAGAAGCAGAGATCTTAGGTTTTACACTCCTTCCAATTGCTGCATTTTGTAGACCAGACAGGAAACCTGAGAAGAAGAGAAATAAGCTTCCTATGGTCACTCCTAGATACACAGTGGACTTAGACATGGAGCCAAAGGCTTAAAAAGTGTGATGAGGAACCAAGCATTCCAGCGGGAAGCGAGGGTTAATGAGTGGAACTGAGCAAATAACACAATAGATTGAGCCAAAGGAAACATTGCCTGTAGTTAAATCTACAATGCTGTAATGGCTTCTCTGGAGGAAGCTTCTCAGTCACTTCAGACTCAACTAGGCAAAAAGACTTGAAGACAAGCCTCAAGGAGAAGCCTGTGCAGTGAGGGAGTGGGCTGCATGACCTGGGGGGCATCCCAGCCCCGCGTATCTGTGATTCTGTGATTGAAGGGCCTGCTATTCGGTATTTAGCTGCCACATGGGGACTAACAGTGCTAACCTGCAGCTACAAGCAATTAACATGCACAATCTTGTGAGAATTGCTGAGAGATTTGGCAAAATTACTCTGTGATTTCTCCCTCTAGCATTTGTTTTGCAAAGGGAATAATTTCTGTTGTGTTTCAGGTTTTATTCCTTGTAATGTCAACACGCAGTTAGACCAGATGGTCCCACTGTCGTAGGAAATTTGGAGCTGTAGATCCTTCTTTCCCAAATTGAAAAGCTCAGCATTCCAGTTAATGACACTCAATTCCTGTCTGTCATCCTGGTATGCAATTATTGGAGAGGCTGAAAGAGAAGTATTTAGGGAAGTCCCAAGGTTCAGACTCCCCAGTTAAATTCACCTCTTCCAGAGGTCACACGTGAACAAACTAATTATTTTCACATCCCATAATTTCTGTAAGCTTTCCATACTTTGTGTGTTTATTCGTGTGTGTGTGTGTGTGTTTACTGAATTAATTTCATCATTATTATTTTGTTTTGAAGAGAGTACCTATATTGTCTTATGTGTTAATTTCCTGGTAGGTATAGATCTTGTGTGTTGCTAGTCAGAAAGAGTAACATCAGAAACAAGTTTCTGGACATGTCAATACCATATCTAACCAAGACCAACAGATCTTAGTGCTCATAACACAAAGAACATGTGCCATGGAGACCAGGAGTATTGTTCTGATGGTGTAGGGAAAGCTTTATAGGATTTGGCTGTGTCGGTTTCGGTTTCCTGGTACAGACTCAAGGGAGAAGAGCTTTGCTGTCGATTAGCAGCTACCTGGGCACTCAAGAGAAACTGTGCTTGGTACGTTAAAGAACTCCATCTAGAAGACATAGGAGAACAATGCTTCCTTTTTTTTAATTGACATTTTGTATATTTCTCTCTCTTTTTTTTTTTTTTTTTGGTCTTTTTGAGACAGGGTCTTTCTTTAGCCCCA